>WNWU01000158.1:181790-202147 GCA_012654045.1 Ptyas mucosa
TAGAATAGAATAGAATAGAATAGAATAGAATAGAATAGAATAGAATAGAATAGAATAGAATAGAATAGAATAGAATAGAATAGAATAGAATAGAATAGAATTCTTTATTGGTCAAGTGTGATTGGACACACAAGGAATTTGTCTTTGGTGCATATGCTTTCAGGGTATCAGCTTGATTTGTTTATATTAAGAGATAATCCAGCAATTGTGGCTAATACTAACTCGGTTTATGACAATAAGAAGCCACATGATGAATGCATTCATTTGCTTCATCGACGATTAGGACATATGAATTTTAAGGTATTGAAAAGGACAGTAGAATTATCTGAGGGGATAAAGTTAAAACCATGTAATAGTTACCTAAATTGTAATGCCTGTAATCAAGAGAAAAGCAAAGTAACCCCAGCAAACCGAGTGAATGGATTTAAAACTAAAAGACCATTAGAAGTAGTGTTTGCTGATATAATTGGACCTAAACAACCCAGTTTGGGTGGAGCCTGCTATATATTAAGCATTGTTGATCATTTCTCTAGATATGGTTTCTGTTACTTGATGAAAACAAAGTCTGAAACATTTCAGCATATGTCAAATTGGCTGAAATTTGTTGAGAGAAAACAGAAACATAAGGTGGTTTGCTTGGTAACAGATAATGATACCGAGTTTACAAATCTAAGATTAGAGAATATATTGCAGGAGGCAGGTATTGAATATAAACGTTCTGCCCCTTATAGACCACAACATAACGCTTATGTAGAACGCTGAGGCCAAACACTGCAAGCTATGGCTAGGTCTATGTTAGCAGATTCTGGTTTGCCAGAAACACTTTGGGGTGAAGCCATAATGTGTGCTAACCATGTTTTAAACAACGTAGTTAATTCATCTACCGATGAATTACCATTTAAATTTTGACATAATAGAAAACCTAATCTAAGCTATCTGCATACATTTGGTGCTCCTGCTTGGATTCATATACCATCGCAATTAAGGTGAAAGGGACAACAAAGAGCAAGGAAAATGGTTTTTGTTGGGTATGAATCTAACCACAGATCATTTAGATTTTGGGCGCCGGGTACCACTAGCATTTACTGTAGTGCTAGTGCAAAATTCCTGGAGCATGTAGGTTGGGATAAGCTTGAGCAAGCTGATTACAGAAATCAGCGACCATGTCAAGCCAGAAGAGCCACTGAAACCTAGGATTACGAAGGTGTGCCCTCTTTTGGGTATGTTGTGCAATAAAATTCCTGAGAAAAAACAGTTATGCTAAGAATGGCAAAAAGCGAAATTGTAAAGAATCAGAAAAAAATGGGGAGAGCTAATCTATAAAAGGCTATATATCAGTGTTTCTTAATCTTAGCAACTTTTGAGATGTGTGGACTTCAAATCCCAGAATTCTGCGAGTTGAAGTCCACACATCTTAAGGTTGTCAAGGTTGAGAAATAATGTTACAAAAAGTCAGGTACAACTGAAAAGATAAAGAGCACACTTTCAACTTCTCCTCTGAACCCAGTAACTCAGGTTTTCTAATCACCATGGGATTTCCTTTCACACAAAGGCTAGCCTCAGAAATATTTTTTAGAATATTCCCCTAACCCAGGGGTTCCCAACCCACTACCAGGCCTTGAGCCTTTTGGAACCGGGCCGTGGAGGTGGCAGGTGAGTGTGTGAGCATGCACCCATCCCCACTCACAAGAGCAGTGTTATGGAATGATGGAACCAAACAACATTCCGGGTCAGTCAGAGCCAGTTTATTATTGCGCAAGGTTCAGAGCAGATTCATATCTGAAAGTCTGAACAACCAAGAGCTTTGACACAACTGTTTATATATCTTTTCAAGACAAAGGAGTTGGAGATCTAATACATTTTCCATATATGGTAAAATTACATTTGGTATCAAATACGTGAGCTCATACATTTATTCCATATATGGCTAACATACATTTATTATAAAATAATGGACACTTCCTCATTACTAAACCATTAGTTTCTAGTTTATAAGATTATTTTCAGCTGGACCACTTTCCTAAATTCTGTAAGTACTAATGGAGTTTTTACTGCTGTCCTTAGGTGATAATTAACTCTTTGCCCCATACATGTCTTTGTGTGGTTGATAGTGAGCCTTTTCAGACATTCCCTATATGGCTGTCCTTCCATGACAGCTAGGCCTCATCAGAAGATATATTACCAATAATGGGGTTTAACTGACTTTAATATACTTTCCAGCAAACACGTTTCTCTCAAACAAGCACGTTTTTTTTCTTACAATACTGTGAATAAAGAGGGCCCTTCAGTGGTCATCTAGCTGAACCCGCATCATTTACATTAGCAGCATGAGTGTGTGCCTACCGCACACACGGATTGTTCCCCTCTGCACACACACACGGAGATCCACAACTGAAAAGGTTGGGGAACTCTGCCCTAACCTTAACATTTTCCCATCCACACGTGCTTTCCTCAGCAGGCGCTCTAGGCTGCCTAACAAACATTTCTGTAGGTTTCCTGAAGAAGGCCTAACATTATTTGTCCTCGAGGAGCAAGAAAGATTCCAAAACTGAACAAATTGTCAGCTGTACAGCCAGCAATATTAGAGCAAAGCAAAGGAGAAATAATACCTCCCATGATGTATCCAGTACAATTGCACAAGTGCTTTAAGAAATGCAATTCTATCAGCAACTACCTAGAGGAATATCCCACTGATTTTTAACAGGTCTTACTGCTAGATAAAGATGGTGGAAATTTGCAAACACAAAACTGAACCTAGAAGAAATGGCAGCCCGGTATGGGCATTCTCTTCACTGCTTTTCTTTCCCAAAAGCCCTTTTGGGAGCATCTTCAGGGCTGCCACAGCAAGGCTGGTCGGAGCTGTGGAAACATGAGGGGGGAGATAGAAATAGCTGGGGGAATATGTAGCTACTGTATCAGTGGTGGGTTGCCCCGCTGCAAACAGGTAGTAAAGGTAAGTAGAACCCATCCCTGTACTGTATGTAGCAAACTAACATTCTTTCCCTTGGGAGCCAAGGATGTCTTTTTTTTTTTTAATTGAAAAAGTTTTTCAAATACAAATCTTCGCCATTTCTGCAAATCCGGCCATTTTCTGAGTCCATTGTTCAATGGTAGGCAAAACATCTTTCTTCCAATATTGGGCAACCAACAATCTAGCTGCTGTCACCATATACAAAATCAATTTTATTTCCCCCAATGTAAAATCCTTAATTATACCCAGTAAAAACAATTGTGGAGAAAATTGTAGTTTTTCCTTCAAAACATTTTGCATAACCCACCAAATTTTTATCCAAAAAGCCTTCACTTTCTTACAAGTCCACTATATATGATAATATGTAGCATCTAAGCAGTCACATCTCCAACATTTTGGTTGAACATTGGGGTACATACAAGACAGTTTCTTGGGATCTAAATGCCACCTATAAAACATTTTGTAGAAATTCTCCCGTAAATTCTGTGACTGAGTAAATTTAACATTCTGAACCCATATTTTTTCCCAAGTATCCATCATAACTGGTTCACCAAAATTCTGTGCCCATTTAATCATACAATCTTTAACCAATTCGCATTCTGAGTCCCTTTCTAACAAAAGATTATAAACTCTCTTAATATGCATTGGACCTTTCTCCTTTATCTGTCTAACCAATTCTTCTTCATACTCCATTAAACCAGTTTTTTGATCTTCTTTCCATCTCATTTGTAGTTGATTATACTGCAACCAAGTTAAAGTAATCCCTTCAGCCAACAGCGTTTCCAATGACTTCAAATGCCATCTGCCCCTTCAGTAAAAAGTATATCTTTATATAAAAAACCCCCGAGTGACTTAATATTTGTATTCTACATGGTATCAGCAAGATCCAGCCAGAGCGGAATTTTATAATCCCAATTATGTCGATGTTTCTTCCAAACTCTCATCAAGGCACTTCTAAGTATATGACTATTAAATACTTTATTCACTTTGTGCTCATAGAATAAATATACATGCCAACCTAAACCCAGATCATGGCTTTCAATATTCAATATTTCAGTTTTTGTTTTTCCAAACCAATCACTTGTTTGTATCAATGCTGCTGCTTCATAGTACAGTTGAAGGTTTGGAAGTTTGAGGCCGCCCCCTCACGAGTATCTTGCATGATTTTCAATTTAACTCTCGTTTTTTTTCTCATTCCAAACAAACTTATTCAGTCCTTTTTGCCATTCTATCAGTTGATTATCAAATTTAAGCACCGGTATCATTTGGAACAAAAAGATGAATCTAGGCAAAATGTTCATTTTGACTGCTGATATTCTCCCAAGTAAAGATAGCTGCAGTTTTTTCCAAGTTTGCATATCTTTTTGTATCTTTTGCCACAAAACCTCATAGTTATTTTGAAACAATTTTATATTTGAACCTGCAACTTGTATCCCTAAATATTTAACCTTTGACACTATTTCAAAACCTGCCATTTTTGGAAGTTCAATTTTTTGTTTTTCTGTCAAATTTTTAACAATCATTTTAGTTTTCTTCTGATTCAACCTAAATCCTGATACCATACCATATTCTTCTATAATGTCTTTCATCTGGATTATTGATTTCATCGGGCGTGTTAGGGTAACTACCACATCATCTGCAAATGCCCTGGTTTTGTATTCTTCTTGCCTTATGACTATTCCATTCACAGAGTTCGAATCCCGTATTGCATTCAACAAGACTTCTAGAGTTAGAATGAATAACAATGGGGACAACGGACAACCTTGTCTAGTACCTTTTTGTATATTAAAATTCGTCGTTAAACTTCCATTAATAATAAGTTGTGCAAATTGCTCTTGATATATTGCTGCAATCATTTGTATAAACTGATTCCCCAAACCCATTTTTTCCAAAGTCTTAATTATAAAATTCCAATTCACTCGATCAAAGGCCTTCTCCGTATCCAAGAAAACCAGCACTGCAGGGATCTGTTTATTCTTTTCTAAATAGTCCAATAAATCTATGATTTGCCTAACATTCTCCTTCATATATCTGCCTTCAATAAATCCTGCTTGGTCATGGGAGCCAAGGATGTCTTCACCAGGTGTTTGGAAGGAATGGAGTGAAGCCAGCTGGGTTGGGGACCATCGTCTGATTGGACCATGTGATGGATGTGTGACCTGGGGGCAAGAACTTTGAATTTTTATTTGGGTGGGGAAAACCTCAGGTCCTTCAGAGTCAGGTTTTCCCCAGATGTGCCAATATGACATTCCTAATAAATTCTTACTTTGAGAAACCTCCAGGCCTCGGAGTTTTGATTGCATTGGGTTTATTACTTGGAACCCTGACACTCTGCTCAGGCAGAAAAGCTTATATCATTTCAGACAAATGGTTGTCAATCTCTTCTTAAAATTCTCCAGTGTTGGAGCATTCAGAACTTCTGGAGGCAAGTTGTTTCACTGACTAATTGTTCTGTCAGGAAATTTCTCCTTAGTTCTAGGTTGCTCGGTAGTGCTCAATTTACAACCACAACTGAGATCAGAATTGCAGTTGTGAGTTGTTGTGGCCATTAAGCGAGACACCCATGTGACTGCTTTGCTCAATAATCACATTCCTAAAAGTCTATGGAGATTCCCAGTGATCCAGGTCATGGTTGTCCCAAAGGTGCCTTTTCAGGAGGCAACTGGACTTCCTTGTTTTTTTCTTTGAAGACATTTTGCTTCTCATCCGACAAGCTTCTTCAGCAATCTTCCAGCAATCTTCCATTCCCCACAATCCACTCTGAGCTGAAGAAGCTTCTTGGATGAGAAGCGAAACGTCTTCAAAGAAAAAACAAGAAAGTCCAGTTGCCTCCTGAAAAAGCACCTTTGATACAATCTCATTCCTAGCATTTGTAAGTGAGCATGCAAGGGATGCCTCAGAGGGTAGGGCAGGCCCTGGGAGGCCCAGCGCAGACCAAGCATGAGCTGGAGAGGTGCTGCAATGCAGTATATAGCATAAACCGCCCCAGCCTGGCCTTGCAGTGCAGCACTTTTGGTGGAAGCACTGGGCCTAGCCCTGAAGTAGAAACCAGGAGCCTTCAACTGTCTCAGTCAACTGCCATCATCCAGGCCTCAATCTCAGCCCTAGGGCCACCATTGCTTCTAAGGAGCACTACCTAATTTTACACATCTGCCTATTTTTCTCCTATCGAGGCCACCAAGCAGAACAGTCCATGGCCTTAGGGCCTTCTGCAGTCTCAGCCTGCTACCACTACCCAGGCCCCAACATTAATCCTAGCATCACCATTGCCCCTCAGAAATGCCAGCTCGCAATTGTTCTCCAAGGCATCTGACCATTGGGGAATAGTGTGTTTGCCCCCATCACCCAGCGCTCCCAAGAATATGCCATACATAGTTTACCTTCAGGTGTTTTTCTCCTGCTGTTGAGAGGCTCAGGTGGCCTAATCAATGCAGCTCCTGGTTGCACCAGGCCTTCTTTCCCAATGCCACCTTGGAGCCAATTCCAACAGGGCTTTGAAAGTCTTCTAAAGCATCAGATAGGCCTGCATGGGCTTCTCAACAGCAGGAACAAACTGCCTGGAGTGTCCAGCAGATCTTAGGGAGGGCTAGGTGGTGGAGATAATCACTTAGTTTTCCAAAGCTCATGTGTCTTGGAAAAGGGCATTATTGCCTCCGTTTTACGCTGCCTACTTTCAAGGACCCAACATTTTATCCCACAATGGCAGGGTTGCTGCAAAATTGTAACTCTGGGCAGAATAACAGTTGGAAGGGACCTTAGAGATACTTTAGTCCAACCCCCTGCTCAAGAAAGAAATTCTACTGAAGGGACATAATAATAGTAGAATAGATAGAATTACTGGGACATAATAATAACTTGCTATTTCACTTCTGTAAGAATTGCTTTGTTCCTGTAAGAATTAGAATTGCCTCTGCCATTCGCTTCTACCAGTGATCTAACTCTGGTTTATTTTTATTTTATTTTATTTCCAATTTATATACCGCCCTTCTCCCTGAGGACTCAGGGCGGTGTACAGCCAGACATAAAAAACATAAAATATAAATATTAAGACATTTAAAATATATATATAATTTGGCTACAAAATTTAAAACTCACAGACCAATTAAAATATTAAAAATATTTAAAATTTCTTCTTAAGCCAGCCCGGCTTGTTGGAAAAAATGTGTTTTTAGGGCACGGCGGAAGGCACTGAGGTCATGAATTCTCCTAATCTCCAGGGGCAACTGGTTCCAGAGGGTGGGTGCCCCCACAGAGAAGGCTCTCCCCCTGGGAGTCACCAGCCTACATTGTTTGGCTGATGGCACCCTGAGGAGGCCCTCTCTGTGGGAGCGCACGGGTCGATGGGAGGTCATCGGTGACAGCAGGCGGTCTCGGAGATAACTAGGCCCTATGCCATGGAGCGCTTTAAAGGTGATCACCAACACCTTGAAGCGCACCCGGAAGACCACCGGAAGCCAGTGCAGCTCGCGCAGGAGCGGTGTTATGTGGGAGCGCCACGCTGCTCCCGTCACTACCCGCGCGGCCGCATTTTGGACCAGTTGGAGCCTCCGGGTGCTCTTCAAGGGGAGCCCCATGTAGAGAGCATTACAGTAGTCTAGGCGGGAAGTGACAAGGGCGTGAGTGACTGTGCACAGGGAATCCCGATCAAGAAAGGGCCGCAACTGGCGAATCAGGCGAACCTGACAAAAGGTCCCCCTGGCTACAGCTGTCAGATGTTCCTCCAAGGACAGCTGCCTATCCAGGAGGACTCCCAGATTGTGAGCCCTTTCTGCGGGGGCTAAAGACTCGCCCCCGATAGTCAGTGATGGAGTCAACTGACTATATCGGGATGCCGGGAACCACAGCCACTCCGTCTTGGACGGGTTGAGCCTGAGTTTGTTTCTCCCCATCCAGATCCGCACGGCTTCCAGGCACTGGGACATCACTTCGAGGGCATCATTGGGGTGGCCTGGGGTGGAGATGTACAGCTGGGTGTCATCAGCGTACTGATGGTATCTCACCCCAAAGCCACGGATGATCTCACCCAGCGGCTTCACATAAATGTTGAACAGAAGGGGCGAGAGGACCGACCCCTGCGGCACTCCACAAACGAGAGGCCTCGAGGTCGACCTCTGCCCCCCTGTCAACACAAACTGCGACCAGTCGGAGAGAAAGGAGGAGAACCACTGTAATACAGTGCCCCCCACCCCCAACTCTTCCAGCCGGTGCAGCATGATACCATGGTCGATGGTATCAAAAGCCGCTGAGAGATCTAATAGGGCTAGGACAGAGGAACATCCCCTGTCCCGAGCCCTCCAGAGATCATCAACCAACGCGACCAATGCCGTCTCTGTGCTGTGCCCAGACCTGAAACCCGACTGGAACGGATCCAGATAAGATGTTTCCTCCAGGAATTGTGGAAACTGTTGCGCAACCACACTCTCAACAACCTTCGCAATAAAAAGGAGGTTGGAGACAGGACGATAGTTAGCTAATACTGCTGGGTCCAGGGAAGGCTTCTTGAGGAGGGGCCTCACCACCGCCTCTTTCAAGGCGGCAGGGAAGTGACCCTCACTCAAGGAAGCGTTGATAATGCCCTGGAGCCAGCCTTGTGTAACCTCCCGGGAGGCCAGTACCAACCAGGAGGGACACGGGTCCAGTAAACATGTGGCCGCACTAAGTCTCCCCAAAATCCTGTCCACATCATCAGGAGTCACAAAGTCAAACTCTTCCCAGATAACATTCTCAAGACTATTCCTTGTCACCCCGCCCAGATCTACCCAGTCGGAGTCCAAATCCCCCCGAATCTGAGCAATTTTGTCATACAGGTATTGTCCGAAATCCTCCGCCCTGCCTTCCAAGGGGTCCTCCCGCACTCCCGCGTGAAGCAGAGAGCGGGTCACCCTGAACAGGGCGGCCGGACGATTCCCTGATGACGCAATAAATGCGGAAAAGTAGTTCAACTTTGCCGCCTTTATCGCCACTAGGTAGGTCTTAATATGCGACCTTACCAGTGTTCGATCAGATTCAGCGAGACTGGCCCTCCAACCACTCTCTAGGCGTCTTTTCCGGCGCTTCATCTCTCTCAGCTCCTCGGTAAACCAGGGAGCTGCTCGACATCCGTACCGGGTCAGAGGCCGCAAAGGCACGACTCGATCCAAGGCTCCACCAGCCGCCCGATTCCAGGCAGCTACCAGGTCCTCGGCCGAGTCGTGTGCCAGATCCTCAGGAAACGGCCCAAGCTCCATCTGGAACCTATCAGGATCCATCAGGTGCCTGGGGCGGACCCATCTAGTTGGTTCCGCCTCCCTGCGGCGGGGTGTAGCGGTTCGGAGATCTAGGCGAAGGAGCGAGTGATCAGACCATGACAAGGGTTCTATGTCTATACCCCCTATAACCAGATCACTCAACCACTGGCCAGAGACAAAAATCATGTCCAGAGTATGCCCCCCCCCCTATGAGTGGGGCCATGAACTAACCATGAACTGGTTATCTTGCTTTTGTGTACAACTCAGTGCCTGGTGCGGGGTATGTCATGGCCTGGCACAGTTACATCGGGCAAATACCTGTGTTGCTAAGCCCCCAGCCCCCCAGTTCCTTGCTGCACAGCCAATGCAGGACTACAAGGAAGACATGGGCCAGGGGGCCAGAATTGGGTACTAAGCTGATGTCTGTGAAGGTATAAAAGGATGCCATACCTTTCCCAAGGTATGGCCTTTCACTGTATGCTCTTTGTTTGTATGTTGTGGAATGGTCTACCCAGCTCTTTGCTTTGATCAAAAATAAAAACTAATATTTTTTTTCAAGCCTCTTCTTGGGTCTCTCTCTTTGGCATTCTGGTAAGTCAAATACATTTTGGGACCTTACACTATAACTTTTCAGACAAATGGTTGTCCAATCTCGTCTTATAAACCTCCATTGTTGGAGCACCCTCAACTTCTGGAGCAAGTCATTCCACTGATTAATTCTAACTGTTAGGAAATTTCCCCTTTGTTCTAAGTAGTTGTAGGCAGCACGAGTTATAATTCCCTTTGACTATCACCTTCATAATTTCAAATGGTTACTGAGTAAGTGATAGTTAAGGGAGGTCATATGAACCAGCAAAGACTTTGTGACAAACCTAACTTACTAGTTTATAGTATGCTCTTTTCTTATTACTATAAATATTAGAAATCTATCAACACAAATTAATTATAACCCATTTCATTAATTTGAATTTGACCACTTGATTAAATGGCAATTGATTTTTAAATGATAAAAGATTATTAAATCTTGAAATCTAATCATGGAATAATAATACAGCTGTGATTTCACATTGTGGTGAAATAATAATAATAATAATAATAACAACAACAACAACAACAACAACAACAACAGCAACAGCAACATTTCAAAATGCAACAAACAAAGAATGATTAACAGCTGGCTGAACATACTTGATAATGAAAGATCCAGAAAAGGGCACAGAACCAAGCAACTATCGCCCAATTACTTCTCTGCCAACAATATTCAAACTTTTTACAAGAGTACTGGCAAATTCAGTATTCAATCATCTGATGGAAAACAGTTTGTACCCAGTAGAACAAAAAGAAAATTACAAAAAAAATCAAGAGGAACAAAAGATCAGCTGCTCATTGATAAAATGGTACTAAAAAATGCAAAACGAAGAACAACAAATTTAAATATAGTGTGACTACCTATATACTCGAGTATAAGCCGACCCGAATATAAGCCGACCCCCCCCCCAATTTTACCCCCCAAAAGTGGGAAAACTTATTGACTCGAGTATAAGCCGAGGGTGGGAAATGCAGCTGTTAAATTTCAAAATAAAAAAAGACCAGTCAAAAGTGTGAGGACCTGTTTGAAATCACCTTTTTCAGCCCTCTGGGTAGTCCTTTTGTGCATATGGACTACTCAGAGGGCTGAAAAAGTAATTTTTGACTGGTCCTCGCACTTGTGACCAGTCCTCGAACTTATGACTGTCCTCACATTTTACGTTTTTGCCCTATCTTGTCACTCCCACTCTTTCTCATTCTCTCTTTCTCTCTCCCCCTCTTTCTCTCTCTCTCCCCCACTCTCTCTCTCTCATTCTCTCTTTCTCTCTCCCCTCCCCTCCGCTTGCATTCCAGCTGTTGAATTCTTTGAAGCCAACTAAAAACTTTGGGGAGTGGGGGAGAGTCCCTGTTGGGAAGAAGGGAAGAAGGGGAAGGAAGGAAGGCAGGAAGGCGAAAGAACGAAAGAAGAATGAAAGAAATCTTTCTTTCTTCTTTCCTTCCTTCCTTCTTTCTTCCTTCTTGCCTTCTTTCCTTCCTTCTTTTCTTCTTTCCTTCTTCTTTCCTTCTTTCCTTCTTTCTTTCTTGCCTTCCTTCCTTTCTTCCTTCTTTTCTTTCCTTCCTTCTTTCCTTCTTCATTCTTTACTTCATTTTTTCCTTCCTTCTTTTCTTTCCTTCATCCCAGCAGGGACTTCCCCACCCCCCAAGTTTTAGTTATAGAAAGTGACAGCAACAGCCCAAGGGGATCCCAAAGCAGATCCCCTTGCAGATCTGCTCAGCTCCGGAGAACATCTGACTCTGCTTAGTGCTGGCTAGCCCAGCCGTCTGTGTGCAGGTGTGTGGCTGCGTGTGTCGGTGAGTGTGTATGTGTGCATGAGCGTGCGGAGGGGGGGAAGGCTGAGTGTGGGGGGGAAGCCAGAGGGCCAGAGGGTGGGGGGCGAGAGGGGAAGCATTCACTGAAAAAGAAACTTTGGGAAACTTTTTTCTCGCCCCGTTCTTTTGCAGTGAACGCTTCCCCTCTCGCTACCCCTGCCCACTGCCTTCTCTTGTTTTGGTCAGGGGACTGGGCAAGAAAGAAAGGGGCAAGAAAAAAGAGTGACTTTGGATGTTGCTGGGAGTTGTTGGGAGTTGCTCCGAGCGCGGAGTTAGCATCTCCCTTGCTCTTCCAGCGGAGGCTCTCGCCCTTTCTCAGCTTTCTCGCCTGTTAAAACTTTGGGAAACTTTTTTCTCACCCCATTCTTTTTCAGCGAATGCTTCCCCTCCGCGCTCGGAGCAACTCCCAGCAACATCCAAAGTCACCCTTTTTTCTCGCCCCGTTCTTTCTCGCCCGGTCCCCTGACCAAAACAAGAGAAGGCAGCGGGCGGGGTTAGGGTTAGGGGAAGCGTTCGCTGAAAAAGAAACTTTGGGAAACTTTTTTCTCGCCCCTTTTTTTTCTCCTCCCTTTCCTTGTCCCAAACGGCCAGCGGGCGAGGCTGCTCCAGTTGCCCCGAGGTTGCCCGAAGCGTTCCTTTCCGAGGGGCTTCTCGGAAGCGGGGAGCTGAAGCGGAAAGTTCCTTTCCGATGTGGGAGAGGGAGAGGGGTGCAGGTCCCCCACCCTGCCTCAACTCCCCGCTTCCCTCCCCTGGCTGAACTGAATTTGAGGCGCGGGTGCCGAGAAGCCCCTCGGAAAGGAACGCTTTGGGCAGCCTCAGGGCGACCAGAGCAGCTTCGCCCGCTGGCCGTTTGGGGCAAGGAAAGGGAGGAGGCACCTGCGGGGGGAAGGAAAGAGCGGGGAGCTGAGGTGGGTGAGGGACGGCGCTGGTGTTCAGGGCCAGTACCAGGCAGCCGCGGGCACTTGCCATGGGCCACACATGACCATGGGGTCGCTCGGCTCCCGCTTGCCTGGCAGAAGCTGCTTCTGCTCTTCTTCGTCGCCTGGCACCGACCCCTCTTCAGCACTGGAGCCGGAGCCATGGCTGCGACCGAGGCCAAATTCAGTGAGTGGCAAGCTCTAGCCGCGGCGGGTGGGCCCAGCAGCCAAAGCGCCCCCGGCATGGCTGGTTGCTCGCTCGCTCGCCGGCAGCGCCTTCTGCTTCTCTTTTGCCCCTCAGCGGCTCCCAGCAACTCCCAGCAACATGCCGCGGTGGCGCTTTGGCTTCCACTCATTAGGCATTGGCAGCCTCTCTGCTCAGTTGCTGGGAGCCGCTGAGGGGCAAAAGAGGCGCAGAAGGCACTGCCGGCGCAAGCCTCCCTGACCCCTACAGCCATAAAGGGGCACGGGGGAGGGGCGCCGCACCCCCCCACACACACCCCATTTTGGCTTTAGCAAGCCTCCCTGCAACCCGGGAGCCAAAACGGTTGCAGGGAAAAAGGCATTTTTTTCGTGATCCGAATATAAGCCAAGGGGGGCTTTTTCAGCCTGAAAAACGGGCTGAAAAACTCAGCTTATATTCGAGTATATATGGTAGATTACAAGAAGGCATTTGACACATTATCCCACAGCTGGATTAACGCCTGTCTGGAAAACTTTGGAATCAACAAAAATATTTGTACATTTTTGAAAGCAGATATGCAAAAATGGAAAACAGTTCTAACAGCAAATGGGGAAAACATTGGTGAAGTCAACATCAGACAAGAAATCTTCCAGGGGGACTCACTTTTGCCACTACTGTTCAGCATCACATTAATTCCACTGACAATAATCCTACGAAACACAAAACTGGACTACCAAATCTCAAGTCAACATGGCAGAATAAACAATCTACTATACATGGCTGACTTAAAACTGTATGTGAAAAGCCCCACTGAATCAATACTCAACACAGTAATATCGCTGTACCAGGAGACGCCAGAGTCGAAGAAAAAGAACTGGAAAAAATCATGAAATATCGTGACCTGGCCATCAAAACTACACGGCTATGGATGAAACATGTAACAGTGATACCCATTGTCATCGGGACACTTGGTACCATGTCCAAGAATTTTACAAAATACATCAAGAAATTGCAGCTTCCTGAGATAACACCAGCAGAACTGCAAAAAACTGTGCTACTCAGAACATCATACATTTTAAGAAGATAGTTGGTTGATACCTAGGATGCTGGCAGCAACCTGTATCAACCATCAATATATCAATCATATTTGTGACTCATTTTTAAATGTTCAGTTGACTGAGTTTCATGTTTAATGAATAAAAGAGATAATAATAATAGACAAATTCACCATCAGTCAATTGCAAAAGACAGCTTTACTCAAAGCAGCTGAAATCCTGTGACAATACCTCTAACATCATAAAACATCAGTATCTGCCTATCCCAGGTCCTTAGGAAGGACTTGATAAGTGGACAAAAATGCCAAATCCAGTCTGAACATCTGACTATCTGTGTGATGAACCAGTAATAAAAAGTGTCTAATCCAGCCTAAACATTCACTTGACTATGTTTCGAGCCATAATATATTAAATAATATATTCCACTCAAGCCATAATTCAATTAGTGAGTCTTAGGCAAAAAGGTACCTACAAAAGACATTCATCTTGTTGGCTTGTAGACTGTCAATGGCAATACTTGGAAGAAGATTTAATGATGTTATGACGTTAGCAGCTACACAAAGTGCTCAAAGCACAGTGCATCGAGAGGATGCATTGGAGAATGCTTTTATACTCTAACCTTCTCGCCTACACTTTTATTCTCCCCGCCCATTCTAATTATACATAAAACAAGGAACAAGGAAATCAATTCTTTTGCATTTACACTCACGAGGAAGCCGCATGAAAGGAACATATCCAGTGGTGGGATTCAAATAATTTAACAACCGGTTCTCTACCCTAATGAACAGCTGGGTAGATGTGGCTCGGTGGTCATGTGACTGTGTGGTCGTGGCCAACTCAACGTCACTCACGTCGATGGGTGCTTTGCCTTAGCTGTTACAATGTTATAAGGCTTAACCAGAGAGGCAGTTTCTGTAAGCAGGGCAATAAAGATTAGGCTGGAAACAACACCGGAATGTTTCCTTCCTGCCTTCCTTACAGGATTAGCCCTGTAAAGTGGAAAAAAACAAAATAAGATTTCTTCCAACAACCAGTTCACTGAATTGCTTAGAAAGTCAGCAACCGGTTCTCTCGAATAGGTGCAAACTGACTGAATCCCACCACTGAACTTATCAGTTCTGAGAGTTATTCAGGAATTTTAGATGCTGCTTATACATCTGGAAAGAGATGCGGTGGCTCAATGGCTAAGATGCTGAGATTGTCGATCAAAAGGTCGGCAGTTCAGCGGTTCGAATCCCTAGTGCCACGTAACGAGATGAGCTCCCATTACTTGTCCCAGCTTCTGCCAACCTAGCAGTTTGACAGCACATAAAAAACACAAGTAGAAAAATAGGGACCACTATTGGTGGGAAGGTAACAGCGTTCCATGCACCTTTGGCATTTAGTCATGCTGGCCACATGACCACAGAGACATCTTCGGACAGCGCTGGCTCTTCAACTTTGAAACGGAGATGAGCACCACACCCCCTAGAGTCGGGAACAACTAGCATATATGTGCGAGGGGAGCCTTTACCTTTACCTTTTTTATACATCTGGACCTAATTGTAAAATGAAAATAAGTTTCAGTTGACTATCCTGTCATTTCACATCCAAATTCCTCTTGCAATAATCTAAATAGTTTTAAAAACTTGATTGAGCAAGCTGGCAAGGAATTCTGGGAGTTAAAAGTCCACACATTTTAAAGTTGCCAAGATTGTGAAACACTGATCTTATAGCAACCTTTCTCAACCTTTTTATCCTGGAGGAACCCTTATAATAAATTTCAAGTCTTAAGGAACCCCTGCATAAAGATCACAAAAATGTAAAAACATTGCAATACAGTTAACTTCTAACCTAGATAAAACATGTTTTACAAGAGCATAGCAACAGGCTAGCAGCTAAGTTACAGCACTTAAAAATGTCCATCGGGGTGAGCAATAGCATAGTACAATGTGCAAAGTTTTTTTTAAAAATCAGATTTACAGTGGGTTTTTTTCCGTCACAACCTCTTGTAGAATCTCTGGGTCTGAGGAATCCCAGTTGAGAAAGGCTGCAGGATTAATATCCTATGAATTCCCTCCAAACTCACCCTTCAATTTTCAGATTGGGATTATTTGAAAGTAAATTTAGTATATTGATAAGGGTCAAAGTTATGCATCTGTTCCAGGGGTGAAATCCAGCAGGTTCTGACAGATTCTGGAGAACCAGTAGTGGAAATGTTGAGTAGTTTGGAGAACCGGCAAATACCACCTCTGGCTGGCCCAGAGTAGGGAGAAAATAGGGATTTTACAGTATCCTTCCCTTGGAGTGGGGTGGGAATAGGGATTTTGCAGTATCCTTCCCCTGGAGTGGAGTGGGAATGGGAATTTTGCAGTATCCTTCCCTTGCCATGCCCACCAAGCCACGCCCACAGAACCGGTAGTAAAAAAAAATTGAATTTCACCACTGATCTGCTCCAATACCCTCCAAATATGCTTTGCAAACTTTAATATAGGAAATACAGAATAATTCTGATTAAAATCTGACATGATTCAAGAGAGGCCATACAATATATTTCTAACTGTGTCCATAGTGGATTTTGAACTTAATTGCTTGGATTCTTTAGAAAAATAGAGGTCATACTGGTATATATCGTCAATCAGAAAAAAATGAATGATGGAAAGATTTTTAAAAATTCTGTTATTCTGTTATTGCGTTTGCTGCAGAAGTTTAGCGCGAACCCTGAAAGGGAGAGATTTGGGGTGGGGAGGAAAAAAGGATTATGTCAGAAGTGGGATTTGAAGACCAGAACACCCAACACTGGGAAAAGAGCGAGCCTTGAGTCTGGTGCCTTAGACCACTCAGCCATCCTGACATCTGGGGAAATGGCCTTCTGAACTATTACCTAATAGTTCCCATGCTAATTCATTTGTGTATGTGTTCCAGATCTCCTGTAATTTGGAGGCACTCCCGTTCTTTGTTACAAGGCATTGCCTTTTGGATATTATGGGGGCCGGGGAGGCGGCATCTATGTTGCACAAACCAAATCCAGTCACTTCCTTGTGAATTGTTGGAAAAAATATCCTTCTGGGTTCCGTTCCAAGTGGGGAAAAAGACACTGGATTCATGGAAGTTGCTTGGAAAGAAAGTTTATTGATGAATAGGATCACATGGCTTGAGTTCCTGAGCAAGATCATATGCTTGAGTTCCTGACCTGGATCACATGGCTTGAGTTCCTGAGCAGAAAAAGGAGCGAGATGCTGAGAGTGCCTTGGTATTATGCCCTCTGTTGGGCTTTGAATTTGAGCTTGTGTTCTGATTGGTTGTCAGACTCCCATGGCGCCATGCAGAGACAACTCTATAGTCTGTCCTGAGTCCCAAGCTTGGTTGAGCCTTGCTGGATGATGCAATCTCCCCAGGTGCCATTTGGTGAGTTCTGTTGCTAGATGGGTAGAGGGCTAATCCTATATTTGTTGGATCTTGGCTGAGGGGAATTCCTACTATGGCTTAATGGCCCATTGACAAAGGCGGGGGGGGGGCTGAGTTTCTGCCTCCCTTTTAGGGGAAATATCCTGCCCTTTTAATATTTCCTAAAATCTCTCATTTTCCTAGGAGATGGGTGGGTGCTAACTTCCTACAGAACAAAAGAGGGGAAACGTGCATCCTGGCTTTGGTGCTCTTTGAGTTTGTTTGTTTGTTTATTATTTGTTTGTTTGTTTGTTCGATTTATATGCCACCCTTCTTTGGAGACTCAGGGCGGCTTACAATGCGTTAAGCAATAGCCTTCATACTTTTGTATATACCTGCTTACTAGGGCTTTCGGGCCCCCCTAAGCGGTGTTCTTTTTTATACAAAGTCAGCTTATTGCCCCCACAATCCAGGTCCTCATTTTACCTACCTCGAAAGGATGGAAGACTGAGCCAACCTTGAGCCTGGTGAGATTCGAACTTGCAGTAATTGCAGGCAGCTGGTGCTACTTAACAGCACTTTAGCCTGCTGCGTCACCAAGGCTCTTCAAATGTTTCCTTGCAAATGTTCCATTACTCAACTAGGTAACATCATCCTCCACAAGTTACTCTTTTCATGTATTCAAATTATGTTTATACTTTTACCTGTTATCTTATATATGCTTGACAAATAAATAAATAAATAAATAATTAAAAAAACAAGTGATAGCACTGTTGATGTTACCTACTTGGGTAATGAAATGTCTGCAGGAAAACAACCAAGCTCAGGGAGCACCGAGGACTCTTTATTTCAACTCTGAGCTATAAATATTCTCCTTTATTGATACCTACAGTATTTATGGACTAAGGGGCATGATGGCTCAGCAGTTAAAGAAGCTGGGTTTGTCAGCTGGAAAGTCAACAGTCCAGATTCGAGTCCTGAGTGTTGTGCGATGAGGTGAGTTCCTTTTACTTGCCCCAGCCTCTGCCCACTTAGTTTGAAAGTATGCAAATGCAAGTAGATAAATAGATACCATTCCAGTGGTAAGGTAACAGCGTTCCGTGCACTTTAACATACAATCATGCTGGCCATATGATCATGGAAGCATCTTTGGACACGGCTAGCTCTCTCAGCTAAGAAACGGAGATAAGCACTGCACCCTAGAGTCAGACACAACTGGACAGGGGAAAATGTTATCTTTTTTTATGGACTAAGACACAAGATACTACCTTGACTCTGAAAGCTCAGCTGCCAGCCCATCACTCAATCACATATCTTGGGGCCACCAGCTCTCTATATGCTGCTGGCAACACTTGGTCTCAAACTTTTAGCTCTGGCTCCATCAACTGTGGGTCAAAGGGAGTGTTCTCCATAAAGGAATATTGGCACAGGGAACTCTGGACCCTTCCTTCTCTTATCTGTATCCCCTTATGCATGGAGAACTGGTAGTGGAAATTTTGAGTAGTTCGGAGAACCGGTAGTAAAAATTCTGACTGGCCCCGCCCTCATCTGTTCTCTGCCTCCCAAGTCCCAGCTGATTGGGAGGAAGTGGGGATTTTGCAGTAACCTTCCCCTGGATTGGGGACAGAATGGAGATTTTACAGTATCCTTCCCCTGCCACGCCCACCAAGCCACGCCCACAGAACCGGTAGTAATTCTCCGAACTACTCAAAATTTCCCCTACCGGTTCTCCAGAACTGGTCAGAACTTGTTGAATACCACCTCTGTGGTGGGGTTAGGAGATGAGTAGAACATAGATATATTTGAAAAACCGAGATGAAACATCTCAGTTCTAACAGATTAATGCTTTGAGGGATGGCTTGCAAACCTTTCTCAGCTGAAGGCTGCGTTTGACCTTTGAGAGAAATGTAGGGGAGAGGAATATAAAATAGTGTAGGTAGAGTCCAAACCAACAGCATGTTTTAATTCACACTGAAACACTTACATTATGCTCGTATTTATTTCCTGTAATTCTGGTGGGAAGGAGAGAGGGATAGTTTGCAGCAAGTTATCTCAAGACATCTCAAGGAAGATTCCAATGGTACACAGAAGAATTCATGATGCCATCACATGCTCACCAGCAATGGAATCCTGAGCCAGGAAGTGTCCCATGGCCACAAATTGGACTGATTCTTTCTATCACTGCTTTGTCACAAGGCAAGAAACAGAAGATGCAGCAACCACTTCCTACTCCTTTCCCAACCAGTCATCTGACCTCTTCTTCAAGGTCAGATGGTGGTGAATTCCTAGGGCTACACGCATTGCAATGGACTGAGAAGAGGAACCAGATGGAAAGAGCAGGAATAGCTGGATCTCTTCTGGAATAAGGCTGAAAAAAATCTAATTACCTCGTGATCACCCTCAGATCAGAATTGGCCTACAGAATCCCAGTTGTCTATATTTTTTTTTTTAATTTTGATTTTGATTTTTTTAATGTTGTTGCTGAAGTCATATTTTCTGCAATCAAGTTTGGAGCGGTTTACTATGAAAGTTATGAAAGTTGGTTTTGTCAATGGATTAAATCCTAATGGTTTTAGAAAAGACCTCTAGTATTTTGAATACATTTAGCTAAAGTACTTATTTTGACCAAAGCAGTGTTTTATTGTACTGGGTTAAATTTATACTTACACAATACTTTCTGGTGAGAATTATTTTATTTATTTATTTATTCATTCATTAGATTTGTTTGGCGCCCATCTCACTTTGAGGGGAGATTTTGAGTCTTTTTTCTCCTGTTTATTAAGCTAAATAAAGAATTTCAAGACTGAATAACAGCAGGCAGCATTTGCAAACAGAAGGCAGCATTTGCAATCTTCAATAATCAGATCTGCTCAGGAAGAGCATGATAGTTACCATGACACGCAAACATTGACCATAAAGGAGAACTCAGGCAACAAATAAAAATTAAATGCCATATAGGCTGCCAGTCGTAGAAAGTAAAGGAGAACCTAATTCCTCATCTAATGAGTTTACATTTCCATGTGTGGCAGATAGCAATCTAGGAAAAGGATGAGGCAAATAGTAATGCAAATACAAATCCAGTAATGAACAAGCTGCAACAATAGTTTCTTCCAAATAATTTTGCAATGAAAGCAAGAGAGAGCTTGCATTTAGAATGAAGCAGGCAGGAATGGTGTCATCTTTAAAACAAAAATATCTATCTATCTATCTATCTATCTATCTATCTATCTATCTATCTAT
>WNWU01000158.1:202701-230849 GCA_012654045.1 Ptyas mucosa
TATATCTATATCTATATCTATATCTATATCTATATCTATATCTATATCTATATCTATATCTATATCTATATCTATATCTATATCTATATCTATATCTATATCTATATCTATATCTATCTATATCTATATCTATATAGCTATATCTATATAGCTATCTCTATCTCTATCTCTATCTCTATCTATCTCTATCTATCTCTATCTATCTCTATCTATCTATCTATCTATCTATCTATCTATCTATCTATCTATGGAGTGAAGTGATGCGTGCATGTCAATTTACTGGAGTGACGTTGCTGGATCAGGAGTTGCCTTGGTTGCCAGCTGTCTCCTGGGTTCGACTCCAAGTGCTAGTTGTCAGTGATTCCATTCCATATATGTAATCACCAGTTATCCTCAGTTTGAGAAAGCCCCATTTGACCATGTGACTAAAAAATGAGCAAGCAAGAAAGGAAGCTAGAGGATTCTGGAGGATTTTTGAATAGCTAGAAGATCCTCCAATCAAAATGAGGCTCCCACATCATTGGCAATGCAGAAGGTTCTGAAGATCAGGTCATTCTCTCAGGTAAATAATTCTTAATCTCTTTCAAGATTAAAAGGACACTGTATTCTGCTCAGAAAATAATAACTGATACATGGAACAAATCTTCCCTCACTCTCATTATAATCTCTTTCCTTCCTTCCTTCCTTCCTTCCTTCCTTCCTTCCTTCCTTCCTTCCTTCCTTCCTCCCTCCCTCCCTCCCTCCCTCCCTTCCTTCTGTAGGATATGAGAAAATTCAAAAATAAAATAGTATGTAGGTATATAGGTTAGAAATGCATATAAGTGAAGATTCAATTTTGCTCAGGCAGGGGGTTGGACTGGATGACCTGCAGGGTCCCTTCCAGCTCTGCTACTCTGTTAAATTTGTTAGTGTTGGAATTGTTCAAGGATCGAGCCCAATAAATCTGATGCACAAGCACGTGTGTTTTCAAAGAACATTTATTTACATTGTATCTTCTTCTTACAGGTTTGTGGCTGGAATGGCCTCCAGACCGCATGGATGACCCTTAAATACCCAAGGGACGGAGCAAAGGTAAGGAGGGGTCAATGGGTGGATGGGTCCCTGTGTAATTAACCCTTACAACTCTGGATCTCAAGGCAGGCATTTATACCTAACAAATCCCCCTCTAAATGCCTGACCGTGGGAGTATGTGTGTTTAGATTATGACACGTTGTATCAGACAATTTGACACCTAGTTTCGATGTCAGATATGTATGTTGTTTGTTTAACAGAGGTTTCGTTAGTATGTCAGCAGTTTGTTCTTCCGTCTCACAATGTAATACTTTTATGAACCCAATGTTTGATAGCTGTCTGACGTGTTTATGCTTTATATCTATGTGTCTCGATCTCTGGCCTATGGCATCTGCCTTCAATATTTCAATTGCTGCCTTGTTGTCTTCAAGTATATTGATGGGGTATGCAGGCTCAGTCCAGATGTTGGACAATAGGTCATCGAACCATACCAAATTATTAGCTGCTTTTGACAGACATATATATTCGGCTTTGGTGGTTGATGTGGCTACTAGATTTTGTTTACCAGTATACCAGTGTACGGGGCTGTCATTTAGAAAGAGTGTGTACCCTGATGTACTCTTTCTACTTTTCATGTCCCCTGCCCAGTCTGCATCTGCATAACAAGTTAATACTGGCTTATTGGAGTGTTCTGGCTCTAGACATAAGTATGCTTCGGCGCTGTGTTTCAAGTACCTAAGTATTCTTTTTATGGCATCCCAATGATAAATTGTGGGTTTACCAACATGTCTGGATAGGAGATTAACAGTTAGCGCTATGTCAGGCCTTGTCCAGTTCGCTATGTACAGGAAAGAACCTATTATGGATCTGTATAAGGTGTTGTCATTAAATGGCTCTGATTGATCGTACATATTTTTAAGGAAATCAGGCTGCATAGGTGTTTCACAAGGTTTTGCATCAAACATACAACATTTATGTAACATTTCTAATATCTTTTCTTTCTGAGACAGCCTGAAACCTTTACTAGTCTTAGTGATTTGTACCCCCAGGTATTTGTCAACCTTCCCTAATATCTTCAATGAGAAGTGCTTTCCCAACTCACTAGCGAAGACCTCACATTTGTGGGTTTGATCACCAATGTACAAGATATCATCAACATACACAAGAACATACTCAATGGAATCACCAGTTTTCTTGATGAAGAAGAAGTTATCTGCTGAGGTGGCTATGAAACCCGTTGATCTTAATGTTTTTGCTAAACACTCATACCACCTCTTTCTGGACTGCTTCAGCCCATACAAACTCTTGTTCAATAACCAAGTTTCTCCCTTGTGTGTGTCCTTGCTGTGAGGTGCTCTAACATAAATCTCTTTATCTAATTCTGCGTGCAGGTATGCAGTCTGCACATCGAATTGATGTACCTCTAATCCTAGAATTGAAGCTATTACCAATGCACATTTTACACTTTCTGCCCTGACTGTGGGGGAATATGTGTCAGTATAATCATCTGGATACTGTTGGGCAAACCCTTGGGCTACCAATCTGGCCTTGTACAGTGTTTTACCGCCCTCTAGTGACTTTATCTTGTATATCCACCTGGTACCTATTATGGTCTTGTCGCTAGGAACTTTGGTGGGTGTGTATACTTTTAATTCTCGCAGGCTATTCGTTTCTTTTTCCATTGCCTGCTCCCATCTCTCTCTTTCTTCTTTGGGTAATTTTAGCACTTCCTCGTAGTTATTGGGTGTTACGTGGCTATTGTGAAGTGACAGTACATAGTCTTCTAGTCTTTTTGGAGTTTTATTTCTATTGGACCTGACTGGCCTCTCGGGTGGTGTTTCTGTATTGTGTAAGTATCTAGCTTCCTTTTCAGTCAGTGATTCTATCTTTATGTCTGGATGATTTTCTTTCTATTCCCTGATTTCTATTTCTTGACTTTTTGGTTTGATCTCACCTTGTCTACAGTTTTCCTCTGCACCCTGTCCTATTACACTTTTGTTGTACACACTTTGTTTCCCTTCTGGGAGTATCTCGTTCAAATGTATTCTCGACCAATTTGCATTCTCATGAAACACTGCAGTGTGTGACACTATAAAGTTATTATTGTTATCAATAAACCTGAACCCTTTTGTTCCTGATTCATAACCCATAAACCTTAATCTTCTTGAAACCTTGTCTCCCTTTCCGCGTATTTGTTTGGGAATATGTATGTCAACGGTGACACCAAATATGTGAAGGTGGGCTATCTGTGGTTTTTTCTTGTACATTATCTCATACGGTGTTTTATCTATTACACTGCACCATAACCTGTTTAATGTGTAATTGGAGTATATGACTGCCTCTGATCAGAAATGTTGTCCTAACCCAGCATCCTCTAGTACACACCTCATCATGGTCTGCAGAGTTCCGTTCTTTTTCTCTACAACTCCGTTCTGGAAAGGCGAAAAAGGGGCCGACGTGAACCGTAATATTCCCTGCGTTTTGAGCCAATGAGAGAACTCTTTTGACATAAATTCAGACCCCCTGTCTGTCATTATTTGTTTGATTTTTATGTTATGCTGTAGTTCTATCCTCTTATAAAATTCCTTGAACTTCTGAAATACCTCATGTTTGTGTTTCAGTGTATATACAAAACTGTAGCGACTAAAGTCGTCTACGATGGTCAGGAAAAATCTTTTTTTGTATTTGATGGATGGCCTTAGGGGCCCCACCAAATCCATGTGAATCATTTGAAAAATGGAGTCAGTGGTGCGTTCTGATTTTTTTGGTCTGGCCTTGGTTTTTAACTTAGAACACTTGCACACCGAACACTCTAAGTAATTTTTGCAATTCTTAACCTTTAATCCTTCAGAACAATTAACCATTTTTTGAACCACCGGAAAACTGCTATGGCCTAACTTTCTGTGCAACAGGTGTGCACATTCAACATGAATTGGTTTACCTAACGAGGGTTTTTCCTTGTCTGGTGTTTGTTTTGTGTCCAGATCGTTGGTGGTTGGCTTAGGGCTAACCTCCTCTATTTCTTCAGTGTTGCTCCCTTCACTAGTGTTGTGTGTGTGATCTGTCTCGTCGTTGGTATTGACATTCACCTTAGGGTGATCACTATTGTCAGGTTGAAAATAGGGTAGGCCCCCACTAATCATGGTTCTCCCAACGCTTTTTCCTTCTCTAGTCATGAACACTTTTCCCTCTTTAAAAGTAATCTCAGTTCTCGTCTCCCTGCTCAATTTTAACATAGCCAGTATGTTATAAGGTATTTTCGGGACAAGTAACACCCCCTCTACTTCTCCTATTTCTGGAATGTTTCTACTGCCTTTCCCTGTTACTAGCACATTATCCTGATTAGCCACCTTAATTATAAACCTTTCCTTTGTGAATGATGTGAACAGTTTTGGGTTGTAAGTAGTGTGGTTCGTGGCCCCTGAATCTAGGAGCCATATGTCTTCCTTGTTGGCGAATTCTTGTGTGCTATCTTGGTCCCTCAATCCATACAATGAGCCCCTGTAACTTTCCCTGGAATTATCCCTAGGTCTCCTTCTATCCCTGGGATTGGGGGAGTCTCTACGCCTGTACCTGCTCTCTGCTGTTTGCCTTTCATTGAGTCTGGGTCTATGTTCTGCTCTATCCCTAGTATGGAAATGTCCCATGTCTCTCACGTTTCTAGGGCAATCTCTCCTGTAATGATTTTTGGAGCCACAGTTAAAGCACTCTGTGTCATTGTGATCCCTACTCTGGAATTCCACTCTTTTATTGATTTTTACATCTCTGCGACTCATCGCTCGGTCCCTCCTTAAATTGTTAAATTGTTGCCCCCATGTGTGTAGGTGGTCAGATTGGGCTCCCCCGGAGCATCGGGGTTGGAGCTTATTATTTTTATTTTCGCTCCAAACGCCGCGGTGATGGTCTGCATGGCCTTGTCTATTTCGAGCTTGGTAGGCGAGCTCGCTGGTTCCTGATCTATATAGTCTATGGCCCCGTAGATGTTTTCGGAGGTTTTGCAGGGGTAGGCCTCAGTTCCCGCCATGGTTTTCAAACCACGGGATCCTATTGGGTGTCAGTCGGCCATCTTGGGTGACATCATTGACCAAGATGGCCACCGTGGAGAGGGCGCAAATTTAAATTTGGCCTCTTCGGGGGGCATGTGGTAAGGAAGGGAGTCGCTTACCATTTTTTGGTCGTTTTGGTCCGTTTTGTCTTTGCCCTCTCCCGTCGCTGCTCCGTGGTTTTCAAGCAGATTTTGGAGTTCCGCAACTAGGCTTGATTTTGTCATGGTCGAGTCAATCAGGGCCAGTAGTTTTTTCTTAAGCTCATTTTCTCCGCACAGCGTGGTTTCTGGTTCGATTTCTCTTTCGGATAGGCTTTCTTCCGATCCATTTGGTGTGCTGGGGCAGGAGAGTTGTTCTTTTGCCTCTGGCATCTCTGCCTGCGTGGCTTCAGTCAATGCTAGTTGTTCCTCCATTTTCTTTTTGTATGCTTAGGTATTTATTCTTTTTTCTTCCTTATTCAGTTTAAGGTTTCCTGGCATCCTTCGGATCAGTTTGGGCTATTTCCAACCATCCTCTGCTACCATATTTGTTGGAATTGTTCAAGGATTGAGCCCAATAAATCTGATGCACAAGCACGTGTGTTTTCAAAGAACATTTATTTACATTGTATCTTCTTCTTACAGGTTTGTGGCTGGAATGGCCTCCAGACCGTATGGATGACCCTTAAATACCCAAGGGGCGGAGCAAAGGTAAGGAGGGGTCAATGGGTGGATGGGTCCCTGGGTAATTAACCCTTACAACTCTGGATCTCAAGGCAGGCATTTATACCTAACAGTTAGACATTATTCTGCTTTAAGATAGCTGGAGAGAAGACATG
The DNA here is from genome assembly GCA_012654045.1 of Ptyas mucosa. NCBI lineage: Eukaryota > Metazoa > Chordata > Lepidosauria > Squamata > Colubridae > Ptyas > Ptyas mucosa. The sequence continues at coordinate 208,576 of WNWU01000158.1, forward strand.
CTGAAAGCATACCAATATGTAACAATGTTGTGTTAGAATAGATCTTCTTTTGTTTGAGGCCCGTTAGAAAGAGGCCCACTCTTTAATGCCAAGGCAATAGAGATAAGAAAGAGCCATGCTTGCAAAATATTATATGGGTAGTTATAGGGAGGTGTTGATGAACATGTAATTAGAGAAAGAGATGATGTTCTCTCTAAAAGTCACTTTGGATTAGCTGTGATCGGTCATTGGATGCAATGTAGGAGGAGCATGGGAGGCGTTGGGAAAGGGAACTATAAAATGTAATGCTTTTGAAACTTTAGGTGTGGCTTCTTGGCTAAAACGCCTTTGTTGAGATCTGCTGGGATACACCCACCCTATTTTGCAAAATAGCTTTTATTATTTTCTTTTAATAAAGACTCTTTGTTTTCATCGACCCATGCTTGTTGGTTGAATTCATTTCCAACCCTTCCTTCCTTCCTTCCCTCCTCCCTCCCTCCCTTTTCTTCTTTTTCCTTCCCTCTTCATTCTCCTTTCTTCTTCCTTCCCTTCTTCCCTTATTTTTCCTCCCTTGCTTTCTTCCCATCTTATTTTATTTTTTAAATTTATTTTTAATTTGATTTATATGCCGTCCTTCTCAGGAGACTCAGGGCAGCTTATAATGTGTTAAACAATAGCCTTCATACTTTTGTATATTTATACAAAGTCAGCTTATTGCCCCCATAATCTAGGTCCTCATTTTACCTACCTTAGAAAGGATGGAAGGCTGAGTCAACCTTGAGTCTGATGGGATTTGAACTTGTAGTAATTGCAGGCAGCAGATGTAAGTGGATGTTAATAACTGCCTTAGTCTACTGAGCCACCAGAGCTCATCTTTCCTTCTTCTTTTTTTCTTTCCTCTTTCCCTTTCTCCTAGAAACATTTCTACTTTTGTTTTGTTTTTAGTTTGTTTTGCTAGCCCTATGCCAGTGAAAATGGAGCCTGGGAGGGCTGCGTGTGGCTCCCCCGGGACCCATTTTCGGGAAATCGCTAGAAACCCTGCTTTCTAGCGAAGCTAAACCACGCAGCACAGCTGATCCTCCCCCCACTGTTCTACTTCCCTTCCCAAGCCTCCTTTTGGTGCGTACTGGGTATGTGCATGTGTGCAGCATGCATTTGGCACTCAGCTTGCATGCACAGCCAGCGAACCTGTAGCAAATCGGTTTGGATTTCACCATGCTGCTCAGGCCTCCATTGAGTGCCACCTTTCAGGTGCCCATCTGATCAGCCTGAGACTCCAGTGTTTGCAAATTCCACTGCTCCAGGTCACCTCTACATTAATTTCCAATTAATTTAATTGATGTAATTTAATTACATGAAGACATTTGTAATTGGTGGATCGGGGAAATGCTCTGGACATAATTTACTTGGTCAGTAAGGCATTTGATAAAATAGACCACATGTTACGTCTTGGTAAAATAAAATAAAAAAGTGGGATAAACAGCATCACCACCAGAGAGATTCGTAACGGGCTGACTAATCACACTCAACATGCAGCCTTCAATGGAACTATATTTACATGGACGGAAGCGTGAAGTGGAGTTTTCCAAAGGTTTGCAAAGATCACTGCTGCAAATCATCAGTATTTCTTCTGCAAAAGGTGCAGATTGTAGAGATTTGGAGACTTAGAAATTGTTATCTAGCTTTAATTACAAGTGTGTATTAAGCAGCTGCTGCAGTATACTCACCAAAGCTGTAGTCCTTAATATCCATGTTCTTAAAAATCAGATTTTTGTCAATGTAACCTTCATGCTGGATTAAATGTTCAGCCTCAGATAATGGCGTGCAGATAAAATTCAACAACAAGTCTAATGGATGCATTATCACTGCTGCCACACTGCTAGCTGCAGAACAGGGATTGTAACTCAGCTCTGCGTTCAACCAGATCACAATATTTTCAAGTAGCTCACAAAATTTAACAATTAGCTCTCATGGAACCAGACAAATTGACTCCAGCACACCACTAGCCTCAGATTCCCAGTGCAAATCAATTAAGAGAACCAGATTACTCCAGCTCCTCCTTCAATCAAACCCTTTTAAAACAAAGAACAAAGAAGAATGCAACAGAAGTCTGTGAAATAACCCTGGAAAAATGGAGCATTCCATCTCCTCATTAGCCTTTGATTAATTTCCGGAATTTCCAAGAGCTGAAGATGAATGAATCAGAGGAACATTTGCTTCAGAAAAATCTCTCTTTCTAAACAAATAGCTGTCGAGTCCTTGATGCTCTCTGAGCTTGGTTGTTTGCTTGCAGACATTTCATTACCCAACTAGGTAATATCATCAGTGTGAGTGTGGGGTTTTCTCCAGTCGTGGGTTTCAAATTTTTTTACTACCAGTTCTGTGGGTGTGGCTTGGTGGGCGTGGCAGGGGAAGGATACTGTAAAATCTCCATTCCCTCCCCAATCCAGGGGAAGGTTACTGCAAAATCCCCATTTCCTCCCGATCAGCTGGGACTCGGGAGGCAGAGAATAGATGGGGGCGGGGCCAGTCAGAGGTGGTATTTCCCAGTTCTCCGAACTACTCAAAATTTCCGCTACCGGTTCTCCAGAACTGGTCAGAACCTGCTGAAACCCACCTCTGCTTTGCTCCCTGTTTATATACAGCAGCTTGCTCCGCCCATTTTGGAGGATGTGTGGTTTACTAATTTCCATCTAAATATTGTTGCAGACATCATCTTCTATCCCTCCTTGCCAAAACAGAGGGCCTGTTATCAGACAAGTCTGTTGTTTCCAACTCAATGGCTCCACATCTCTTTTACTCTTTATTTATATGGCTGTAGGAGCTCCTGTCCTCCTTATTTTATGATTTATGATTATTTTATTATTCCTGGCTCTGTGTGTGTGTGTGTGTGTGTGTGTGTGTGTGTGTCTGTCATCAGACCATTATATCCAACAATGTCCTTGAGTTTGGACAGGACAGGTCAAGCAAAACTGATTTTGTTCTGGCCCAGGTGCATGATATAGCAATAGCACTTAGGCTATATATACCACGTCACTTTACAGCCCTCTATAAGCAGTTTACAGGGTCAGCCTATTGCTCCCCAACAATCTGGGTCCTCATTTTACCCACCTCGGAAGGATGGAAGGCTGAGTCAACCTTGAGCCTGGTGAGATTCGATCTGCCAAACTGCTAGCAGCCAGTGATCAGCAGAAGTAGCCTGCAGTATTGCACTCTAACCACTGCGCCACCGCGGCTCAGTAGCAGATATGCTTCCTATGAAGTACTGTTGTTTCAAGACAACATCTAGACTTCAAAGAATGTTATCCCAGGTGAAAGATATCTGTAGGCATACAGCGCTGCTACTAGGAAAATTTCTAATAAATAAATAAATGTCAGATAAACTAATCAAAGTTTGTTAAATACCAGCCTTTTGTGCAAGTGACAAAGTACAATCACTATCAGAATGGTGTAATGAGTAAACCTGAACAAGAAACGGGACGACCATGTACTTACTTTGTCAATACCAATGGCAGAATAATGGTGGCTATCAAAAATGAGTCCATACTGTGTCAGAAAAATAAAATAATCAGACATAGTTGTCATCCAGCCTAACTGATGTATTTAAAAAAAAAACCACAGTGACTGCCTTGTATGTTGGGAAATTTAGATAGACCTGAAGTCTCCATTCTTTAGCATGTTTCTTAAGGAGTAAAAGCACTTGAACTTAGTGGATGGGTCTGACTGGAGGTTTTCTGACGGGGCAAAATAAATCAAGAAATGTATAATGTTGTATAGTAGGGAGGGACATTATAGTGTTGGAAAAGACTCCTGCGAGTCCCTTGGACTGCAAGGTGATCAAACTGGTCAGTCCTAGAGGAGATCAACCCTGACTGCTCTTTAGAAGACCAGATCCTGAAGATGAAATTCAAATACGTTGGCCACCTAATGAGAAGGAAGGACTCACTGGAGAAGAGCCTAATGCTGGGAACGATTGAGGGCAAAAGAAGAAGGGGATGACAGAGAATGAGGTGGCTGGATGGAGTCACTGAAGCAGTCGGCGTGAGCTTAAATGGACTCCAGAGGATGGTAGAGGACAGGAAGGTCTGGAGGAACGTTGTCCATGGGGTCACGATGGGTCGGACACAACTTTGCAACTAACAAAGGGAGGGACAATTAAATTTATTATTAATTTAGAAGGAGATAAACATTTTTATTAGGGGAAAGACTTCACTTAATGCTTTATAGAACTACTAGCTGGATACCTATGCTTCGCTAGGAAACTATGTGATTGGGCTGATAAACTGACACTTAAAACTTGAAAATTAATGAGTAGTTAAAAAAGGCACTGTATTATTTCGTTAGAGATGGTAAACTAAGTTTCTGTTACAGATTAAGACGCTCTCTACATGGGGCTCCCCTTGAGGAGCACCCAGAGGCTCCAACTGGTCCAGAATGCAGCCGCGCGGGTAATTACGGGAGCTGCATGGTGCTCCCACATAACACCGCTCCTGCGCGAGCTGCACTGGCTCCCAGTGGTCTTCCGGGTGCGCTTCAAGGTGTTGGTTACCACCTTTAAAGTGCTCCATGGCATAGGATCTAGTTATCTTCAAGACCACCTTCTGCCATCGATGACCTCCCATCGACCCGTGAGGTCCCACAGAGAGGGCCTCCTAGGGGTGCCATCAGTCAAGCAATGCAGGCTGGTGACCCCCAGGGGGAGGGCCTTCTCTGTGGGGGCTCCTACCCTCTGGAATCAGCTGCCCCCAGAGATAAGGAGAATCCAAGACCTCCGTGCCTTCCCCCGTGCCCTTAAAACTTTCCTTTTCCAACAAGCCGGGCTGGCCTAAGCAAATCCTTTTAAACAATTTTAAATTGGGTTGTTCTTTTTTAAATCTTGGGCCAATTGAGATATTCCTTTTAATTGTTCTTAATGTTTGTATTGTGTGTTTTTTACTTGGCTGTGCACCGCCCTGAGTCCCCAGGGAGAAGGGCGGTATAAAAATTCGAAATAAAATAAATAAATAAATAAATTATTGTAAATCTAACAACAATGAAATAGATGGGCTTAAGTCAGGGCTTCCAATTTGGACCGGATTGCCTGATCTGGTAGCGATGGCAGCAAGTGGTTCGGAGAACCGGTAGAAAAAATCCCTTCCCCCATCCCCATGCCCAGCTGAGCCGCGCAATCATCAGAGGCTTTTTTAAAATTATTTTTAAAAGCATTTTTCTACCACCTCTTCAGCTGAAGAGGTGGTAGAAAAATAATTTTTTTAAAAAGTTGGCCACGCCCACCCAGTCACATTACCCCACCACCACCAAGCCACGCCCACAGAACCGGTAGTAACAAATTTTACATTTCACCACTGACTTAAGCCCTTTAATCTCACCAGTAACCGTGGCTTTTTTGTCTACATAGCCAGGCTAATAACTTGCATAGCATAGACTTTCAATTCCTCCTTCAGATGAATTGCTCAGGACCTCCCTGTAAACAACATTCCTGGTTTTGCTGTCTGGCTGGAGGATGATCAGGCTGTCATGTGAACTGACTCTGGAGCACGCCACATAGAACTGGCCATGGGAGAAACAGTCACTCTGTCAGGTTCCGATGTTATCTGAAATAAATTTCATTCTCAAACACAAAGTCTTTGATGAAATCGCTCATTTATTGAAAAATAACGATCTACAGCATCCTCAACCTCCATTACCGAGTCCACAGATTCATACTTCATATGCTCAGTGGACAGCTTCTCCAGCAGAAAGTTGTTGATGCTGTTGGCTGAGTCGTTTGTTGGAGTGAAAATACCTCTTTCCCTCAGCCATGAAGCGCAATCCACTCCAGCCTGATGAATGTTGAGGTATATTCTGTCAGTCAAGCTGATCAGATCTCTCACAACATTGCAAGGTTACTTGGAATAGTTATTCTTCCCTCCTCTTCCAAAAGTTTGCCATCACCAATATCAAGTAATGTTAAAAAACTCTTCTGCCCTCAAATCACATTGAAGGTGGACATGCATGTTAATTCTCAAGGACAGGACCTTGACATTAGGCCATAAGATGGACAGCTTGAGACAGGCCTTGACTTCATCTGCATGTGTTCCTTGTGGCACAACAGGCAACATCTGTCTGAAGTCATCAGCCAAAAGCACCATAACTCCCCCTCAAAGACAGTTGCCGCCCCTAATGTCCTGGAGCGTCCTATTTAGAACCTCAATACCTCCTTTGTGAGTCATAGTGCACTCATCCCACAGGATAACTATGGCTTTGTGTTAATTTAAGACAACTGGCATTTGGAACAGAGTTCTTTTCAGGTGGGGAGGGGGAGTAGAATGTTACTAATACAGTGGTGGGTTGCCTCCAGGTTCAGACAGTAAAACCGCACAGAGGCTCCACCCACTGACCCTGACGTCATCAGAAGCGAAAACCAGTAGTAAAGGTAAGTAGAATCCACCCCTGTACTAATACTAATAATATAATTATTATGGTCATTAATTATAAAAGATGTGGGTCTTCAAACCTAGAAGCAAACCATTCCAGAGAGCAAAACTCAAACATCTTTCCACTTCTGTGTAAAATAGATCGTTTTAACAGGCCGTGTTGTTATCTAGAGTTGGTAGGTGTCCCTTCATAGTGATTTTCAGGTACCAAGGGGCAGTGGTGAGATTCAGCCAGTTCACACCACTTCGGGAGAACCAGTTGTTAACTTTCTGAGCAGTTTGGTGAACTGGTTGTTGGAAGAAATCATTAGGGCAGAGAACTGGTTGTTAAATTATTTGAATCCCACCACTGCCAAGGGGGGGAAAGACTATGAATTCCTGCTCTGAAGAAATTACAATTTGAAAAAACATACTGGGAGTGGCATTCATTTAATAAGAGACTGCATATTGCAGAGAAAGAGATAGTGGTCAGGCTCATGAGAATAATGTTTTCTGTTTGCAAAATAGCTTTTAAACTTACTCTTTTTTTTTCCTGACCAGAGTTAGTAACTATCGTGTCTTGTGATGCACAGGAAATAAGAACTGCCGTTCCAAAATGTGTGGTTTGAGCCAATGCAGCAAAAAAAAAAAGATCTGAGGTATTTCAACAACTGTGAACTCTTTAGAATCTCTCCATGACTGTAAAAAAGTAAAGAAAGATCTGAACAGCTGCTCTATTCTGGTCAATGCAGGTCTGGCTTCCTAAATGCAATACAGGCTTTGCCAGATGTAATATAACATGGTTAAGCAGCCCTAACACATCCCTTGTCTGGTGTTCTGTTACGTTACGACTGCAATTCTCAAAATGTACAATTAACAGAGTTTTTGTGCAACTGTTTTATTTTCTTGATCCAAACCAGGGGTGAAATGCTACCAGTTCGCTCCAGTTCAGGTGAACTGGTAGTGGCGGCGGCAGCGCGTGGTTTGGCAAACTGGTAGCGGTGGCAGCACGAGGCTCCACCCATCCACCCAGACGTCATTACTTCCTGGTTTTAACTAGGAAGTGACCTGTTTTTGACCTTCTGCGCATGCGCAGAAGGCTTTGTGCATGCACAAAGGGTCCAAAATTGGACATGAAGATGGTGCGCGTGCGTGAGGAGAGCAAGGACTTCTGAACCGGTAGGGAAGGTAAATAAATTTCACCCCTGATCCAAACCATCATCCAACTGTAGAACTGGAATCCCAGAGCCTGTTGAACCACAACTCCCAGCATTCCTTGCCTTTGGCCATGCTGATGGAGTTTGTGGGGAATGATTGGACATCCATTCAAAAGTTTCTTCTCCAGATTTATTACAGTTGAGGGCCTCCAAATATTCTTCACTTTTGCTTTTCCAATTTGTCTCCATTCCACTTGTAAGAATAAACGTTTTTTTCTCACAAGTTCCTTTTTTCTTAAAGCATAGAGAACTTGACAACGAATCAACACTGAAATAGGAAGCAAACTCACATGCAAGGCCAGTGGTAGCTTGGACAGTGTACTAGACTTCAGGAAAATAGAAAAACATCCAGAATCAGGACAGAGCCAGGAAAATAGCTGTATCGGAAAACTGAAAATTTGTGATTCTGGGAAAATTGAACTCAGTATGGCCTTTTTCCCTCCCCAAATCCCCAGTTGTCAAGGTTTCCACTGCATGTCAACTTTAAAGGAGAGAGTTGTACCCACAGCTCTTGCTTGGTTAAGATTGTGCAGCAAATGTAAACATGGAGAATATCTAAAATAACGATGATGATCAAAAGACAAAGGTTGCACCAATCTCCGTTTGTCAAGAACTGCTTCTCAAGGACTTCCTAAATGGACCTTAGAAATACAAATCTGGCTTTAGTTGTGAAGAACATGGCTAGGCTACAAAATGGAAGTTGCATAAGATGTTGCAATACTTTCTCTAGGGCAGTGATGGCTAACCTTTTTGCCATTGTGTGCCAAAAGCGGGGGTAGGGTGGGGGGTCACGTGCATGCATGCCCACACCCATAATTCAATGTGCCCCGCCCCCCGTGCATGTGCACGCAACCCCCCCGTTCTCCCCCTACTTTTGGCACATGATGACACAGTGGGCCCGGTAGGCCCATTTTTTTGCTCTCCCCAGGCTCCAAAGGCTTTCTAGGAGCCTGGAGAGGGCAAAAATTGCCTTCCCCACCCCACCCCCCGGAGGCCCTCCAGATACCAGAAACAGCCTGTTTCCTGACTTCCAGTGGGCCTGGAAGACCCGAACTTCAGTTGGTTGTAGCGTGCATGTGCGCTGGAGCTGAGTTAGGGCAATGCTCGTGTGCCCATAGATATGGCTCCACGTGCCACCTGTGGCACACGTGCCACAGGTTCGCCATCATGGCTCTAGGGGGTGAGGATGGATGAGATAGCATTAGCATTTGAAGGGGGGATTTCAGAAATAGACAAATAACAGCCACTCGAACTCAATGGCCACATCATACTCGGAGGATGAAAATGGGGAGGGTGAAAATGAGAAAAGAAGAGAGCAGATGAAACGGCATGTCCTGGATTAGGGCATGGTTGCCGTCCTGGGCTTCTGTAGTTTCTTTTGGGTGGGTGGGTGGGTGGGTGGGTGCAGAGGAGTCCCACCTGTTGAACCTCTTGGCCTGTTACTGGAGATCACAAACATAGAAAAAGGACAAAAAGATGAACTTTCGATCTTAGTTTCCTTTGTAAATTGCAACAGTGACTCTTAGGTTCATTTGCACTGTCGTCTGGAAACCACCTAAAGAAGAACACATTTTATTACAGTTACATTCTCTTAGAGATTTTCCTCCTTTCAGCGTAGGAGCACATAACCACAGCTGTACATAGGCAGAGAAAATATAGTTAACACTTAGGAGAAGTAATAGGTAGTGTAGATCAACAACATTTCCGTTACTCATATGCGGGCGTATTAAGAACACCTCCCTTCCACCTAGCCCATCTATTTTGGATTGCAGCTGACCATGGATACCGGTCTGGTCTATGCAGACATCAAATGTTCTGAAGATTCCTCATCCAGAAGAAGTTCAAATTTCATTGTAGTTCAACAGGCAGGTAAGTTCATTTATTTCAGGACAGCCTCTCAGACTGTGAAAGGCAACATATTTTGAAAGGTCTTCCATTTCAGCCTTTTTTAATATACAGATTATACGTAGAAGCCCACACAGCCAAAAAGGAGCAGGGAAAAGAGGTGCAGATAAGGAACCCAGATTTAAGTTGTCACTTGGCTGCAAAGCTCACTTGTTGACTTTGAGCCAGTCACAATATTTCCTCGGTTAATTTCTCCCCAAAGATTGTTGCTGTGCAGATAACAGAGGGGTGGCCACTACGTATGTGTATATTTAGCTCGTAGAAAAACCATGAGATATAATGCAATATTGATTGTAATCACAGATGCAAGTACAATATTTGAAATATTGCACGCAAGACTGGCTCGGCTTTGTTGCATCTTCTCATAGAGAAAACAGAAGGAAGTTCTTTGCATTGGATGTCCTCCAGGCTACCTCTGCTCCCACATAATTGTACAAAAGTTAATCACAGCTTAGGGGCCCTTGATGAACCCGGTGACACAGAGCATTGCAGACCTCAGCAGTTTTAAAAAAAAACTGGTTGCATTGTTCTGTCATATATGAAACATGAAGGATCATTGGCAATGTGGATCTCTAAAAAACCTTGTAGGAATGCAGTGGGGACTAAGTATCTAGTACAATTTGAAGAGAGTTCTGTGTTTGTTAGCTTTGTGCTAAAAGATACGCATATTTTATTTTCCTTGTGGTTTTACAGATAAAATTCTTAAGAACTGAAAAACCATTACCTCTAAAGGTTTATGTGGTTTGGAACTATAGATAGTTCTAAATGTCTATTCTTCACCCACCCACGGCCACCTCACACAAGAACTTTGGTTGAAAGGCAGTTCAGTAAGGATCTTCCCCTCTGTCTTCTGAGGAAGATAGAGAGCCTTTCTTGTTCTTTACTTTACTCTCTGTCCATTCAAAAATTGGTTCTCTGCTGCTTTCATTACAATTGTTTCACATGTGCTTCTTTATGTCTATGGAGGTTTTCAGTCATCCAGATCCTGGTGGTCCCAAAGGTGCTTTTTCAAGAGGCAACTGGACTTTCTGGTTTATTTTTTTCTTGGAAGACATTTCTATTCTCATCCAAGAAGCTTCTTCAGCTCTGTCTGGATGGTGGGGAATGAAAGGATTTATACTCCTTACCTTGGAACAGTTCTAAGAAGGCTCCACACCCATTTGCACCACTCAGGTGACCCTGATGACACAGATAAACCCCCAGGTAGCCTCAACAACTCGTTAAAAGAATGCAAATGACCAGCAGCTGTCTGCAAGGAGTATAAATCCTTCCATTCCCCACCATCCAGTCAGCACTGAAGAAGCTTCTTGGATGAGAAGCGAAAGGTCTTCAAAGAAAAAAATCCAGAAACTCCAATCGCCTCTTGGAAAAGCACCTTTGGGACATGTGCTTATTTAGTTATTAAATTTATATACTGTCGATCGTAATCTTGCAACTCTTCTTGTACATTTATTATGATAAGATTAGGTTATTTGAGAGTCACTTATCTCCCATAGTTTCCGCTTCTCCAGTAAGATCATACAGAGTGAGTGTACTTCAGATGCCTTTGATTAAACAACATCAGAGTTCTGGGAAGTAAATCTTTATCATCCATAGCGTCTGTCTTCCAGAACAGGGGTGTCAAACCTGCGGCCCATGGGCTGGATGTGTCACCAGCAGGCCACGCCCACCCCAGCTCCGCAAAAGGAAAAAATGTCGCAATATGTCACGTGATGGCAACGTGACGTGGCAAGTTTGACACCCATGTTCTAGAACATCATTATCCAAGAGACTGATATGGCTCCTACCTTGATAATATACCCCTGAAAATCTGTTTGTTCTTCCAAATAGCAATAGTACTTATATGCATTCCATCATGCTTTATAGCACTCTCTGGATGGTTTCTACACTGTGTGCACAATTATTAGGAAAGTTGTATTTTGGAGGATTAACTTTATTATTGAACAACTACCATGTTCTTGATCAATCCAAAACATTACTAAACCTCAAACTTCAAGAAAGTAAAAGTGAGGTTTTGCCTTTCTTAGGAGAATATGTGTGCATAAGTATTGGGCAACTATTAGTGTGCAGAATTGTTATGCAGCTAAATAAAAGAGCCTTGGTAGTACAGTGGACTAAAGCACACTGTTATTAACACCAGCTGCCTGCAATTACTGCAAGTTCGAATCTCACCAGGCTCAAGGTTGACTCAGCCTTCCATCCTTTCTAAGGTAGGTAAATTGAGGACCCAGTTTGTGGGGGCAATAAATTGACTTTGTATAAAATATACAAAAGTATGAAGGCTATTGCTTAGCGCATTGTAAGCCGCCCTGAGTCTCTGGAGAAGGGCGGCATATAAATCAATTTTTTTAAAAAAAAATGAAAAAAACAAAAATTTGCCCATCTCACTCATTTATTTGCATCTATTAAAGTGAGAATAAACAACTCAAAATGTACAAATAAATATTTCTGACATTTCAACAACAACAAAAAACAGTCAGTGACCAATATAGCCGCCCTTCTTTTCAATAACAGTCATAAGCCTTCCATTCATAGAGTCTGCCAGTTTCTTGATCTGTTGACAATCAACTTTTTCTGCAGCAGCAACCACAGCCTCCCAGACACCGTTCAGAGAGGTGTACTGTTTTCCTTCACCGTAAATCTCCCATTTAAGAAGGAGCCACAAGGTCTCAATAGGGTTTAGGTCAGATGAGGAAGGGGGCCATGTCATTCTTCTTTCATCTTTAAGGCCTTTACTGGCTAGTCACCCAATGGAGTATTTCGATGCATGCAATGGAGCATGGTCCTGCATAAAAACTCCTTTAAAGATGCAGACTTTTTCCTGTACCACTTGAAGAAAGTGTCTTCTAAAAACTGGCAGTAGGTTTGGAAGTTGATTTTGAGTCCATCTTCAACCCGAAAAAAGTCCAGCTAGCTCATCTTTAATAGTGCCAGTCCATACCAGTACCCCTCCTCCACCTTGCTGGTGTCTGAATCGAAGTGGAGTTCTGTGCCCATTACTGATCCAGCCACGGGCCCATCCATCTGGTCCGGCAAGAGTCACTCTTATCTCATCCGTCCATAAAACCTTCGAAAAATTTGTCTTCAGATATTTCTTGGCCCAGTCTTGCCGTTTCAATTTATGTGTCTTGTTCAGTGGTGGTTGGGTTTCAGCCTTCCTTACTTTGGCCTTGTCTCTGAGCACTGAACACCTTGTACTTCTGGGCATTCCAGGTAGGTTGCAGTTCTGGAATAAGATGCCACTGGAGGATAATGGGTTCCTGGTAGCTTCATGTCTGATTTTTCTCAAATCTTTGGCAGTTAGTGCGTGTCTTTTTTTCTCAACACATTTCTTGCGACACTATTTGCAACAAAATGTTTGATGGTTCTGTGATCGCGCCCCAATATCTTAGCAATTTCAAGAGTGCTGCATCCTTCTGAAAGACTTTTTACAATGTTTGACTTTTCAGAGTCCATTAAATCTCTTTTTTTAAGCCCATTTTGCCTGAGGGAAAGAAGCTGCCTAATAATTATGCACAGTTTGATATAGGGTGTTCATCTTCTTAGGTCACACCCTCCCTCATTACACAAACACACATCACACTGATATTTATATATCTAATAAGACAGGGGTGTCAAACTCGCGTCATCACATGACATATCACAATTTTTTCCCCCTTCACTAAACCAGGCATGAATGTGTCCAGTATGTGACGCATCCGGCTCGCAGGCCACAAGTTTGACACCCCTGCACTAACCATTCAAGTTTATACAGCTTGGAGGTGGAAAATATGCATAAAAATGATAATAACTGCAGTTTGTGCACTAGTTATATCCTTTCCTGGACTCACAATCCCTTCTTATGGTCACTCATGCCCTAGTCACTTCCGGTCTTGACGCATTCTAAATGGGGGCTACCTTTGAAGAGCATCCGGAAGCTCCAATTGGAGCAAAATGCAGTGGCCCACATGGTTCTGTGCAAACATTGGTATGCACATGTATCACCTTTCCTGCGGGAGTTGCATTGGCTGCCAATTTGCTTCCAGGTGCAATTCAAAGTGCTGGTTGCACTTTTAAAGCCCTTCATGGCAGTTTTGATAGTTTGGGAGAACATATGGAACAGAAACCATAAACTAACAAAATCAGCATCATATAAAGAAAATACATATACAATGTTCTACAGGTGGCACTTACCCCCTTCGAGATTAGCAAAAATGTACCCTAAAATGAGCCCCATATGTTGGAAATGTAAAAAGAAAGAGGGAACATACTACCATATGTGGTGGTCCTGCCCTGAGGCTCGAAAAGTTTGGCTTAAAATTAAAGATTGGCTACAGGAAATTACTAATGAACAATTAGATTTAGAACCGGAACTCTTCCTATTGGGGGTCTTCAAAAAAATATGTGTGAAGAGCACAAAATATCTAGTACTACACATATTAATCACTGCCAGGATTCCCTTTGCTCAATGTTGGAAACAGCCATGAACACCCACAGAGAAACTTGTCATACAAAAGGTCATGAATTGCACAGAAATGGACAAATTAATGCTGAGTTTAAAAGACAAAGAGGCATCAATATTTTACAATGTGTGGAACAGTGGTATAACTGGATAGAATGGAGGTAGATTAAAGATAGATAGTTATTAAGTTTAAGTAATAGATAAAATAAGAATGTAAATATGCACAATTTAATTTTTGTAAATAATGCACGAATTATTGTCACAAGAAAAACACCACAAATAGCTGTTGTTGAGTGATATATTTTTTAATGTTTTTTTAATGTAATAAAAGTTTAATAAAGTTTTTTTTTAAAAAAAAAAAAGCCCTTCATGGCTTGGGACCAGATTATCTGAGGGATTGTCTCTTGTTGGTCTGAAAAAAACTGAAAAAATATCTGTACTTTTAAACCAAGGCTTGAATTAAAACATATCAAAATCCCAGTTCTTCAGTTTGCCATTGAATTAATCGAAACTTTAAGAGATTGTAAAGAAAAGACTTTACAAAATGAACACGTCCAGCAATGCGATGCATAAAAATAATAATACTCAAAAAATAAAAATTCCAATATTCCGGCATGTCTCCTTAAATACATTCAAATTTTAGTTCAAAACTGATTCTTCTTTTTAAAAAGATCAATCACAATTCACTTAATTCAAACTCTTTTTTGAAATCTCAAATTCAATCAGCTTAACTTGGCATATTAGCAAAATCTAAGAAAAACGTAACTGTCATGCATTTCATCCGAGCAAGATTTAAAATTCTTTGTCCAACACAGAGTGCAGTATAAACTGCAAAATAATTTGGCATGTGTTGATTTATGAGCAGCTCCTAGAAATTGCAATATAATGTTGTTATTTCTGATAACACTTAATAGACTTTTGCTGTTTAATAGAGAGGGGTGAGATAGAAATTGAGTGAGATATGAAATGAAGAAATACTTGGTTATATTTTAAGGGATGGTAATAAACTGTTAAAGGGATGTGGTAGCTCAGAGGATAAGATGCTGAGCTTGTCGATTGAAAGGTCGGCAATTCAGGAGTTCGAATCCCTAGTGCCAAGTAATGGGGTGAGCTCCCGTTACTTGTCCCAGCTTCTGCCAACCTAGCAGTTTGAAAGCACGTAGAAAAATAGGGACCACTTTGGTGGGAAGGTAACAGTGCTCTGTGCACCTTCGGTGTTTAGTCATGCTGGTCACATGACCACGGAGACATCTTCAGACAGCACTGGCTCTTCAGCTTTGAAACGGAGATGAGCATCGCCTCCTAGAGCCAGAAACGAATAGTACGCATCTGCGGGGGAACCTTTACCTTTACCTAATAAGCTGTTAATGTAGATTATACTTGCTTGGAATGAAAAGGGAAGTTTCTTTTACTATTTTTTTCTTTTTCCTCTCTCTTTTCTTTTTTCTGTACTTTTTAATTTTTTCTGTAGTTGTCTAAGTTTTACTCGTATAATATAATCTTTAAGACAATTATTGGGGGGAAAGAAATTTTACTTTAGCCAGTACCATTATTTGGAAATTTATTTATTCTAATATATTTTACGTCCTTGCTACCCATGTTTCCCCAAAAATATGACCTGGTCTTATATTTTTTTGAACCCCGAAATAAGCGCTTGGTCTTATTTTTGGGGAGGTCTTATTATTTTGGGGCCCGTGGAGCAAGATAGGGCTCCTCTTGCCATCTTACCTGATTTCTAGCTCTGCATTTAAATATTTTCAGGGAGGGCTTATTTTTGGGGGGGAGGCTTATTTTAGCACATGCGCTCAAAATCCCAATTGGGCTTATTATCAGGGGATGTCTTATTTTTGGGGAAGCAGGATATTTACTACACAGCAATGTACAACTAACATTTAAATTTAACTATAATTTCAGCTGGGAAACTGTGAGCATCTTAAACCCAGCCAAGTCTAAAAACTCTAGCGAATTCCTGGAAGCCTGGCATTCAGCAATCAACAAGCACATAAATATAAACAACATTTGTACACCATTCAAAAGAGACAGTCAAAAAGCTCAAAACAGAACATCATCTCCTCAGCCAGCAATCAAGATACAGATAAACAGGGATTAACAACAGAATTAACATCACACCAATAATCAAGCAGTAAACAATACCCCAATTAAGGAATTGCTAACTCAGATAAACAATCAAGCCCTAAACAAAGCTTAATCAAGAAACTAACATGAAGAGAACAAGAAGAGTACCTGCAGGATCATCTCCTGCCTTCCTCCCATCGTCCTGTGCGCTCCCATAGAGCGGGCCTCCTCAGGGTGCCGTCAGCCAGACAATGTCAGCTGGCAGCCCCCAGGGGGAGAGTATTCTCTGTGGGAGCGCCAATCCTCTGGAATGGGCTGCCCACCGGGCTTAGGACAGCCCCTGACTTCCTCTCCTTCCGCCGCGAACTGAAGACGTGGCTCTTTCATCAAATGGGCTGATCCGCTCAGGTGATTTTTACATTGAAATAATTTTAATCAATTTTTAATTTAATTTTAATTAATTTTTAATTTTAATTTTTATGTAATTTTCGTTCTGTTGAATGATTTCTTTGTAAGCCGCTTTGAGTCCTTCGGGAGAAGGGCGGCATATAAATTACATAAATAAATAAAAATAAATAAACATTCCCACCAACACTGATGGAGCAAGCCACTGTATATAAACAGAGAGCAAATCCCATTCCTTTGAGCACTGATGATGTTACCTACTTCAGTAATGAAATGTCTGCAAGAAAACAACCAAGCTCAGAGAGCACCAAGAACTCAACAATTCAACCCTGAGCTGCAAATATTCTTTTCTCTTGGCAACATCTGAATTAAATAAAATGAATTAAATGCATTTTTTTAAAAATACAGGACAAAATGCAGTCTGCTGGGGAATACATATAAAACAAAACCAAGTTTTTTAAATTATATTTTTATTCATTAAATAAAAAAGCAAAAATGAAGAAAAGGGAAACAAATGCATATACATATGGAATATAAGCCAAGTTTTTAACACAGATTGGGGTGAAAAGGGGACAGAGTAGTAACAAAGAAGACATGCCTCCAGGTGGGAAAAGCAATAAAATCTATTAAAACACCCTACAATACATATTTTTAAAGGTGTGTGGCAAAATGAGGAGGAGGAAGCTTGTAACATTCAGAAAGGGAATTTGGAATAAGGAAGCGAAAGTTTATTTGGCAAAGCCTTGAAATATCACATGTGGGCAACGGAAAGTCAAGGAGAACATGCTGAGCTGAGAGATTCAATAACTTGCTTTTCTAATATGACTTTGATATTATTTAGTTGAAGTGTCAGGCGATCTGCAAAATACATAAGACAAAAGCTCCTATCCACTGACATTAGAGTAATGTTCCAAATGTTTTTGCTTGAATTTTGCAGATCACAGAATATGCCATCATTGGCATTGGATTGTTCTATGGCTTTCCTGCACTGGGAATGTTCTCTTGATGGTGGCTGTGATATTAATGGGGGTGTATGGTAAGTATTGTAGGCAGAGAAAACATGACAAAGCTCCATAAGTAAGAGTCAAACGTACTGAGCAGACAATACGATTCAAGGATTAAAAGCGTCCCTTTCCATAGAAGCATAAATTTATTTATTATTATTTATTAGTTCAATTTATATGCCGCCCTCCTCTGAAGACTCAGGGCGGCTTACAATGCACTTATAGCAATAGCCTTCATTCTTTTGTATATACCTGCTTATTAGGGCTTTTGCCCCCCCCCTCCCCCACATAAGCGGTGTTTCTACAAAGTCAGCTTATTGCCCCCACAATCCGGGTCCTCAATTTACCTACCTCGGAAGGATGGAAGGCTGAGTCAACCTTGAGCCCGGTGAGATTTGAACTCGCACTAATTGCAGGCAGCTGGCAGCTAAGTGCTACATAACAGCATTTAGTCCGCTGCACCACCAAAGCCCAGGTGCATGCCCAGGTTTTTTTACACACACACACACACACAGAGAGAGAGAGAGAGAGAGAGAGAGAGAGAGAGAGAGAGAGAGAGTAGACCCAGCCCTATAGCATCTGTTAAAACTTGTTTCCACCCCACCTCAAGTTAAGGACAATAAAGTATTATGATTACATTGTTGTTGTTGTTGTTGTTGTTGTTATTATTATTATTATTATTATTATTATTATTATTATTATTTAAACTTGTATGCCGCCCTATCTCCAAAGGACTCAGGGCGGCTCACAACAATAAAAACAAGCAAAAATCAATGTTAAAAATACCCAATAAGATTATAAAAAGACCATTAAAATCCCCTTTAAAACCCTTCAGTCCAGACCAGCTAGGCGAAATAGCCATGTTTTAAGGTCACGGAGGAAAGAGCGAAGGTTAGGGGCCATCCGGAGCTCCAGGGGGAGCTGATTCCACAGGGTACATGCGCCCACAGAGAAGGCCTGCTCCCTTGGGGTCGCCAGCCGACATTGTCTGGCCGACGGCACCCCTAGGAGGCCCTCCCTGTGGGAACGCACCGGGCAACGGGGAGCTGTCGCTGGCCTCAGATGGTCTGCCAAATACCCCGGGCCTAAACCATGTAGGGCTTTATAGGTGATTACCAGCACCTTCAATCTCACCTGGAGGGCAACCGGTAGCGAACGCAGGTCCCGCAGGAGAGGTGTAACATGAGAGTGTAGGGGCACTCCCATTACTACCCGCGTGGCCGCATTCTGCACCAGCTGAAGCCTCCGAGTGGTCTTCACGGGCAGCCCCACTTTATGCTGCATTAGTAATACCATACCTGTAATACTAAGATGATCAATCATCCTCCTTTAGGGAGGACAGTCCTTCTTTTGTAAGTTCTGTCCTCTCTCGAAAAGTGTCCTCCTACATGTCCTCCTTTACGATATTTGAAGACTAATCTGTAAATCTCCATATTTGATCTATGCCCATCTGATCCATTGCGTGTGATGTGACATATTTGTATTTGACATGACGATTCGTCAAGGCTCGGTACAGTGCAGCGAGACACGATTATGAGACACATGCACTCCGCACAGGAGAATTGTTTTGAGAGAGTGGTCCACACACAAGAGTGTACCACGCGCAAGTGGCTTTGTTTACTTCTTACTGAAACACAACATGGCACATATGCACATGTCCTCCTTCTCATTATAAAAAAGTTGGACACCTTAGTAATCCTGGGTCTAGTTTTGGACATACAATATAAAAAAGATGTTGAAACTCTAGATGGAGTACAGAGAAGAGCAACAAAGATGATTAAAGGACTGGAGGCTAAAACGTACAATGATCAGTTTCAGGAACTGATATGTCTCATCTAACAAAGAGAAGGACTTGATAGCTTTCCGATATCTGAGGGGCTGCAAGAGAAAAGGGGGTTGACCTATTCTCCAAAGCACCTGGGGACAGGACAATAAGTAATGGATGGAAGCTCATCAATGAGTGATCCAACCTAGAGTTAAGGAGAAGTTTCATGACGTGAGACAGTGGAATGGCTCGCCTTTAGAAGTTGCTCCATCTTTGGAGGCTTTTAAGAAGAGATGGCACAGCCGCTTGTCTAAAATGATATAGAGCCGTGATGGCGAACCTATGGCACGGGTGCCACAGGTGGCACGCGGAGCCATATTGGTGGGCACGTGAGTGTTGCCCTAACTCAGCTTCAGAGCACATGCGCACACTGGCCAACTGATTTTTAGGCCTTCCGGTCCCACCAGAAGTCAGGAAACTGGCTGTTTCTGGCCTCCAGAAGGCCTCCGGGGGGATGGGGAAGGCTGTTTTTGCCCTCCCCAGGCTCCTAGAAAGCCTCTGGAGCCTGGGGAGGGGGGAAAATGGGCCTACTGGGCCCACCATGCCATCGCGTGCCAAAAGCAGGGGGAAGTGTGGGGAGGTCACGTGTGCATGCGCAGGAGGGCGGGGAGCATTGAATTATGGATGTGGGCACCCGCACCCACGACCCCCCCCACAACCCCTGCTTTTGGCACGTGATGGCAAAAAGGTTAGCCATCACTGATATAGAGTGTCCTTCTTGAGCATGAAGTTGGACTAGAAGACCTCCAAAATCCTACCAACTCTGTTATTCTATTCTAAGCTGAATTGATCCTGAGTGGCCACAAGTGGGAGAATCAGACAGAAAGCAGTGACCCAATAAATAACATTATTTACATTCAAATCTCAAAAATAATATAGCTGCCATTCAGACCTAGTAGCAGTGGTGGGTTCCTCCCGGTTCGGCCTGGTTCTCCCAAGCCGGTAGCGGTGACGATATGATGTCACCGAACCGGTTCTGCCCCTCCTCAACCCCCCACCCACCCCCTACATTATTCTTACCTTTTATTTGGCCTCATCCCCAATCTATTGCTGCCTCCTGAGTCCCAGCTGATGGCTAGAGGGAAAAAAAACTGTTTAAACTCTTGCTGCGGGGCTTCAAAGGGCCGCCCTACAGCTGATCAATGTTAAAAGAAAACAAATGAGTAGACCAATGCCTGCAAAAACACATGAGTAGATCAGTGTCTGCAAAAATATATGAGTAGACCAGTGCCTGCAAAAACACATGAGTAGATCAGTGCCTGCAAAAAATAAATGGGTAGATCGGTACAGCTCTGCAAGCAGTTAAAAGCCTGGTAGACCAGTACCTCTGCTAAATCCTAAATAATTGTCACATGACCATCAAACCATGCCCACAAAATAAACCACGCCCACAGAACTGGTAGTAAAAAAATTTAGAACCCACCCCTGCCTAGTAGGATGGGATAAATAATGAGAAGGCTATCCAGGTGGGATTATTAAAAATATTCCAATGTCATGTTGTAATTTGCACCTTGTTTACCTCTTTTTCGTTGTTTTCAGACTTAATACATTTAGGTTGAACCTTCAAAGTGATTTGATTGCTTTAAGTGAGCCAGGTTTTTGGCCACAACAATGTAAAACGGAGCAATCCCATCTTAATATTAGACCCTCCTTGCAGACAATCCTCTCAGCCTTTCTCCTAGTCCCGTGATGGCGAACCTATGGCACGCGTGTCAGAGGTGGCACGCAGAACCCTCTCTGCTGGCATGCATGCCATTGCCCCAGGTCAGATCTCTGTGGCATTTCTTTCGTGAGCTTCTATTTCCCTGCAAACGACGAAACAGAAGCTCACGAAAGAAAAAGAACTTACCTCTTGCCACGCTGCCGGTGTTGGGATGTCCCGCCTCCCACCAGCCTACTGGTCTTTGGGTGTCTGCTGCGCATGCGCGCATGTCCGTGCATGTGTGCATTCGCTCATGCACGTCTTTCAGTTTGGGCATGCACATGCGCAGTTTGGGCGCTCAGTGTCACCTTCACTGTCCTAGTCCATCGTCTTTTTCCTCAGGCACTCATCTTGCTTAATAAAGAGGCCAGGAGAATGCAAACAATTGCATGGCGTTTTGTGGTCTCTCAGTTCGTTTAATGAAGAAATTGTCCCAAGTGAAAATACTAAAGAGCGGCAATTTGGTGTAGTGGTGAAGGCATCAGGCTAGAAGCCAAGAGATGGTGAGTTCTAATCCCATCCCCCTTTAGACATGAAACCCAGCTGGGTGACTTTGGGACACTCACTCTGTCTCTGCCCAACCCACTCACAGGGTGTTTGTTGTGGGGAAAATAGGAGAAGGAAGAAAAGAAATATTGTATGTGCTCACTGCCTTGAGTTATTTATAATAATAAAGGCAAGATATCAATAAACTAATAAAGCTTGTGAGAGGCTATCAAAAAGTGCTAAATGGAGCCTTAGTACTGATTGAATATTATTATGAATCCCTAGCAGAATCCAGATGGGACTGTCTTTATCCAGAATACAATATCTGTGATACTGTGAAGTTTTAATTATGTAACTATAATTCTGGCTTAATGTTTTATAGGCCTGGGCTGCGGTTCCTCAACAGCGACAAACAGAAGCTCACAAAACTCCCAAGAAATGACTGTAATTTCAAATGCACATCAATGCAAACAAGATGAAAACAAAACAAATAGAGAATTAGAAAAACTCAGGATTTATCTAAGGCAACATTTGTGTGAGGCTACAAGTGCATCTAGAGGTAACTCTTTTGTCTGTCTGTCTGTCTGTCTGTCTGTCTGTCTGTCTGTCTGTCTGTCTGTCTATCCATCCATCCAGTGGTGGGATTCAAGTAATTTAACAACCGGTTCTCTGCCCTAATGATTTCTTCTAACAACCAGTTTGCCAAATGGCTTAGAAAGTTAACAACCAGTTCTCCCGAAGTGGTGCGAACTGGCTGAATCCCACCACTGTATCTATCTATCTATCTATCTATCTATCTATCTATCTATCTATCTATCTATCTATCTATCTATCTATCT
>WNWU01000158.1:235813-255367 GCA_012654045.1 Ptyas mucosa
AAAAACAAATGAGTAGACCAGTGCCTCCAAAAACAAATGAGTAGACCGGTGCCTCCAAAAACAAATGAGTAGACCGGTGCCTCCAAAAACAAACGAGTAGACCGATGCCTCCAAAAACAAATGAGTAGACCGTTACAGCTCTGCAAGCAGTTAAAAGCCTGGTAGACCAATATCTCTGCTAAATCCTAAAGAATTGTCACATGACCATCAAGCCACTCCCACAAAATAAGCCACGCCCACAGAACCAGTAGTAAAAATTTTCAGAATCCACCCGTGTCATATCCCTCCTCTTCTGTTGAGAGAGGGCTGTTCAATTTTGACACAGATGGCTTCTTTGATCCCTCATTCAAACCAGCTGTCCTCTCTGTCCAAAATGTGGACTTTGCTCTCTTCAAAAGAGTGGCTTTTGTCTCTTAAATGCAGGTGGACTGCCGAATCTTGTCCTGATAGATTTGTTCTCCTGTGTTGTGCCATGCGTTTGTGAAATGGTTGTTTATTGACCGCCTACTACCACCAATAGCCTCCCACCAATCGGTACACTCCCATAGAGAGGGGCTCCTCCGGGTGCCGTCGGCCAAACAATGTCGACTGGCGGCCTCCAGGGGGAGAGCCTTCTCTGTGGGGGCACCCACTATCTGGAACGAGCTCCCCCGGATATACGGAGGATCTCGGATCTTCGCGCTTTCCGCCGTGAGCGAAAAACTTTTCTGTTCCACCAGGCGGGCCTGGCCTAATTTTTTCCCTTCTTTTGTAAAAATAATTTTAAAATTATTTATTTGGGGTTTTTATTTAAATATTTGGGGTTTAAATATTTTATAATTGGGATTTTAAATAGTCGGGGCCATTGTTTAATTTGATTTTTTTTTAATTTGATTTTAAGCCTTATGGGAGGGGCCAATCATCTCTTGGTCCTACTCGCGAGTCATCCTCTTTGCTTTAGCAGCTCTTGCCTTCTGGCAGCCCTTTGCATGCATGCACTAGGAACAGGCTCCTCCTGTTCCTCTGCCTCTCTACTGTCAGTTTCTGGAGGCTCCTGAGTCCGCCAATCACTTCCCGATGGACCTGGCCCATGTTCTTCCTCAGCCTCATCCACTGCCAGCTCCACAGGCTGCTAGCGGACCACAACACCTACCTCAGATACTGTCCTGGGTCTCCCAAGGCCTCCTCCAACCCCAAATCACTTCACTCTCCACTTCTCCCCTCTCAGGGTCATTGTAAATCTTGGGTCTGCTTCCTACCCCATTGGGCCCCACATGCTCCTCCTCACACCACATTACCCCATTGCAGACTTATCTTTCCAAGATCTCCACAGCTCAGGCTAGGGAAGGAGGGAGGTTGTTCTGTTCCTATGCTGCATGGTGCTATCACAGAAATGCAGCCATTTTCTAGGCAACCGCATTGAATGGTAGGCACTCCAAAAATGGCAGCTGTTTCCAGGATTGAGTCGGAGAGTCCAGCAATGGAATAATTTGCTCTATGTTCCCAATGCAAGCTCCGGAAAGTTCCACAATGCTCCTCAAGCCATGAGGTGACCTGGGTGTGAATGACCATCTGAATAGCCTCTTGAAGGTGAAGCTTAATGAAAATGACTATTAGTAATAGTGAAGAGTTTGGTTGTATAAAGGAAAAAGATCAGGATAAGAATCATTCTCTATTTCTTCCAGCCCGTACTCTAGAGCTTGGTCTCAGTGGATGAGGCCTGCTTCTTACAGAGAACAATGTTTTGCAATGCCTTTAAAAAAAGGATAAATATTACTATTGATTTGACAAACAAAAACATTTGTAGAAAAGATGCAGAATCCTTTCCTCATGATAATCCCACGTAAAAGATCAGAGTAAGAGATGGAAGCCTCCTCCACAGGCCTAGCTTGCCCCAATATGGGAAGAGCCATCCTCTATTCCTTGAGGAAGATCACCCAATGTTGTCTTCAACTTGCCCTTCACAAAGGACACCTCCGTTACTTTTTATTTTACATCCAAAAAAAATCTGTTTTACGACTCCTGCTGGCACAAATGGTGTCAGATGGTGCAACTGCAATACAGGTAGTCCTTGACTTACAACAGCTCATTTTGTGACCGTTATAACCAAGTTACAACGGCACTGAAAAAACGAACTTTTGACTGTTTTTCACACACCATTGCAGCATCCCCCATGGTCATGTGATTAAAATCCAACCAGTTGGCAACTAGCTCATATTTATGACAATTGCGGTGTCCCCCGATCATGTGACCACCTTTTGCAACCCTCTGCCAAGCAAACTCAACGGAGAAAGCAGATTCACTTAACTACCGTGTTACTATCTTAAGAACTGCAGTGATTCACTTAAGCAAACAAGGTCATAAAATTAGGCCTTAACAAATGTCTCATTTAGCAACAGAACTTTTGGACTCTATTGTTGTTGTAAGTTGAGGACTACCTGTACTTCATTTCATAGTAGGCAATGCCTCTGTATCTATTGTACTGGAGATAAAGAAAGTGGTGAAGCTTATATTTGAAAACTACTGTGTTGATGGAACATCTTGACTTTGTGACTTTCCAGACCAATGTTTTTCATATGGCAGGATAAACTGGATCCAGAAGCAAGTTACAAACCCACAGTGACTTTTAATGATTTCAAAGAGCCAGTTTGATCTAGCTGTTAAAGCACCAGATTAGAAACCAGGAGACTGTGAGTTCTAGTCCCTCCTTAGGCATGAAAGCTAGCTAGGCGAGGTTGAGCCAGTCACTCTCTCAGCCCAGCTCACTTCATTCACAGGGTGATTGTTGTGGGGAAAATAAGAAGCTGAAGGAGTTTTGTATATGTTCGCTGCCTCGCATTACCTATAAAGTAATAAAGGCAGGATAAGAGTCTAATGACAATATTTTGCTTCCAAAGCTTATTGCAGTTCCAACAACACAAAAGTCTCTGATTTACTAAATGTAGCATATTTATAGAGGCCTCACCTTCCCTACCCATTACCATTTTGCATGTGTTTGTGTGCCTTTATAGTGTTTGTGTATGCGTGTATGTATGGGGGGGGGGGGAGGCTGTAAAAGGCAGGTGTCTCTGTTGATGGAACAGGTGGCTCTTGTTTACCCTTTTTCCGAAACTGAAAGTACTTTTCTCTTTCCCTTCATAGATCCCAAAGCTTAACGACTGACTGCGGTACTATAGGAAACAAAGGAATTGCCTCCGATTTGTGCAATACAGAACTTTACTGGGCTTGTCAGAAACTCTCTGTATTCATCTGAGGATTTGTATGCAGAATTAAAAATACCCCCCCCCCCTTTCCTGTAAATGTTGGTTGCCTTTTTCAGCAATGGCCGTTCCACCCCAGAGCAAAGAGATGCTATCTGAGGAAACATCTGCTAAATCCTTATACCAGCCTGTTGTAGATGAGAAAAGAAGCTTAAAGAGAAGGGACGTCTAAATGAAGAAGATTTTGTGGCATCCCCAGCCCATTATAAAAAAAAAAATGAGCCCATAAAAAACACCTAGTCCTATTATATTACTTTAGAGTTCAATAAATGAAATGGAATAAGTTATACGTGCATTTTTAAATATAGCCTGTCAAATGAAAAAGAAACCTATGGTTACTTTTAGAGATGTTGTAGTTGTTTCTACTGTATCTATTTTTGTGCCTCCCAATGCACAACATCTTCAGTTTCAGATTTATAATTTCCGTCTTTCTTATTCTTGCCCTGTTGATTTCTGAGACGGAGAAGGCTTCTACGTGGACTAGCCTAGTCAGTCAAGCTGAGCAACACTGTACTGTAACTCCCCATCATTTCTCCCCATTGGCTATCCATGAAAACTAGGATTCCCAATTATTGTCGCTCATCCCTTTAATAAAAATAAAATAAAATACCATAATACAGATAGTCCTGGAGTTGCGTTCATTTAACAGATGCTTGAAGTTATAACAGTGCTGAAAAAAGTGGCTTATGACCAGTCTTCACATGTATGACCATTGGAGCGTCTCCATGCTCACGTGATCAAAATCTGGGCACTTGGCAATCAGCATATTGCAGTGTCTGATTGTCTTAACAAGCATGGCGATTTACTTAACAACCATGACAAAAAAAGGTTGTAAAGTCAGATGCAAATCACTTAATGACGTTGTTTAGTGACTGAATTCCAGTCGCAATTGTGGTCATAAGTTGAGGTCTACTTGTAATTCCTTTGCAGCACAGAGTCTCTTTGAAAAAGCATGGATATATCACTTGGAAACCATATGTCATAAATGTCACACATTTAATATGATAACATTGTAGGAATCTATTTTTTGTGCCAACCGCCCCCTCCCAAGAATCACTCCATCTTTAACAACTGTAACACGATAGTGCTGCAAGGGAGAGGGAACTTCCTAATTTTTTGAAACCATATTGATGTGTGGGGGCCTAGAGTTGAAGACGCTCGCCTCCCACTCGGAAGGTTGAGAGTTCAGTCCTAAGTAGCAGCGGATGTTTTTCTCCCAGGGCGTAAAGAGAAAATTTCTGCTGCAAATTCCACGTAGGCATCAGGAAAAGTATGCTGTAAACACTCAGTTTCATTCAGTTGCTTCAACTGTCCCTTGAACAAAGAGGTTATAGGGTTATAAAAAGAAGAAGAAAATGCTGGTCAAATATCTTGAAGATCTAGGAACCTGGTAGTGTTCAGGCCAGCTGAGTTAAGATAGGAGATAAAGTTCACAGATGTGAAAAAATAGTAAGACAAAAAAACTGTAGAAAGAATCCAGGTCTCTGCAGTGAGTTGTTGTAGATCCGTGATGGCGAACCTGTGGTACACAGAGCCATATTGATGGGCACGCAAGCTCAGCTCCAGCGCTCATACACATGCTGGTCAGCTGATTTTCAGGTCTTCTAGGCCTACCGGAAGTTGGGAAACAGGCTGTTTCTGGCCTCTGGAGGGCCCCTGGGGGTGGGGAAGGCCGTTTTCACCCTCCCCAGGCTCCTAGAAAGCTTCTGGAGCCTGGGGAGGGTGAAAAAACGGGCCTACCAGGTCCACCAGGCCATCATGTGCCAAAAGCGGGGGGAGCATGGGGGGTCACATATGGGGGCAGGGCACATAGAATTATGGGTGTGGGCAAGCACGCACACAACCCCCCCGCACTCCCCCCACTTTTGGCACGTGATGGCAAAAAGGTTAGCCGTCACTGTTGTAGATTGTCTAACTTAAGGATCACAGGGAAAGGATCTTTCAGGGAGCTCAACATAAACCAGAATTTCCTATCTTATAACGAACAGATGGATTCGTTAAACGGCAGGAGTGCGGTAAGAGTCATAAATTTTAACTTGCAGACAGCAAAAAGACGAAGCCGTTTCAAAAGGAACTATAGTAAACTATGCATTTTTAGATAAGATTGCACTACTGTGATTGCACCACTCCTCCTGTTTTTCACAACAAAATCCCCACTGCTCCAGATGGCTTGGCCTGATTACAGTACAGGTAGTCCTCAGCTTACGACCATAGTTAAGCCCAAACTTTCTGTTGCTAAGCGAGACAATTGTAGAGTTTCCCCCCATTTTATGATCTTTCCTGCCACAGTTGTTAAGTGAACCACTGCAGTTGCTAAATAAGTAACACTGTTAAGTGAATCTGGCTTCCCCATTGACTTTGCTTGATAGAAGGTCTCCAAAAGTGGTCATATGATCCCAGGACATTGCAAGCTTCCTAAATATGAACCATTTGCCAAGGATCTGAATTTTGATCACGTGACCATGGGGATGCTGCAATGGTTGTTAAGTGTGAAAAATTATTTATTTATTTATTTATTTATTTATTTACGCCGCCCTTCTCCGGAGACTCAGGGCGGCTTACAATGCGTTAAGCAATAGCCTTCATACTTTTGTATATTTATACAAAGTCAGCTTATTGCCCCCACAAACCGGGTCCTCATTTTACCCACCTTAGAAAGGATGGAAGGCTGAGTCAACCTTGAGCCTGGTGAGATTAGAACTCGCAGTAATTGCAGGCAGCTGGATGTTAAATGCTGCCTTAGTAGGAGGCATTAGCCTGCTATGCCACTCAGGCTCCTAAGTCACTTTTTTCAGTGCTGTTATGACTTTGATCACTAAACAAATTGTTGTAAGTTGAGGATTACCTATTCCACAAAAGGTATTAGAGCTGGGCAGTGGTGGGATTCAAATAATTTAACAACCGGTTCTCTGCCCTAATGATTTCTTCCAACAACCAGCTCACCAAACTGCTCAGAAAGTTAACAACCGGCTCTCCCGAAGTGGTGCGAACTGGCTGAATCCCACCACTGGAGCTGAGGTGATGAGACCACGTGGCCAATTACATCAGCATGCCATTGAAGCCCCACCCCTTTTTTTATGTCTAAAACTGTTTTTCAACCTTAGCAGCTTTAAGATATGTGGACTTCAGCTCTCAGAATTCCGCAGTTTAGCAACCCTCCAGAATATCATACAACTGAGTTGGCATAATTCTGACACCACACAAAGGATCTGCATGACTTGATTCAATCCATAATTGGGGAATTTTCCTGCTTTTCTCTGGCTTATTTAATACAGAAGATCTGACAAGGAAGCGCCATTAAAGGTAATTATTCTTTACCCTGCAAACTAGAGAAAGAAAAACCACCAGATTGTAATCTTCTTCTTCACCATGGGATCCTTTCAGATATTTGAAGAGTATTCTCATAGCCCCTGAGAGACACTTTGGTGTAGCAATTAAAAGTGCTGGATTAGCACAAGAATACTGTGAAATTTAATTCTGCTTTACTGGCTGGGTGACTCTGGAATAACTCTCTTCTCTGTGAGCCACAGGTAGAATATACTGCCAAACCACTTCTGGAAATGCTGCCCAGAAAACTGCATATGCTTATCCCTAAAGTCAAAACTGGCTCAACAGTGGACATGTATATTTATAAGAATCCATCAAAGCTAATACATTTAAAATAAATAAATTGAATGTATCATACCTGAACAGCCTGATTTAAAAAAACCACTCTGCTTGGAACTGCCTATATCCATGACGGTGAACCTATGGCACGCGTGCCACAGGTGGCACGTGGAGCCATATCTGTGGGCATGCGAGTGTTGCCCTAACTCAGCTCCAGTGCGCATGCGCATGCCAGCCAGCTGATTTTTGGGCCCTCTGGGCTCACGGGAAGTCAGGAAATGGGCCATTTCCAGCTTCTGGAGAGGCTTTGGGGGGGGGAGGCTGTTTTCGCCTCCCCGGGCTCCAAGAAAGCCTCTGGAGCCTGGGGAGGATGAAAAACGGGCCTACCAGGATGTACCATCGCATGCCAAAAGCAGGGGGAAGCGCAGGGGGGGTCTTGTGCACATGGCACACTGAATTATGGGTGTGGGCACGTGCGCACGTAGCCCCCCCCCCCCCGCGTTCCCTCTGCTTTTGGCACGCGACAGCAAAAAGGTTAGACATCACTGGCCTATATTCTTAGTTGTCATTTTAACTATTCTAATAATTTTAGTTAGGACTTGAGTTTTTGAGTTTCCACCAGTCTTAAACTGTGAATCTAACTGTACATTACTCACACACAATAATGGAAATAGAACAACCGTGGCAAAAGAAAGCAAAGGAAACTGCCAATAGTATTAGGTGGCTTGGATGCAATCCCAAAACAACTAGAGCACCACATTGGCATTGACAAAATCACTCTAGGTCAGGGGTCAGCAACCTTAAACACTCAAAGAAGCCCGCCATTCAATTCTGGAGCTGACCCAGAAATCCGGTTCCCACATCATAGAGTCTCCTCCTAGCGCAGCGTCCTTTTTCCTCTATCGGTCCTAACCGAAAGCCCTATCAATTGTGGAGCCGACTGGCAACAGGGAGCCGCAACAGAGGGATGAAAGAGCCACATGCGGCTCCAGAGCCACGGGTTGCTGACCCCTGCCCTAGGTCAATT
Source organism: Ptyas mucosa (assembly GCA_012654045.1). Classification (NCBI taxonomy): domain Eukaryota; kingdom Metazoa; phylum Chordata; class Lepidosauria; order Squamata; family Colubridae; genus Ptyas; species Ptyas mucosa. The sequence continues at coordinate 243,686 of WNWU01000158.1, forward strand.
GAAAAAGGCAGTTTTACTTAGAACATCCTGCGAGGATACTTGTAACACCATCCAACATTCACATCTGCCTATTCCGGGTCCTTGGGATGGACTCAATGGGTGAATAAAAATGCCAAATCCAGTCTGAACATCTGAGTGACTGTGTGACAAACCATAATAATAAATCATAACCAATCATAAAACCTGCTATATACTATACCAACATGACACGAAAAGGAGGAAATGTATTGTGGTATCACAAGACAACCCTGGCATTTTCTATTTATAGTCCAATGCTGGTCTCGGGTATGTAAGCCATGGGGTTTGCATCGTGACATCATATTGCCTATTTCACCATATGCCTCCCATGCCTCCCCCTCAATACTTGTGAACCTCCCCTTTATTGTCTTTTTTCTCTAACCTTGAGGTCACACATTGTCCGTCTGTTTTAACCCAAGTTACAGATTCAGACTTGGTTAATCAGAAGCCCTGGAAACTAAGAAACAAACTGGACACTGTACTCAGGACATTTAATAGATAACTTGGACAACTTCTGAAGGGAAGCTGTTCCACCGGTTAACTGTCCTCACTGTTAGGAAGTTTTTCCTTTGATTAGTTTCCAACCATTGTTTCTTGTGCTGCCCACTGGTGCTTTGGAAAATAAGTTGACCTCCTCCCTCCCCCCCCCGGTCTTTTTTGTGACATTTCAGGAAAATCCCATTTCAATTTCTGTACTAATAAGTCTGGGGAATTCTTAGTAAATTTGCAGGGAATTCTTAGTAAATTTGCAGTGACTCAGCATGTGGATAGATACCAGCAGGCAGAAATAGATAAGAAAGTTAGAAAAACTTCACGGGTTTTTATTTAAACGAAATGCACGACAATAGTGCATTCACCACAGTTGTGATAAAATTGGTGGATAGTAAATAGCTGCAAACTGAATAGAAGCGAGCAGTTGTGATGGGACTGCATAAATCACAAATGGCATTATAGGATTCAGCAGCAGTAGAGTTTCCACATCATGGGGAAAAAATGATTCCCCTCCATTCCATATCAGTCCAACTGCATGTGAAAGTTTTTGTCATTTGTGGAATTGAACTGGCAGGAGCGCTGAGCTGAATAGCACTGAACCCTATACCATGGATGACAAACTCACTGCGTCACATTGCCGTCACGTAATGTTTTGCAATGTTTCCCCCATTCACTGAACTGGAGTAGGCGTGGCCTGTGCATGACATATCTGGTCTGTAGGCTGCCAGTTTGACACTCCTGCCCTATACTCTTTCAGACAAATGGTTGTCCAATCTCTTCTTAAAAATCTCCAGTGATGGAGCACCCACAACTTCTGGAGGCAAGTTGTTCCACTGATTAATTGTTCTAACCGTCAGGAAATTTCTGTTTAGTTTTAAGTTGCTTCTCTCCATTGCTTCTTGTCCTGCCCTCAGGTGCTTTGGAGAATAGCTTGACTCCCTCTTCTTTGTGACCCCCCCCCCCCCGAGATATTGGAAGGCTGCTGCCATGTCAGCCCTAATCCTTCTTTTCATTAAACTAGACATGTCCAGTTCCTGCAACTGTGCTTCATATGTCTTAACCTTCAGCTCTCTAATCATGTTTGTTGCTCTTCTCTGCACTTTTTCTGGAATCTCAACATCTTTTTTAATATAGTGGCAACCAAAACTGGATGCAGTATTCCAAGTGCGATCTTACCAAGGCATTATAAATTGGTATTAACACTTCATGTGATCTTCACTCTATCCCTCTATTAATGCAGACTGTGTGTTGGCTTTTTTAGCACCTGCAGCACACTCCTGGCTCATATTTAAATGATTGTCCACTAGGACTCCAAGATCCTATTGTAATTACTACTACTGAGCCAAGTACCATCCTGTTCTATACTTGTGTATTTGATTTATCTTGCCTAAATGTAGAAACATACTTTTTTCACCATTGAATTTCATTTTATTAGCTAAGGTCCAGTGTTCAGGTCTGTCAAGATCCTTTGGTATATGGAGCCTATCTTCTGGAGTGTTGGCTATTCCTGCCACCTTGATGTTATCTGCAAATTGGTTGAGTTCACCTTTTTTTTTTCAAAAAACCTTTATTAAAATTTAAAATATTAAAATACAAATACATCTGTAACAAAAATACATCCATGATAGTTGTACACTTCAACATCATTCCAACAATACACAAATCTTAACTCTATTCATATATTCTCAGGTATTCCTTCTTGATCAAATATATGTAAACACAATTTATGTCTTATATATTTCCTATTTTTATTTTCTATCCATTGATACCAGTTTTCCCAGGTTGAGTAATATTCCGAGTCTTCCTTGTTATTTAATTCTATAGTAAGTTTGTCCATTTCTGCACACTCAAAAATTTTCTGGATTATTACACAATCTGTCGGTGTAGTGGACATTTTCCAGGCTTGTGCGAGTACAATTCTTGCTGCTGTAATAATATGAATGATCAAATATTTAATCGTTTTAGGATATTTTCCCTTAATGATCCCCAGAAGAAACCGTTCAGGCTTCAATTCTATTTGGCAATGTGTAATTTTATTTAACCATTTTAATGATTTTAATCCAGTATTTTTTGATTTCTGGGCAAAGCTACCATACATGACAAAAGGTACCTTGTGGTTGAGTTCACCTTCTATTCCCTGGTCGAAATCATTAGTGAAGATGTTGAAGAGTACTGGGTCTAAGCCAAGTGGAAACAAAGCTATTATTAAACTGCAGCTCCATTCTAGCCCGGGAAAGGTAAATAAGGTAGAACAGGGAAGTCATAATAAAACTCTTTGTTTTAAATAAAGGAACTAGTTTCGAGATAACAAGTATGGGAGTACGTAAATGCACCATCTGGCTCCAAACAGCAAAAAAACTGAACATTTTCTCATTATACAATTCACTAGCAGCTGAGACTGAGATATTTCCATTGCAAGTATGATTAATAATTGTATGATTATTAATAATTGTATGAAGCCAAGATGCCATGAATTCAGCATGTCCAGGAGGTTGAAGAGGAAACATCTGTACTGGGATGGAGTAGCACAAGAGACATTAGATTTAGTCTTGTACAGATAGTTCCTCGACGTATGACCACAATGGAGCCCAAATTTTTTTGTTGCTAAGCGAGAGTTGTTCAGTGTTTTGCCCCATTTTACAACTTTTCTTCCCACTGTTAAGTTAATAACACTGTTGTTAAGTCTATTTACATTGCAGAGCACAGCTGCGATATAAGGATATCTGCAAGAGGGACCTAAAGGCCCTGGGAATGGACATTAACAACTGGGAAAACTTGACCTCAGATCATTCATCTTGGAGGCTAAAGACGCAGCATGGCCTTCTCCAATTAGAAGAGACACTTGTTTGGCAGGCTGAGGCAAAGAGGCAGTCCCGGAACCAGTGAAATCTGGGGGCTGGGGAGGGGACAGAATGTATCTGCCCTCAGTGTGGAAGGGGCTGCCACTCTCGAATTGGCCTTTTTAGTCACACCAGATGCTGTTTTAGGACTTTTTTCCAGAGCACGATACCATAGTCCTGTGATGGCGAACCTATGGCATGGGTGCCACAGGTGGCACGCAGAGCCGTATCTGTGGGCACGCGAGTGTTGCCCTAGCTCAGCTCCACCACACATGTGCGCACCAGACACCTGATTTTTGGCCCTTCTGGGCCCACCGGAAATCAGGAAACAGGCTGTTTCCAGCCTCCAGAGGGCCTTCAGGGGGGATGGGGAAAGGCAGTTTTCACCTTCCCCAGGCTCCTAGAAAGCCTCTGGAGCCTGGGGAGGGCAAAAAATGGGCCTACCGGGCCCACTGTGCCAAAAGTGGGGGAAGCGTGGGGGGGGGGGTCACACATGTGCGGGAGAACAGGGCGCATTGAATTATGGGTGTGGGCACACACGCGCACAAACCCCCCGCGCTCCCCCCACTTTTGGCACGCGACGGCAAAAAGGTTACCCATCACTGCCATAGTCTCTATTTGGCTTAGTCATTAAATGAACGACTGAAGGCAAACATACATGTCTGAGGATAATGTTCCAAGATCCAATCTGGGTTGGTCACCGGGACCAGAGGTTTAGTGTTCTGAGCTTCCAGACTCATGCTGGAGCCCATCCCCAGGGTTAGGGTTAGTGACTGGCCCAGATTGGATCTTGCAATTAGATGGATGCAATTAGATGACTATCAGAATACAGACAATCCTCAACTTACGACTATCTGTATTCTGAATATGCAGAAAATACCTGCTTGGGATAAAGAGAATTATAGTGTTGTTGGCATAAAGCAGCAAATAAATCAGGCTAAAATTTTGGTAAGCAGACAATGCTGCATAGGTAACACATGAGCCACAGCACATATGCAAAAATTAAATAGTGGCAAGAATGCCCAAAGGTGCTTTTTCAAGAGGCAATTGGATTTTCTTGGTTTTTCTTTGAAGACCTTTCACTTCTCATCCAAGAAGCTTCTTCAGCTCTGACAGGATGGTGGGAATGGAAGAAAAAGAAAAAACAGAAAGTCCAGTTGCCTCTTGAAAAAGCACTTTTGGGATAACAATGACCTGGATGATTTAGAATCTCCATAGACAAGTGCTGAGAATGCAACCTTGTTTAATACTTTTTGGGGTTGGAATTGAATGCAAGTGGTGCAACATCAGGACCATCTTTTATTCATGTCTGATTAGATTTTATACCTCTCACATCTATTCCACACTCAGCTGGGGATTTCAATGCTTGGAGTAGACCTAACAAAGAGATTTTGATTTACACTTTAAATCATCTTCCTGTTATTTAATCAGGCTGCTCTAGTTCAGGCATATGATCCCAAAGATAAATATTTAAAAACAAGAGGTTGGAGATTAAACCTCGTGACCGTGAAATTTATTCACCCTTCTGAAACCAGATAATTCTGAAGAAGAGTTGTGTAGAACTCCAAGCTTGTCCATTTTGAGATCTGCTCCAATTAAAGGCATTGTCCACATATAGATTTTGTCTTTGCTTTTTTTTCTTAGATGAACATTGGTATTACTTTGGGGGCACTAGTCAGCCTATAAAACAAGGGGCTGCACACTACTTGGCCTTGGATTAGGAAACGCAGAGGCTTGGGGGTGAAGGGAGAGTACTCTAGGGCTGTGTTTACCAGCGTTGCTAACTTTAAGATGTGTGGACTTCAATTCCCAGAATTCCCCAGCCAGCATAGGGGCTGAGAAATTCTGGGAAACTGAACTCCACACTTCTTAAAATTGACAGGGTTGGGAAACAGTGCTCTAGAATCAGAGAACACAGAATCACAGGGTTGGAAGGGCTCTCGAAGGTCTTCTAGTCCAATAGTCCTTATGCCACCATACTTGGAATTTTGGGCTTAGACAACTTAGAACTATGCCGCCTTCGGTCTAATTTAAGCGTAGTACATAAAATTATCTGCTACAATGTCCTACCTGTCAATGACAACTTCAGCTTCAAGCACAATACACGAGCACACAATAGATACAAACTTAAGGTAAACCGCTCCAAACTCGATTGCAGAAAATATGACTTCAGCAACAGAGTGGTCAATGCCTGGAATACTCTGCCTGACTCTGTGGTTTCATCCCCAAACCCACAAAATTTTAACCTTAGACTGTCTACTGTCGACCTCACCCCATTCCTAAGAGGTCTGTAAGGGGCGTGCATAAGTGCACCAACGTGCCTAAGATCCCTGTCCTCTGTCCCCATTTATTTATATCCATTTCATGTATTCATAATCACGTTTATACTTGTATCTGTTATCTTATATACGCTTGACAAATAAATGGAACAGAACAAACGGAACAGAGTAATAGAGTTGGAAGGGACCTTGGAGGTCTTCTAGTCCAACCCCTTGCCCAGGCAAGAAACCCTTCATCACTTCAGACAAATGGTTATCCAACATCTTCTTAAAAATTTCCAGGGTTGGAGCATTCACAACTTCTGCAGGCAAATAAAATATAAATTATTTTATATAAAATAAAATAAAATAAAAATATAAATAAATAATTTTTTTTAAAAAACTCCAGCTCAAGACAAGGCGATCTTATTTCATCTCGGTCAAATGATGATCCAGTCTATTTTTTTGAAGCCTTCCAGCGATGGAGCACCCACAATTCTGGGACGCCAGCGGTTCCATTGTTCTCAGAAAATTTCACGTCTAGATTGGCTCTCCCTTTAACACGCTTCCACCCGTTCCTACTTCTCCAATCCTCTGCTGCTTCGTGGAATAAGCCTGAAGCGGCTTCCTACAGAAATTTTAATAGGTGGGGCGGGGCCTAGGCGTCACCCTCCATCAATCAACCGTTCCAGGATTCTGCAGGCTGCGGCTTGTTCTTTGGCTGGCGATTCCGCGGACTATTATGTGTAGGCTCAACGTTGGGAAACTTGGGGAGAGAAAAGCCCTCGGGCGCTGCACGCTCAGGTGAGGAAGGGGGCTCGGCTCTGGGTGTGCCGGGAGTGGGGAAACTTCCCTGAAGGTCCTCGGAAAGCCGTCCCTGTTCTTGGCGCCCTGCTCTCTGAGCTGTTGGCGGAGGGGTTTCCCCGCGTTTTCTTCCGCTGCGCTTCATGATGTGGTGCCAACCTTTTCATTCAGAGGTGAGAAGAAGAGAAAGGCAGAGCAGGGTAGCAAATTCCGTCCCCGACCGATTCTTGGTAGCCGCGTTAACCGCTCTCTGAGATCTGCGGAGGCGGCTCAGGAGCTGTAAACAAGCAGCAGCTGCGGAGGGACTGCCAGGTGTTGGGCGCAGGAAAGAAGGGAGAGGCGGGTTACCTTGGCAGCATGGACAGCTGCAATGTGTGGAGGTTTGGCGGTTTGGGAGTAAGTACTGTGGAATGGCCGACACCTGTCCGGACGGAGGTGGGGGGAGGATCAGACTCCCTGGCTGTAGCCTAATAAGACTGAACGGACTGACGGTAGAATAGTTGGACCTCCCGGATCTGCGCGTTTCATGGTTGACTGACTCTCAATCGGGTTGGCCGCTTCCCTTTGAGGCTTGTGCAGAGAAGCCTTCCTGCCTCTTTGCCTGAGGTCAATCGCTTTCCAACAACAACAACAGCTTTGCGGTATGGAGTAAATTCACGCAGGGGTCCTCCGGATTTGGGGGTTTTATTTTGCAAGCAGCGGAGTCACACGCTCCTGCTGCTAATGCTGTTAAGGATACGTGCAACGCAATGATGACGAAGATTGCTTGATTGCGTTTTGCTGCGTACGTGTGTTTTCTAATCTTGCAATAACTTGCATGCTGTGAGGCAGGAAGAAACAGCACCACCAGCGCTTTGCGGCTGTTGGGCTGTGGAGGAAAAATTGTTCTTAAAACTTTTTGTTAATAATGTTATTGAACATGAAATGAATGTTCATGAAATGAATGTTAATGTTCAATTGAATTAAACATTAACAGTTAAAAAGAGATGAGTAAACACTAAAGAGAGGAAGTCGAAAGTGCAGAAAAGGTAGGAAGGAAAGATATAAATGACTTCTCCCTTCATAACAAATCTAAACAAATGTTACCCGTTATGTTTGAACAAAGATCTCTTCTTCCCATATCTCATCTCTTTATAAAGACGCTTTATAAGGACTCTTCTTGTGCAATATTTCTGGACCTGCTCAATTAACACTGTAGGAAGAAATATCCCTCTGGGTTCAGCTCCAAGTGGGGAAAAAGACACTGGAAACATGGAGACTGCTTGGAAAGATGGTTTAATGGTGGACAGGATCACATGGCTTCAGTTCCTGAACAGAAAAGGGGCGAGATACAGCGAGTCCCTGGGTTTTATGCTCTTTCTGGCTTTGAACTTCCTGGGGCTCCGAAAGAGTATCCTGATGTTGTCAGACTCCCAGGGGGTGGGGGTTTTAGCTAGCCTTGCTGGCTGATGTAATCTTTGCAGGTGCCATGTGGTGAGTTTCTGTTCTAGATGGGTCCTATTGTGTTGCAGTTGATGGTCCATTGACAAAGATTGAGTTTCTGCCTCTAGCCCATTGACAAAGGGTGGGGGTAGGAAGATGGGAGCTGCTTTGTCTTTAAAATATGCTTCTCCATTTCTCATCCAGGGAAACATAATATTCTGCCTTTTTAATATTTCCTAAAATATTTCATTCTTCTAGGAAAGGGGTGGGTGCTAACTTCCTACAACACAATTGAGCGTGTCCAGAAATATTTCACAAGAAGACTCTTCCACTCTATTGCTCGTAACAAAATAACCTATGCCACCAGACTTGAAATTCTGGGTTTAGAAAATTTACAACTATGCAGCCTTTGATCTGACCTAAGCATAGCTCATAAAATCATCTGCTACAATTCCTACCTGTCAATGACTACTTCAGCTTCAACAACAACAATACACAAGCACACAATAGATACAAACTGAAGGTAAACCGCACCAAACTTGATTGCAGAAAATATGACTTCAGCAACAGAGTTGTTAATGCCTGGAATGCACTACCACACTCTGGTCTCATCCCCAAAACCCCAACACTTTAACCTTAGACTGTCTACTGTTGACCTCACCCCATTCCTAAGAGGTCTGTAAGGGGCGTGCATAGGAGCACCAGCGTGCCTACCGTCCCTGTCCTAATGTTCCCTTTAATTGTATTCATTTTATGTATTCAATTCATGCCTATATATATATATATATATATATATATATATATATATATTATCTAATATGTACTCGACAAAATAAATAAATAAATAAAAAATAAAGAAACCATAAAACCTTGTCATTAAGTCCCAGTCAGCAAAAATTATCAACGTCTACCAGGAATAAGGTATCTATTTTAACTTTGATTAAATAAAACTTTACATTCCTTTTATTTTCAAACATCTTGATGCTTAATCCCTTCAATGTCCTAGATTTCTTGATTTATTTTTATGGTTTTACCTATGGAAATTTCTCCTTAGTTCTAGGTTGGTTCTCTCCTTCATTAGCTTCTATCCATTGCTTCTTGTCCTGCCTTCAGGTGCTTTGGAAACTGGACAAAAATTGTCCAGGCAGATGGGATCCAGTGATGGTTTTTTTGTTGAGGAGGGGGCAAACCAGGGCTTAAAATCATGCAGAAATGTCCCCTCCTCTAATGATGTATTAATCATTGTCTGGACCCAACCACTAGTCACTATCCTGGAGGCTTTCACCATCCAGGAGGGACAAAGATTAACTGACAGGTGATGGCACTGATATTTATTTATTTATTTATTTATTTATTTATTTATTTATTAATTATATTTCTATACCGCCTTTCTCCCGTAGGACTCAAGGCGGTGTACAACCAAGAAGAATATAGACATACAAACATCATAAAATTGCTAATTAAAATTATTACTTAGTTTGGTCAATTAAATAAAACCCAGAGTTAGATAACATTTTAAAAGATCATTCACATGTTCATATGTTTAGCCCCGCCTGTTGGAACATCAGGGTCTTGAGGGCACGGCGGAAAGCACGGAGTTCAGGGATATTCCGTATCTCCGGGGGCAGTTCATTCCAAAGGGTGGGAGCCCTCACAGAGAAGGCCCTCCCCCTGGGAGTCCCCAGTCGGCATGATTTGACTGACGGTACCCTGAGTAGTCCCTCCCTGTGAGAACGAACTGGTCGGTGGGAGGCTATTGGTGGCAAAAGACGGTCTCGTAGGTACCCAGGTCCTAAGCCATGGAGCGCTTTAAAGGTGATATCATCAGGGTTCCCAGATAACACGGCAAGATTTCTCACACAGGTTTTCTCCATGCATGGTCCCAATTCGAAATGAATTTGAGTGACTTTGTCCATCAGGTGCTAAACAAACTCCTCTGCCTCGCCCTGCAAGAGATCACCCGAGCACCCCTGACCTAGGAGTGAATGAGTGACCTGAAACAGGACCTGTGGGCGACACTCTGAGGACTCAATAAGAGAAATTCTGTTTCGCCCAGGGGTGAAATGTAAAAACGTTTGCTACCGGTTCTGTGGGTGTGGCTTGATGGGCGTGGCGTGGCTTGGTGGGTGTGGCTTAGCGAGCATGGCAGGGGAAGGATCGGGTGAAATGTAAAAATATTTGCTACCGGTTCTGTGGGCGTGGCTTGGTGGTCACGTGACCAGGTGGGCGTGGCCAACTTGCCGTCACTCACTCGTTAGAGCCAGGAGTTGCACATTTTGAAGCCCATTCTGCCCTTCTGAAGCCCCCAACGCTTTGAGTTTCCCTCCGCCACCCAAGCGAACATCGGAGCCTTCTCTTGCCCCGCTCTCCATCCCGGAGGGCTGTGCATCCCCCCCCCCTGCCAATCCTCCGTACAAACTGCCCGCTCCGTTTCTGCAAAGGCAGAGCCCCCTCCCCCCATGTAGGGTGAGCCAAAGAGGGGAGGAAGATGGTGCAGAAAAGGCAGCCTTCCACCCATGCTGGCTTCGTGGGGCTTGGGGCTCCAAAGTAGCCCACTGGATTCCCACCCAGCCGTGTGCCTGCTGGTGCCTCTTTGGGCACCCGCGGAGTCTGGCGCTCCAGGGGAAGGAGGCTTCGGCCTGGGCAGTGGTGCAGGCAGATGCAGCTCCAGCCGAGGCCATCCTGGCCGAGGGATCACCGTGCCTCCGCAGCAACAGGTGCGCCGGCGCTGCCTTGCCCGCCTTCGTCGCCTCCAAGCGCTGCGCGTGGAAGGGACCGTCGCCACCGCTCTTGCCGCTCTCCCATCCTGCCTGGCTGCAGAGTACAGACATCCACCTGCCCAAAGCAACCCAAAGGCAACTAAGCTTGAATCGTCAGAGGCATTTTTCTTTTAAATGCCTCTGACGATCCAAGCTGAGCTGCCTGATCGTCAGAGGCATTTAAAAGAAAAAAGGCCTCTGCCGATCAGGCAAGTCAGCTGGGATCGTCAGAGCCTTTTGAAAGCATTTTTTTTACAACCTCTTCACCGAAGAGGTAGAAAAAATGGTTTTAAAAGTTAAAAAAAAAAAGGCCACGCCCACCCAGTCACATTACCCCCACCACCACCAAGCCACGCCCACAGAACCGGTAGTAACAAATTTTAGATTTCACCACTGGTTCAAATACCTAGTACAGCTCTCCTGCGTGAGCAGTGGGTTGGACTAGATGACCTCCAAGGAACCTTCCAACTCTGTTACTGTTAACTGTTAAAGCTTAAATTTGGCTGGACACATCTATAGTACGAGAGGGGAACCCCCTTTCCAGGGTCAGATAGGTCTCACTAATGCAGTAGCATGGTATATAAGATAAGATATAACGAATCTTAGATGGTATATAAAGTAAGTTATATGGTATTCAATATAAATTGACTAAGATTATTAAAGGCCTGGAGATAAGAACGTACGAAGTACTGTTGCAGGAATTGGGTTTGGCTAGTCTAGAGAAAAGAAGGATTAGGGGGAACATGATAGTATTATTTCAGTATTTGAGGGGCTGCCACAAAGAAGAGGGGGTCATTTTCCAAAGCACCAGAAGGCAAGATAAGAAACAATGGATAGAAACTAATCAAGGAGAGAAGGAATTAGAAACTTCCTAAGAGTGAAAACAAGCAGTGGAACAGCATGCCTTCTAAAATTGTAGGTGCTTCATCATTGCAGGTTTTTAAGAAAAGATTGGACAACCACTTGTCTGAAATGGTATCGGGTCTCCTGCTTGAGCAGGGGGCTGGACTGGAAGACCTCCGAGGTCATTTCCAGCTCTATTCTGATTGATTAGAATTTTCTCAGGGAAATTTTTAAAATTGAGAGGAT
>WNWU01000158.1:255767-268633 GCA_012654045.1 Ptyas mucosa
GACATCAGAAGAGAGCCAATTTGGCCTAGTGGTTAAAGTACAGGGCTAGAAAGTGGGAGATTGTCGGTTCAAGTCCTGCCTTAGCCATGAAAACCAGCTGAGTGACTTTGGGCCAATCACTCTCTCAGCTCAACCCACCTCACAGGGTGGTTGTTGTGGGGTAAAATAGGACGAAGGTGTGTTGGATATGTTGGCCTTGAGTTATTTGTAAAAAATAACAAAGGAGGGATACAAATAATGGAGGTATTTATGATTATTAGAAAGATGGAGAAGTGATGTGATGTGCTCTAAAGATAAGTTATATCTTTGCTCCACAGAGTGGAGCTGCAACTCCAGATGTCCTGCCAAACTGCTCACTAATTTTCTTTGGGATAGTGCCACCCCATCCAGTACCAAAGGTGGCAAGTCACCAGCTCCCATGATCCCTAAAACCCAAAGCCATTCGGCCTTCTTAGGGTTGAGCTGACACCTGTCCTTTTCCACCCAAGCCAAGCCTCCAACCTTGAGAGAAAGTACCTTAATACAGGTAGTCTTCGACTTACAATAGTTCATTGTTGTGGCCTGAACATTCATTTAGTGACTGTTCAAAGTTGCAACGGCACTGAAAAAGGGACTTACGACCATTTTTCACAGTTACGATCTTTGCAGCAACCCCATGATCATGTGATCAAAATTTAGGCGCTCAGCAACTGGTTCATATTTATGAACCCAAAATCATGTGATCACCTGTTGCGACCTTCTCACAAGCAAAGTCAATGGAAAAGCCAGATTCCCTTAACAACCGGGTTACTAATTTATCAACTGCAGTGAGTCACTTAACAACCATGGCAAGAAAAGTCGTAAACTGGGACAAAACTCACTTAACAAATGTCTCGCTTAACAACAGAACATTTTGGGCTCAATTGTGGTCGTAAGTCGAGAACTACCTGTATTATAATTTGGTTGGCCCGGGCAGAGATATATAACTGTGTGTAGATGGGACCTCGGAGATCATCTAGCCCCTCCTATTAGCCAGCATCTTTTTTAAAAACAAATTTGGGCATTTGATCATATAAACTTTGGGAACGATTGCTTTGAAGGACAGCTTACAACTTTATTTTTTGGGAGAAAAAACCCAGATAAATGAAAATTGGTGCTTTGCCATGTATTGACCTTTATAGTTGACCTTCAAAATGAAAATAAGCCTGACTGATAAGCTGCTTTGTGAGGACGCTGGCATAGCATGAATTTTTTTTAAAAAAAATGCATTTCTCATGTTTTCCACCCATTTAAAATGTGTTCCACCTACACTCTGAAATCTTCAAGGGTAGCAAAAGCCTTTTTGAGAAGGCGTTTGGCTTCAAACTAGTTCACATTCTGTTTTCAGTCATCACGGAGAAAACAGAGGAAAATGTTGATAATATCCACAAGATGTTATGGCTCACATGGGTTTACTGTTAATCAGAGTGGGTTTATTGTTAAAGATTATGAGGTGGGGAAGGGAATTTGCAAGCCAAATTCCTCTAAGCCAGGGGTCAGCAACCTGCGGCTCTGGAGCCGCATGTGGCTCTTTCATCCCTCTGCTGTGGCTCCCTGTTGTTGGTTGGCTCCACATTTGTTTTGTTTTTTTAATTTTAAAAACAAACTTTATTCGGTATAAAAAGATAAAAGTTATATAAAACATATATATATAAATCTTCTTAGCTCTAAACAAAAATACATTTCTAAATTACTTACAAACAAAAACTAGCGAACAAGATTCTCTAATATTTAATTGTCTAAGTATATACATTAACTTTACTTCTTAATGACGATGTATAATTGTTACCTTTGATTTCTTACTGTATTTGACCTTAGCTTTTTTTTCCGCTGATTAATCCATTCATACCATCTGTCCCATACTTTATAGTACTGTGAGTCTTCCTTATCATTTAATTTTAAAGTTAATCTATCCATTTCTGCACATATAAATTATTTTGAATTATTTGCTGTTCTGTTGGCAACTGCTCTAATTTCCAGGATTGGGCTAGAGTTAGTCTAGCCGCCGTGATTATATGTAACGTAATGTATTTATTTCCTTACTATTATTTTGGTTGGCTCCACATTTGATAGGGCTTTCGGTTAGAACAGGATGCCATGCTAGGAGGAAACTCTATGGTGGGGGAACCGGACTTCTGGCTCCAGAATTGAACAGGGGCTTCGGGTTAGGACCTTTGTGGCTCTTTGAGTGTTTAAGGTTGCCGCCCCCTGCTCTAGGCAAACAAGGCAACTCTTCTCCTTTTGTGTGTTTGTGTGGATTTTCTATCATTGTGCAGCCTGCTCCTTGGGATATACAGGACTGATTCATTAATTTATTTCCAGAGAGTATGGTTCTTAATGAAACAATGAGGAGAAGGCTGGTCTGAAATTTAAATTGGTGGTGACCCACGGTTTTCATTTGTTGATCTTTGGAATAGCTGCAGTGCATCTCACTCAGAGGATCATCTGAAGGGTGAAACTGGAATGGGAAGATCAGGTATGTGAATTATTCTAGGTAGATGAATACTTGAAGAAAAGGTAGAGCATGAAAATTAAGAGATAAATACCGTGTTTCCCTAAAAAAATAAGACCTATCCCAAAAATAAGTCCTAGACCCATGATGGCGAACCTATGGCACGGGTGCCACAGGTGGCACGCGGAGCCATATCGGTGGGCACGCGAGCTCAGCTCCAGCACGCATGCATGTGCCAGCCAGCTGATTTTCGGGCCTTCTGGGCCCACCAGAAGTCAGGAAACACACTGTTTCCGGCCTCTGGAGGGGGTGGAGAAGGCCGTTTTTGCCCTCCCCAGGCTCCTATAAAGGCTCTGGAGCCTGGGGAGAGCAAAAAATGGGCCTACCGGGCCCACCATGCCATTGCGTGCCAAAAGCGGGGGGAGCACGGTGCATAGAATTATGGATGTGGGCACACATGCGTGTGACCCCACCATGCTCCTCCCGTTTTTGGCACGCGGTGGCAAAAAGGTTAGCCACCACTGTCCTAGTCTGTCTTTTATGCATGTGCCTAATATAAGCCCTACCCCCCAAAATAAACCCTAGTGAAGGAGGGTGGGCTTGGCCAGCATAGGTAATGAGCGCGCACAAGCCAATGGTATCTGGCAGCAGCCGCAGCCCACTCGGCACAGGTGAGTTGATTACCTGTGCAAGCAGCAGGCGGAAACAGAAGGGGGGAGGCAGGCAATCCTGACGTTCCACTGAGTGTCGGTGGGCCAGAGCGGCAGGCAGCATGAGGCTCGTCTTCATGCGGCGATACAGGCAGCAGGCAGAGGCAGAAGGGGAAGGCAGGCGATCTGGATGTGCCACGCGAACCACAGGAAAGCCAAGCAGTGGTGGGCCAGAGCAGCAGTATCTTTTCTATAGTAATACCTCACTAATACATTCCAGTGCAGGAATGAGTAATACCAATTTCTTTTCTTTCCATACAGTCTGAATCCTGATTTTTTGGCGGAGGATGGGATGACCACAGAAAGCTTGAAAGATGTCAGGAAGCATTACAGGTGAGGCCTTCAGATCTTTCTTTCATCTAGCTGAGAGTTACAGAAAGCAGGAGAAAAGCCCTAGAGTACTAATGAAGTCAGAGGAAAAACTCTTAATTGATACTATGGCTAAAAACATTGGTTTCTATTCTAAGCAGAGGAATCACAATAAGTAAGGCAGGCATGAGTTGAAAAAGCAAATTTGAATGGGCCAAAGTTTTGATCTGCAACTTTTGGAGGTGACTGGACTGAAGCTAGAATTAAGGAGAACTGGTAAGAGAACTGGTTACCAGTAGGATTGTTTACTTCAGCCATCCTTGGTTCTTCTGATAAGAGGTGTACTGGGAGCATGCACTCAAATTCCAACCAACCAAACCAACCAGGATGAACATCTGAAAGGACTCTGCCAGATAATCTTCTAAGCTTTAAGAGGCTCATTGAGTAAATCAGAGAGTTTCGTACCTGGGATTCTATGTGGAATGTCAGTTTCAGATATAATTCAGCAATATACATACCTGCTTGTGCAAAAGCAAGAAGGTCTTCCAATGTGCACCACAAAAGCAGTGGAAATACCCCAGATCCACGCCCAATTTTGTCCTATGGCATGGGTGCCACCCCCTAATACAATCACCTAAAATGTTGCAGTTCTGCCAGTGAACATTCAGTGCTTCCGAATTTTGGGATCTTTATGGGTTTCAGCTACTTAAAATATTTCTTTAAATTGTTTTGACCGGGAAAAAGGGAGCTCTGGTTGGGTATTGTGGGCAGCGTCTTCTCAATAGCAAAACTAGACCATATCTCTATTTATTGTCATTCTTGGGACATTCTGCCTTTCTTTAGGGGATGGAGATTCTGGATGTTGTGATAATCTGACTCCTGAGGGGAGAACTGAATCTTCTGCTCGAAGATTTGATGCAAAGAGGACAAGAAATGCTGGTAAAAATAAAGGCTAGAACCTACCTGGGGGGTTTTGTAATCTTGGACAGGGAAGTAATGAAACACAGTGGGTAGAGCTGGGCCACAGGAAGGTAAAAAAAAAACAGGATCCTTTATCTTTTTCCCCCCTGGCTTTGAAGAGAGGAAATTGAGGCTGTTCCTCTTTTTGAAAAGAAAAACTTCAGACAAAGCCAATTTTAGGTTAACCTCTGGTCAGTTTCCCAAGTCACCTTCGTCAGTATTTCCCATTTTCAGGAGAGAAACCCTGCCAGGTCAGCCATCTGAAGGGGAAGAAATTGATGTTAATATCTTTCTCTCAAAGAACAAGATCTGGTTAATTGACGTTGGAGAAGATGAGGAGGTTGTGTTGGAATGCTCTGTTTTTCACAGTGCTTTTCTGTGCAATGTGGTTTCTCTTCTAAATATTCCTTCAAGTGCCTGTACTTCTCTTTTCCTCTTCCTCAGTTGTTTCCCATAACAAGTTGTTTTGCTATGCAGCTGAAGTTCCTTAGAACTGCTTTGCAGAGGGCAAGCACCTTTGCAGAGAATGTTTTTCTGGTATCTTTTTCTGGGATATTTATACTAGCTTTTAGCAAGGCAAAGTAGAGGTACACTTAATTCTAAGTATGTTATTTAGAATTGCATGGATGCCCCCTTTGCTGGGAAACTCCTCTTAAGGAGGACCTTCAACGCAGAGCTGAGGCCTATGAACATCACTTTGCATGAGCCAAAGGAAGTGTGGAATATCTATAATATTGTAAAAAAGATGTTGTGACTCTAGAAAAAGTGTAGTGAAGAGCAACCAAGATGATTAGGGGGCTGGAGACTAAAACATATGAAGAACAGTTACAGGAACTGGGCATGGCTAGTCTAGTGAAGAGAAGGACCGGGGAAACTTGATAGCAGACTTCCAATATTTGAGGAGCTGCCATAGAGAGGGGTCAAGCTATTTTCCAAGGCACCAGATAAGGAATAATGGATGGAAATTGATCAAGGAGATATTCAACCTAGAAATAAGGAGAAATGTTCTGACAGTGAGAATGATCAACCAATGGAACAGCTTGCTTTCGGAAGTTGTGGGAGCTTCATCACTGGAGGCTTTCAAGAAAAGATTGGACTGCCATCTGTCAGAAATGGTGTAGGGTCTCGTGCTTGGGCAGAGGGTTGGACTAGATGACCTACAAGGTCCCTTCCAACTCTGATAATCTGTAATCTGCCACTGCCTCTAACAAGGATTCCTCAGTAGCACATTAGAAATATTTGATTGTGTGTGATAAATCTTGTATTTACATTCAGACAAGCCCTTGTAGAAAATCAGAGGCCAAGTATTTGCTCTGATCAAAGATGTTTGTCTCGCTCTCGCAGAGAGCTTTATTTTTTATACAGTTTTTACAGGCAGACAAAAAGGCTGGCAAGCAACAGTGTTCTAATTGGCAAATCCTCCTCCCTGTTCACCCACTCAGAAGAAGGTCAGATAACACAGACCAGAGCAAGAAAGAGATCATCCAGGAAGAAGAAGAATGACACCAGAAACAGAAGCCATTTGCTGCATTCGGCCCAATGTCATTCTTCAATCCCTACATGCCCTGTCTTGTTTTATTGTCTCATTCATGAATATTTCTTTCTTCTTTTTTTGTTTTGCATTACATTTGGCAGCTGACGTTTGTTTTGCTTTGCCTAACTATTTTTCCAGCTCCTCCCTCCTGCATGTGTTCATTGTTGTCAACCTCCTTCCCACATTGCCTTATGGAAAAATATTTGCAGTTGTGGAAAACAGTTACTGGAAATAGTATTTTGGGATATTACATTTTTGGACATGACAGTCTCCAAAGGGGTTGCCAGCCTTTACTTCTGGCAGGACAGTTGGGCATTTATAAGTGGTGGGATTTAGATTACATTTGTGTCTCCCACAATTATGAGAAAGATGGAGGATCTTAAGACACTCCTGATCTACTTGATCTGTTCTTTGGGGAAAGAAACCTGAAAGCCACACACAACAGACAACAAGGCTGTGTTTTCTGGCCTCCTTTGAGTCACACTAACTGCTGCCTTCTGTCTTTCCTTAGGGAGGGGAGGGTGATTCAGGGTTTATTTGTGGCAGAATCGGCGGCTGCCAGTCAGACCAAAAACTTGAATTGTCAACACATGGAAATACATCAGACTTTTCCAACCAAAAGTTGTCCAAATATTTACAACTTCCTTTCCTAAATTCCCCTGCCTTACAGTTTCATATGCCAGCTGCAACACGCAAAACTGAAGATTCCAAGTTCTAACATACAGAACACGAAAACTGTTCATACAAATTACAGCCAGTTGTTTCTGGTAAATGTTTGGTCTCTGGCATTAAGAGTAGCTGATCCTTTCCCTCTGTCTGTCTGTCCGTCCATCTGTTTGTCTTAATACACCATGGTGTCTGCCTGTCTTACATAGCCATTTATAGTATGATTACAACCTGGGCAGCTTACAAGACAACAAAAACAAAACAATCACAGTAAAATCTTGAACTTCATTTCCTGATATTTTCCTGTCTTGTTTTTCAGATCTTGTACTTAAGTACATTTCAGACAAAAAAATAATTATAGCAGCTGTTATTCTGATTATTGTTTTGATTATCGTTATAATTTCATTGGCTGGTAAGTAGTGAGACATTTCTATTTAACTTTGTCCATTGTTGTTTTTTTAAAATTTGATTTATATGCCGCCCTTCTCCAGAGACTCAGGGCGGCTTACAATGCGTTAATAGCCTTCATACTTTTGTGTATTTTGTATATTTATACAAAGTCAGCTTATTGCCCCCACAATTGTTTACATCAAGATCGCTACATGCATTTAAACCACAGAACAATTTGGAAGGAAGGTGGCAGCAACTGTGTGTGGGTTTGTCAGATCAGTACAAATGATGCTTTCTGCAGTGCAATTGAAGCGTGGATTTCTGTGGGTCCTGTGTCAAATGTTTCCTTCATATCCACAAAGGGAAGAATTTTATTGCACTGCTGTGATTGCCATCTTTTTTGGCACCCTTACAAATGCTCCAGGAAAGAAATATTGTTATATGAAAGGTAGGACAAGCCCAATGCAGATGGATGGGGGAGGGGGGCAGAAAGAAGAGAGCATGATCCAACATAAATTAGCATTTGATTCCATAACTCCTTTCATTTTTGACCATTTCTCTTCTGGTTTTATCACACGCACTCAACCATTCCATTTCCACTGTAGCTTTTTTGAGAGGTTTTAAAGTGGTGCCATCAAATCAGTTTTTTGACTCCTGGCAACTACCTGGACATGTCCCTGCAGTTTTTATGGCAACATTTTGGAAATGGTATGTCTCTGCCTCTTCCTCGTTCTTAGGACTGAAAAATCACCATAAGAGAAGAGGCACCCCCTAAGTCCCATCAGATGACAAAGTTTCACAGAACACACAACAAAACCAGAACTACACTTTTACACACAAGCCATTTTAATTTGATGTTCATTCCTTGCAACAGATCATGTAGCCTCTCTCCCTCCTTTTTACCAGCATTTGCATTCTTAAAGTCTCTTCATCCATTTTACATCTGTAATAAAAATTCTATCAAGGTTCATCTACTAGCTCTAATTTTTGGCCATTAAATATATAACCTACAACCATTCACTCCATTTTCCCTGTCAAAAAAACATACCAAATACATTATTTTTTAGAGCCATGGTGTTCGTTGCATCATACAATCCATGCAAAATTCACTGCCACTTATTCAAACTCTGAGCCACAGCTAGAGCATTCATCTGTGTACAAAAATTCAGTCACTCTAATCTCAACACAATGTTCCTTATACATCTACCCATAATGCATTTAACACAGC
Source organism: Ptyas mucosa (assembly GCA_012654045.1). Lineage (NCBI taxonomy): Eukaryota > Metazoa > Chordata > Lepidosauria > Squamata > Colubridae > Ptyas > Ptyas mucosa. Next base: position 264,035 of record WNWU01000158.1, read on the forward strand.
ATCTTTATCTTTTTCCCTACTCAGTGTAGTGCCATTTACAAAATGTCTGTCTATTCTCATAAATATTTCATTCCCTTCATAAACAACTCTTAACTGCCTTCAGCAACCATCTTTCATTTTCATGAATTCCATAATTCACTTTATACCATTTCTCTACATTGAGAAATATGCAATGAACTTGCTTTTACATGTTCATTTATTTTTTTTTTAATTGGTACCTTTTAATTGATCAGAAATCTGCCAGATGCCAACGTTCCAAATAATGCATTGGAAGCAGAACTCCGAGGCAGGTAGATTCCTCAAAGAACAATTTATTGGATATATCATATTGGCACAACTGGTGAAAACCGACTCTGAAAGTTCCCGCAGTTTTCACCTAATTAAAAAATGAAAGTTTCCCCTTTCCCCCAAGTCATCAGTCACATTGTCCAATAGAGGTGCTGGCTGGTTGCTTGGTTATTCTACTCCTCTTTCCAGCCACCTGTTGAAATGTCCTTAGTTCCCACAGGAAAACTTTCTGTTTTGACTACAAAACCCCAGCTATCTATTCCCCCCCACCCCGTCTTTTTTTTTTTTTATTTGATTTATATGCCGCCCTTCTCCGGAGACTCAGGGCGGCTTACAATGTGTTAAGCAATAGCCTTCGTACTTTTGTATATTTATACAAAGTCAGCTTATTGCCCCCACAATCTGGGTCCTCATTTTACCTACCTTAGAAAGGATGGAAGGCTGAGTCAACCTTGAGCCTGGTGAGATTTGAACTTGCAGTAATTGCAGGCAGCTGGCAACTTAAGTGCTACTTTTAACAGCACTTAGTCCACTGCTCCACCAGGCTCTGTCTTGTGCCCACCCTGAAGCCATAAAGATGGTCTCAGCCAGGTTTGCTTCAGAATTAACACCAGATGCTTTCCCAAACTTACTTAACTAACTCTGCTAAATTCTGCACTCATAGTTGCTAGCTCTCCCCTTAGATAGAACAATACAGATACTCCTCGTTTAGCAACACCAACTTGTTCAGGCATCTCAATTGCTCAGGTGCCACAATTGTTAAGTGGAAAGTCATGTGACTGCGACTGTTCTTACAATTTTTCTTTAGCATCCAATTGCTTTACACTACAGCATCTGAAGAAGGAGCTGGCTGAGCCCAAACAGCAGGGAAGTTTTCTGGAACAAAGGAAACACAAGGAAGCAATGAATGTAAAAGGGCAAATCGACTATAGCTCCCTCAGTGTTGTCCAAAGATATTTCCGTAGTCATGTGGCCTGCATGACTATATACATTAAGGCACATGGAATGTTGTTATCTTCCCACCAAAGTGGTACCTATTTTTCTACTCAACATTTGCATGCTTTCAAACTGCTAGGTGGGCAGGAGCTAGAGCAAGTAATGGGAGCTCACCCCATTTCATGGTGCTCGGGTCTTGAACCTGGACTGTCAGCTTTCCAGCTTTCTGGAAAGTTCAAGCAGTCACATGATAGCAATTTGGGCACTGGGCAAATAGCATTTACATAGGTCACAGAGATCCACAGTCACATGATCATCATTGGTGACCTTCACAGCCAGATTCTTTAGAGCAAAGTCAACGGGAAGCTAGCAGGAAGTTGCAAGTTGCAGCCACATAACCTTGCATTTGATGAGCTGTGAATATTTGCTTAACAACTGCAACCAGAATTGCCAGCCCCAAATGTGGTTGGTAAATGAGGACCACCTGTATTTACAGGTTAACTCACTTGGTTTCCTTAAACCCTGGAATTACCATTTAAATGAGGTAGCTTAGTATTAACTATTCAAATTTTGTTGTCAGAATTGTAGTTAATTGTGAGCTCTATGATTTGTCCATTTTGTTTTATTTCCAGCTAAAGAGACAAAAACATCTTGTCCATCTTGTCATTCCCTTGGAAGCCAAAATACTGCCTGCCCAGATTTCTGGATTGGGTACAGGGGAAAATGTTTCTATGTATCAAAAGATGAAAAGAATTGGACTCTCAGTTTAAAGACATGTTCTTCATTTAATGCCTCCTTGGCTGTGATTGATAGTCAGAAAGAAATGGTAAGGAATAATTAGACATCATGATTAATTCCATAATTGTCCCAAGATTCAAAAATGTAAAAAGCAGTCATATTTGTTATATTTATTATCTATATACTGCTAAAACTCTTCATGCTTACCTGTTCATCTGTTTGTACCCTCAAGTATTACACTGCAACAATTTTTGAATCAAGATACCTAAAATTTGCTAACTTGTCTTGACATGTCTTTGTCTTGACATGTTTTGTTTTTATATACGTGTGCTTGTTTTTTGTGTTGTTTTTAAAGACAATTGTTTAATAAAAATTATTTTAAAAAAATAAAAAAAATTGCTAACTTAAGGAACGTGTAAAAATTTCACCAGCAATTACTCCTGTGGAATTGACATTTCTGCGATGTCCAGACCAGTTTTATTCACAAAGTTATGGCCTTTGCTCACACGGTTGTGGTTTCTGGTGTTCCTTGCCAGCTTTCCACAAGCAAAATCAATGGGGAAGCCAGCAGGAAGTTAGAAGTTTCCCCCAGTATTACTTCTTTTTTGCCTACCCATGATCATTCAGATTAATCACTTTAGCTAAATAAATACATTGACCTATTATTGAAGTTCATCTGCCACTACAATTATTTTTTTTATTTTGTGTGTGTGTGTGTGTGTTGGTCACATTGGACTGCATTTATTTTCTCAGAAAAATGACTAAACAGGTCATAGGTTTGTCAAGTTATTTATTATTCTCTGTTCACAACAATGTGAAATCACAACTGCCCATTCTTTAGCTGGTTTATACATGCATATAAAGCAGTGGTGAAATGCAATTTTTTTTACTACTGGTTCTGTGGGCGTGGCTTGGTGGGTGTGGTGTGGCTTGCTGGGCATGGCAAGGGAAGGATACTGCAAAATCTCCATTCCCTCCCCACTCCTGGGGGAAAGATATTGCAAAATCTCCATTCCCACCCCACTCAGGGGCCAGCCAGAGGTGGTATTTGCCGGTTCTCCGAACTACTCAAAATTTCCGCTACCGGTTCTCCAGAACCTGCTGGATTTCACCCCTAATATAAAGATCTTTCCAAGAACCTAAGACAGTGATGGCTAACCTTTTTGCCATTGTGTGCCAGGTTGGGGGGTGGGGGTCATGTACACACGTGCCCACACCCATAATTCTATGCGCCCTGCCCCCATGCATGCGTGCATGACAAACCCCCCCCCCCCCCCCCTCCTGGCACACAATGGCATGATAGGCCCATTTTTTGCTCTTTCCCAGCCTCCAGGACCTTTCTAGGAGTCTCAGGAGGGCGAAAACGGCCTTCCCCACCTCCTCCGGAGGCCCTACAGAAGTCAAAAACGACCCATTTGCCAACTTCTGGTCTCACCGGAGCGGAGCTCGCGTGCCCACCGATATGGCTATGCTTGCCACCTGTGGACCTAGGATGGACTTAGGATGTTGTCAGTATAGTATATATGCAGATCCAAGCAGTGTGGCCCAGGGGTGGCATTCACTTACCTTTGCTACCGGATAGAACCAGCTGAATACCACCACTGGTATGGCCTTTTGTAATTGACAGATCCTCCCAGAGAAGTCAATCTAAGTGATCACTAAGTGTCAATATCAGCCTGAATGCACATAACCAAATAAATACATTAGCTGCATAAAAGCTGCCTAATTTTTTTTGTTATCTTACTGAGTTATTAATATTAATAAGTATTTAAGGAGGGGTATCATTATGAGTAAGAGAAACTCATATATTCTTGCTGAATCCTGTGCAATACATTTAAGGTTAATTTAAATTTAAATACAGAGATATGTATTGTATATACTCGAGTATAAGCCGACCCCCCCAATTTTACCCCCCAAAACTGGGAAAACTCATTGACTCGAGTATAAGCCGGGGTTGGGAAATGCAGCAGCTACTGGTAAATTTCAAAATAAAAAAAGACTGGTCAAAAGTGCGAGGACCTGTCAGAAATCACTTTTTTCAGCCTTCTGGGTAGTCCTTTTGTGCATATGGACTACTCAGAGGGCTGAAAAAGTTATTTTTGACTGGTCCTCGCACTTGTGACCAGTCCTCGAACTTAGGACTGTCCTCACATTTTACGTTTTTGCCCTATCTTGTCACCATGGTAAAGAGAAGCAGTTGTGAAATGAGTGACATGGTTTTAAGAATGATGCACGGGCATAAATGTGAGGATGGTCATAAGTGTGAGGACCAGTCAGAAGTGCGAGGACCTGTCAGAAATGACTTTTTTCAGCCCTCTGAGTAGTCCCTATAACATATATCACATGACCAGCTAGCCACGCCCACCCAGTCACTGGCTTGATCTAATTTTAGGCAAGTTGAAGCCTCTGTTAAGAGATACCAGGGCTGGGCAAATGTGGCCCTTTTACAACCTGTGGACTTCAACTCCCAGAATTCCTGAGACAGCCAAGCTGGGAGAACCCACTAGCTAGCAGCCAATTACAAGAAGGCTAGCTAGCAGCCAATTACAATCAGCTCTCAACTCAAGGTCAGTGCACATGGGATCTCCCTAAACGTGAGGATTTCTTTGTTTCTTTCTCCCTTTAAGCCCCCCCCCC
>WNWU01000158.1:294298-311421 GCA_012654045.1 Ptyas mucosa
ATAATAATAATAATAATAATAATAATAATAATAATAATAATAATAATTTTATTTATATACTGCCCTCCTCCCGAAGGACTCGAGGCAGTGTACAGCCAAAATTAAAACATAAATATACAATATCATTGTTAAAATTAATTAAAATCATTAAATAGTTTTGGCCGAATTTTAAAACCCAAAGTTAAAACCCAATTTAAAATCATTCAATTAGACAGCCCTGCCTGTCGGAACAGTAGGGTCTTGAGGGCACAGTGAAAGACCCGGAGATCAGAGATGTTACGAATATCCGGGGGCAATTCATTCCAAAGGGCAGGGGCTCCGACAGAGAAGGCTCTCCTCCTGGGTGTCGCCAACCGGCATAACTTGGCCGACGGCACCCTGAGGAGTCCCTCTCTGTGGGAGCGAACTGGTCGGTGGGAGGCTGTTGGTGGCAGAAGGCGGTCCCGTAGATATCCTGGTCCTATGCCATGGAGCGCTTTAAAGGTGGTAACCAACACCTTAAATTGCACTCGGAAGACCACTGGGAGCCAGTGCAGCTCGCGCAGAAAAAAGTCACGGAAACAATAAGTCCGCTATAAGAGAAGATAGCAGGGAAGAAACAGGCAGTAGAGAGAAAGCAGAGCTGTTCAACTCATTCTTCACCCAAAAGAAAACTATAGCCCCGTGATGGCGAACCTATGGCACGGGTGCCACAGGTGGCACGTGGAGCCATACCGGTGGGCACACGAGCTCAGCTCCAGCACACATGCGTGCGCCAGCCAGCGGATTTTTGGGCCCACCAGAAGTCAGAAAACACACTGTTACTGGCCTCTGGAGGCCTCTGGGGGGGGAAGGCTGTTTTTGCCCTCCCCAGGCTCCTAGAAAGGCTCTGGAGCCTGGGGAGAGCAAAAAACGGGCCTACTGGGCCCACTGTGCCATCACGTGCCAAAAATGGGGGAAGCATGGGGGGGGGGGCACATAGAATTATAGATGTGGGGACACATGCGTGTGACCCCACCGCACTCCCCCCGCTTTTGGCACCCGATGGCAAAAAGGTTAGCCATCACTGCTATAGCCCAACCTACCAAAAACATAACTCTGAAAGACAGACTAGAAATAAAAGTTAAAATAAGCAAGAAAATGGTAAGGGAACACCTGTCTTTAACAGATTAACAGAGTTGGAAGGGATCTTGTAGGTCATCTAGTCCAACCCCCCGCTCAAGCAGGAGACCTTATACCATTTCTGACAAATGGCAGTCCAATCTTTTCTTGAAAGTCTCTAGGGATGAAGCTCCCACAACTTCCGAAGGCAAGCACTTCCATTGGTTGATTGTTCTCACTGTCACTGTCTGATCTTGATGAATATACTGTAAATCACCGGGACCTGATGGATTACATCCCAGAGTTCTGAAAGAGCTGGCAGGTGTTATCTCAGAACCATTGTACCAAATCTTTCAAAAATCCTGGACCTGAGGATTGAAAAAGGGCTGATGTGGTTCCCATCTTCAAGAAAGGGGAAAAAACAGACCCAGGAAACCACAGACCAATCAGTCTAACATCAGTACCTGGGAAGATACTGGAAAAGATAATTTTAAAAAAACCAGATCTGCAAACAACTGGAAGCAAATAAAGTTATAACCAGTAACCAGCACAGGTTTGTTAAAAACAGATCATGCCAAACCAATCTTATTTCATTCTTTGATAAAGTCACTAAATTAGTAGACCAGCGAAATGCTATGGACATAGTATACTTAGATTTCATAAGGCATTTGACGAAGTATACCACAATCTATTTCTTGGTAAATTAGAAAAAAGTGAACTAGACTGTCGAGCCGTGAACAGGCTCGCCATCACTTATGGGGGGGGACGGAGATTAGAAAAGGCAGAACGCAGCCAGAGCTGTCGGACTTACAGAGTTACAGCGACACTCACAACGGCACTTCACAGCAGGAGGCAGCTACAAACAAAGCCAGGAGCAGCGGAGACAACGGCAGGGAGGCGTGGCTGTTAACGTTTTCCTAAATGCGCTTCTGTGACGTGAACAGAGGCGTGGTACTGCCAAACAGCTGTGGAAGGAGGGGAATGTCCCGAGGTTCTTTTATTTGCCGGATGTTAGGTTTGCTTTATGCCAAGTTCAGATATATAGCGCCACCTGGCTGCCTCCGGTAGCGCTGACTTTATTAATTTTTCCGGCTTGTTCGTTACTTTGCCTTGCTGCTTTTGGCTGTGTTCCAGTAAAGAGTTCTGGCTACTCCTTAAAGTGTGGAGTCATTTTTTCACATCAAGCTCGGGCGGGACGACAGGCCGAGAGAAAGTCAGCGCTCCCATTCATACACTGTCTGTTAGTTTCTTGTTCTGTGGTGTGGCAGTCCGGATGGCGGAGGGGACGGAGCCAGGCTTGCTGGAGCCAGCGTTGGGTGAGGCCGTGGCTGAAAAAGTGCTTGGAGAGACAGAGGTCCCCTTGAGTGTCCCTACAGACCAACCCGTGGTGCGTGCCAAGCAGCGGCAGCGCATTGAGGACGTCTGCGAAAAGGGGGTGGCCATTGAGGCTGTTGGGAAAGGACTTGGCTATTCAGAGCAGACCGGTGAGGGGGAGTGGTGGCCAGGTTCCACGCACGCAGAGGCACAGTCTTCGCAGTCTTCGCTTGTTGGGCCGGCGTTCAGGGGATGGAGAGAGCACCGCTGGATGGAGGAGGATGATACAGATTGGGGATTGTTGTCAACTGGATCAAGTGCTTTGGATGCCCTGCGGGATCGATTTGGAGAAGGGAGTTTCAGGGATGCTCCCTCCTGGCAACCCTGGGCCACAGGGGTGGAGTCAATGCAGGGTACGTCTTGGCAGCACGGGGGCACAGCAGGGGCTAGCCCAGAAGTGAAATTTCGGATGGCGAGCCCTAAGCTGGGGAGAGACCGCAAAGAGCCAGGCCGGGTGGAAACGGAAACCTGGGACTTGAGACCAGCTCGGGGGCTGGTAAGGGACCGGGCTCCTGGATTACCACCACCTACGAGAGAGGTGGGGGCGGAGCAGAGAACCCACCGTGGGCAGGGGGATAGGGTCTGCCCACCGGCAAGAAGAGACATAGGGGATCGGTGTCGAGTGCCTGATCATGGACCAGCATGGGCCCCGGGGCAAGGTCCCTGGTTGCCTCCGCCTCAATGGGGTCAACCTCCCTATCAATGGGGTCCACCTCCATTACGGGCTTCGTTTGACGGCAGCTCAGATCGAGTGGCTCTGTTCTTGAGTCAGGTTCTCAACCACCTCGATCGTTTTGGCCACCTGTATGCTTCGCAATGGGCCATGATTGTGGATATAACGGCGGTGTTAACGGGAGAGGCCGCAGACTGGGTGGCTGGGTTACATAGGCATCATGCCCGTGAGCTTGTGGACGTGGGAAGATTTTTGGAAGCTCTGCGTGTGGTGTTTGAAGATGAATCGAGTGTTCAAGTGGCGGAGGGAGAACTGATGGCGCTTAGGCAAAAAGGCTCGCCTGCGAAGGATTATGTGCACAGTTTCCGCAAATTAGCCAGTCGTCTGGTGGACTGGCCGGAACGTATGCTGGTACAACAATTTCGAATGGGGCTGGACCGTGAGTTGAGGCAGGCTTGTGCCTATCGCGGGTTGCCGCCTCGCTTGTCCGTCTGGTTTAAGGCCGCCATAGAGCTGGACATCTCCCTTCAAGAATTTCGTCCTCGCGTGGACTCTTTTGTTAGGCAAAGGAAGGTGCCGTCTGAGGCGGTGCCAGACAACGTCCCAGTGGTCCGGCGTTCGGATCGTCCATCCGACGTTCTTCTGGTTGCTAGAATGCCACAGCCGTCACTCCGGTGTTTCCGTTGCAACCGAGTGGGTCATCGAGCAGCGGATTGCCTCCTTCCAGTTCCTCGTACCCAATCCAAACCACAGGCGGCAAGAATGGGGATTGTTCCGAAAGGAGCAGGACGTGTCGTGGCCTCAGACCGAACCCAAGCTGTCCAAGGGTCCACAGACCAACAGGAAGTCCGGAAGGCGCAAAAGTACAACTCGGCGTCGTCTGCGAGTAAGTTTCCTGTGGTGTCGGGAGATAGTGATGATGAGGACCCGGAAGATCCTATGGTGAGCGAGTCTGTATGTCCTTTTGTGATACCTGTGGTTCTTCGTAATCGTAAGTGTCCGACTGGCCTACAATATGGGGCTTTGGTGGATACGGGCTGTACCCGCTGTCTTATTCGCAAAACGGTGGCTACCGCTTTGGGGGTACAAGTAAGACAGTTACAGAACCCGGTGAAATTCGAGCAAATGGATGGGTCCTTGCTGGGGGGGGCTCCGGCCACACAGGTTACCGAAACAATGTTCCTAGAGATTGGGGACCATCAAGAAACCATCCAATTTATTGTTGTGGACCATATGATAGAGCCCGTTATACTAGGTCTTACCTGGTTAGACAGGTGTCAGCCACACATTTGGTGGGAGGATGGGTTTCGGAAACTACGAATCCCGCTGAGGTCAGCAGCACAGAACTCAGGCCGTATAGGAGGTTCTTCCCAACCAGCAGAGGCCAGGGAGGAGAGTTATAGGTCGATGGAAGGGTCAACACAACCATTGTATCCGGCGGTCTATCACGATCTGGCAGCAGTGTTTGACGAGGAGGAATGCGAAGCATTGCCGCCCCATAGACCCACCGATTGCGCCATTGAGTTATTGCCTGGGGCCACGTTCCCTAAACCTCGTATGTATTCCATGACCCAACCAGAATTAGCGGAGTTGCGATAGTATATAGATAAAAATTTAAAACGAGGGTTCTGTTGTGTCTTCGGCTCCCGAGCCCGGACCTCCAGAGGAGGAATCCTCCGAAAGTGAAGAGGAGGGGGCAAGGGACTCCTCTCCTGGCCCGTCTGGTTTGGCACCACCCCAGGCCCCAGCTGAAAGCCCTGTGGAAGAAAGCTCCTCTGAGTCAGACGATAATGAGGAGAGGGAGTGGATTAATCCCAGGTGGCGACGATCAGAGAGACGGGCTCAGCAAAGGAGTGGGTGGGGCCGAGCACGAGGTGATGAGTCACAAAGCCAATGCCCCACAAGGTATAAAAGGAACTGACCTTACCTTGTTGGCTTTTGTGATGAACAAAGTTTTACCCTGACTGCTTGTGTCCTGAAATACTGCAGCAGTGAAGCGTTTTCTTTGAAGCTCGTATTGGATATAAATACTTGGAGCCTTATCAGGGACTGGCCGTGGCAACTCAAAACAAAGCTGTCGTTATCTCTCCCGGGCTCGCTCGTTGTTTATGGATGGTAAATAAACAACTTCTGAATACTCCTGTTCGAGTGTGTGTGCTTGTCTGGGCTTCTGAAGCAGGGAGGGGACAGAACAGCCATCAAGTTGAAGTTGACTCTTACTGATCACATAGATTTCACCTTTCTCAGAGGACCTGTCCCCAACCTGGTCTTTCAGGTCTTCCAAACGTAGATCAGTTGCTGACCATACGTCTTACTGGTTATCATCCTCTTTTTCTTTTTCCTTTAGTCTTTCCCAGGACTATAGACTTGAGAGAGCAGAGTCTTTAAGGTAGATCTTAACATACTGTAATGGACCCTGCCCATTATGGTCGTACAATGTAACTGTTGTAAAGTGGGTTAAAACTCAACTTTTCAACCTTTCTGGTGACAGCTGTTAAGTGAATCACTGCAGTCATTAAACTAATGCCATTGTTATTAAGCAAAGCAGTGACTCACAATGGGCAATTTTACCGAAAAATGGAAGTGCACAGTCTCAATCATCTGACTCGGCTACATTGCAAAGAGCCATAAATTTGGCCTGGTATCTGAGCATCTGAAGTTTGGTCACATGACCATGATGGCCTGACTATTGGAACTTCGAATCTGGTTGGTAAATCCCCTTTTTCAGGTCAATTGTAACTTTAAACGGTTGTAAGTTGAGGACTACCTGTGTATATATATTCTCTTTTAACGACGTTGTAAATCACTTGCTTTGGGATGGGATCGGGGCAACTGAAAGGAGCTGAGCATTTACTGGCCAGATACACTTCCTGATGCCTATGAGGAGTTCGCAGCAGATATTTGTCTTTGTGCCCTAATAGAGAAACATCTGTCGCTGTCTAGGACTGAGCTCTCAACCTTCTGAGTGAGAGGCGAACATCTTCACCTCAAGGCCATCGCATCACATGAGGACTACTTGTATATAAAATATCCAGAATTTAAGTCTGGTCAAAAGAGAAGTTGAACTGGAAGAAAATGGGCGTGGTTTAGTAATTGGAGGAAACATCAATAACTTAGGCTATGCTGATGATGACACTACCCTGATAGCCAACAATATAAAAGATCTGCGTAACAAAAGTCAAGGAGTACATTAAAAAAAATTGGACCCTTATATGGGAGCCAAAGATGCTTAAGACTGATGGCATCTGTTCCAGCCCTCCGGTTTCACATCCAGACTCTGGAAAGCAGTCGCTCAGAAGATCATGTTGTTGGCTACTGCTGCTGCTAAGCTACTCCCTCTTTATTTGCAATCTTATTAGAAAGGAGCAAGCTGTTTTGGCATGCATAGAGTCCCTTAGGAGTTGGGCGGCATAGAAATATGATTAATTAAATTAAATTAAATTATGATATTCCCCTCTTGGAGATGTGCCTGGCCGGGTTTTGGGTTTGGCACCATCCAAGGTTGTAGGGCAGGGGAGGGGTGGTTATGGCAGTTATCATTTGGGGATCTTTTTTGTCCTCCAGAAGCCATGCTCAGGTTTCTGGATGAGAGATCATGTTTGTGAGACTGGGCTTGCAGGATCCGCTGGAATTGCTGCTGTAGCAGCCTTTCTGTTGTGTAGCAACCTCCCTGCCTGAGCTGCTGGTTGGCAGTGGAGTTCCCTAGGCTTATAGTCCTGGGACACTTCAATCTGCTGTCCCTGGGTAGCATGGGCTGGAACCTTACCGGTCATTGGAGGGTCATTTTTTAGACCATTTACATACAGCAGTGACGGCTAACCTTTTTGCCATTGCCTGCTGGGGGGAGGGGGGGGTCACACGCGTGTGTGCCCACACCCATAATTCTATGTACCCTCCTCCGCGCATGCTACCCCCCCCCGCTCCTGGCACACGATGGCCCAGTAGGCCCGTTTTTCTCTCTTACCTAGCTCAAGAGCCTTTCTAGCAGTCTGGGGAGGGTGAAAACAGCCTTCCCTATCCCCCCAGAGGCCCTCCAGAAACCAGAAACAGCCCGTTCACCAAGTTCTGGTCCCATTGAAAGTTGGCAAATGGGCCGTTTTTGGCCTCTGGAGGACCTCTGGGGGGATGGGGAAGGCCGTTTTCGCCCTCCCCAGGCTCCTAGAGAGGCTCTGGAGGCTGGGGACAGCAAAAAATGGGCCTTCCCCACCCCCACCCCTCGAGGCCCTCCCGAGGCAGGAAACAGCCTGTTTCCCTACTTCTGGTGGGCCCAGAAGGCCCGAAAATCAGCTGGCACATGATGGAGCTGAGCTCGTGTGCCCACTGATATGGCTACGCGTGCCACCTGTGGCACACGTGCCATAGGTTTGCCATCATGGACATAGAGTAATAAAGGACTCTTTAGAGGCGTGCCTTGCCTTGACAACCTGGAGCATAATATCGAGTCTGAATATTGGGCTGAATGTGTGACAAACCTTATCAATAATAATAAATGTTCCATAAAGAAACTTATGACAAGAGGTAGAATAACAAACTGTAGAATTAACAGTGAAGATACTGAAGTGGTGGATAGTTTCTGCATTTAAGGATCTAGTATCCACAAAGGAACCGCCATTCAAAAAATGCATTGCAGACTAGCAATTGCTAGGGCAGCCAGGAAATCTTTAGAAAAAAATATCAAAATGCCATGACACATGTACACTTACAATGATCAGAACCGTGTAGGTTATTTGAACTAATGCAATCAAGGCCAGCATTGAAAAAGTGTCCAATGATTCTGTTCTGACTCGGGAGAACAAGGGTGGATAGATGTGAGGCACAGACGGATAGAACTTAAGCCATTTAATCAGTAACAGCAGTATGCTAACAGGCAACAGGGAAACCAACAACAACAGAACGGGCAGCTGCTATTTATATAGCAGCTGTCAAACGGGCCGACCAATAGTGCGCATCCATTTTCCCGCCAGCAGAACTGTCATGCTTCAGCCAATGGGAGGCGTTTCCTTATTACTATGCTCCAACATGGCAGAATATACAACACTCCTCCCCCCTTGGATGGCGCATGCATAATCAGCCAAATACACTGGGTGCCTGCGACTTCTCCCTGAGCGACGCAGAGCCGGAGCGCATACAGGCAGAGATGGTGAGGGCGGTTGCCTGGGTCCTTCGGGAGATTCTGGCGAAGGTGGCACTGGTTCATCGAGGGACTCGGTTGTAGGAGAAAGACCCTCTTCCCCGGGTGAGTCAGGAGCTGGGAAGGTCGAGCGGGATGTGACGCCTGGAGGGTTTGGTACATCAGACTCTTTAGGCAATACAACTTGGTCAGGGCAAACTGTGTCGTGCGGTGGGCTGGAGGAGAAAAGGTGCCCTCGGAGCTGGTCGATGTGTCGCCTCCAAATCCGTCCATCTTCTAGTTTGATCCTATAAGAACGGGGCCGGTTATTAAAATAATGCGGCCCAGCAACCAACGCGGTTCTCCCCCAAAGTTCTGGGCATAGACAAGGTCCTCTGCATTAAAAGCTCGGACCCAGCTGGTAGAGTCCGGAGGGGCATCTGTAGTATAACTAGGGTGCAATCTGCCCAGGGTCATTCGGAGCCGGTGGCCCATGGGTAGTTTTGCATGGCTGCGATTTGTCATGGGGCAAGGGGTTGTGTGCTGTGCCAGGAGATATTTTGTGGCCTTCTCTTGTCAGTTGGTTGGACTTGGTCTAGCTAGGACATCTTTAGCTGCTCGGATTGCTCTTTCAGCCAATCCGTTACTGGCTGAATGAAAAGGAGCAAACAATGCTTGCCAAATGCCCAGCCAGGAACACCTGGAATGCAGCTGAGGTGAACTGCAGCCCATTGTCTGACATGACCAAGTCGGACAGGCCATGGGTAGCAAACCATTTCCGTAGAACCCTGCTAACAGCATCTGAAGTGGTTGATGCCATGAAAGCTATCTCAACTCATTTGGAATAGGCATCAACTGCTATTAAAAAGGTCTGTCCCAGGAAAGGGCCAGCCAGATCTATGTGGATCTTGGACCATGGGCCTCTAGGGGTCTCCCAGACCGTGGAAGGGGCTATGGGTGTGTGTGTGCAGGGCAAGATTGCTGGCAACTCTGACATTCCCCTACTCTGTCCGCAATAGACTGGTCTAATTTTGGCCACCACAAATAACTGCGGCCTAATGTTTTCATCCTGGCTATGCCAGGATGACCATCGTGTAAACTGTCCAATATGGGAGGTTGTAATTTCGGAGGGACCACTACCCTGCTTGCACAGCAAACAGCCCTTCAAGACAGACAGCTCATGGTGTCTGGTCTTGTATGGCATGAACTCTTTGGATACATGTCCTGGTGGCCATCCCCTGCGCACCCAATCTAAAACTTGAGCGAGAGTTGGGTCTTGGAGAGAGTATTTAGCTATGTCTGCTGCTGTGATTGGCATTTTAGTGTTATCGATAAGTAAAACAGATGCTACTGGTGCTGGGTCCTGGACTGCTATAGGAAGAGGGCAACAGCTGAGGCCATCTGCATTGGACAGTTCCTTTCCTGGCTGATATGTGAGGTGATAATTATACGCAGCCAGGAAAACAGACCACCTGGACATTCGGGGCGACATAATTTGGGGGGATTGTCTGTTCCCTGATAATATCCCTAGGAGAGGCTTGTGATCCGTGACCAACTGGAAAAAACGGCCATATACATAGTCATGGAACCGTTTAACGGCAGCGACGGCTGCCAATGTTGCTTATTTTTCTTTTTAAGTAGGCCCAATAATTAGAATGCAAGCCATAGAAGTTCAATAGTATTTATTCACAACTTTTCTATTACAGGAGATCATCAGGACAAAGGCAAGTTATCTGGTCAGAGCATCAATATATATACACAGGAGACGGAGCAAAGATAAGGAGGAGTCAGTGGGAGGGACATTGGGTGTATCAAGATTTAACCCCTACATAGTCTCATGTATGCACATACGGATAGTTAGGTATTTTCACTTGTAACAGCCAAGGCCTCTTTATCCAGCTGTCTGTAATTTCTTTCCGCAGAGGAAAGTGTTCTGGAGAAGTAAGCAATTGGTGCTTCCACTCCATTTGGCAACTGATGGCTAAGAACAGCCCCAATGCCATATGGAGAAGCATCACAAACCAAGGTGAGGGGCAGCTGGTCGCTGTACTGTACAAGCACAGCCTCTGACATGAGGAGGCCTTTAACTGCTGAAAAAGCAGTGGTTTGACCCCGTCCCCAGACCCAAGTTGTCTTGCTGTCCAGCAGCCTGTGAAGAGGCTCTGCCAGCGATGCCTGATGCGGTAGGAAAATGCTATAAATATTGAGGCGGCCTAGAAAGGCCTGCAGCTCAGTCTTGTTTGTAGTGGCTGGTGCATTCTTAATGGCTTCCACGTTGGAAGGAGTGGGGTGAATGCCTCTAGCTTCAATAAGGAATTCCAGGAACTCTACCTGAGGAACTCCAAACTTACACTTGGCCTTCTTTAACTTGAGGCCCTTCTGTTTGAACCGGGTTAGCACTTGACGTATTCTGTCAATGAGAGTTGATTTGCTGCTAACACTAATCAACACATCATCAAAATAAGGAATAAGGACCCC
Organism: Ptyas mucosa; assembly: GCA_012654045.1. Classification (NCBI taxonomy): domain Eukaryota; kingdom Metazoa; phylum Chordata; class Lepidosauria; order Squamata; family Colubridae; genus Ptyas; species Ptyas mucosa. Next base: position 305,014 of record WNWU01000158.1, read on the forward strand.
AGGGATTCCATGCAGCAACCGTTCCATAAGGCTCTGGAATAATCCAGGAGCCACACTCACCCCGAACTGCAGGCGATTGCACTTAAAAGCACCCCGGTGAGTGACAATGGTTTGGGCAGCAGCCGTGGCCTCATTAACAGGAAGTTGCTGATATGCCTGGGACATGTCTAATTTGGCAAATATTGAGCCCTGCCCCAGGGAATGTAGCAGGTGTTGGACCACAGGAACTGGATATGGGTAAGCCTGCAATGCACAGTTGAGAGTGCATTTAAAATCAGCACAGATGCGTATAGAGCCATCCTGCTTAACTGGGATGACAATGGGCGTTTCCCACTGGGAATGGTCAGTAGGCTCCAGGACTCCTTGTGCTATTAATTTATCCAGTTCCATATCTACTTTTGGGCGGAGTGCAAAAGGCACTCGCCTGGGTTTGAGCCGAATTGGGGCCACTTGGGGATCCAAATTGAGAGATATAGGGGTCCCCGTATATTTACCAAGAGAGCCATTGAAGACCTCAGCGAACTCGGTGGTTAGGCTTCGAAGTCATCTGTGGTGGTAGCGTGGATGCCAGTGACGTTGAGATCCAAAGCCTCAAACCAGTCGAGCCCTAGCAAACTAGGTAGTTTCCCTTTAACTATGACCAGTGGTAGGTGGCCTGAAAATTTGCCCTTTTCTACTCTGAAATGGGCCCATCCCATAATGGGAATATTGTTGCCTTGGTAGTCATAGAGCCTGGTGTTACAAGCATTCAGGTGACTCCTAGTAATATTAGGGACTAGTGTTCGCAAGATGTGCCAGGATATTATGGATTTAGAGGAGCCCGTATCCACCTCCATTCTGCAGGGAACCCCTTCCAGCCTAACAGTGAGATAGATTTTTTTGCTAGAACCTGATGAGGAATGGCTAATTGACACCCTCAGGGTAGCTGCCCTCCCGGAAAATGGTAAAACAGTCTTTCTTGGATCTTACAGGGGGCCTGTTGAATCTCCTAACGGGACGTGGGTCTATGGGGAAATTTGTCTCTTGTAAGGTAGCCCACAGACCCTAGCAAGGTGCCCCTTTTTCCCACATCTTCAGCAGATGGTGGATTTAAACTGGCAGACAGATCTGTGGTGATTTTCCCCACAGCCAATGCAGGTCATTGGCTGGAGTTTCCTGTCAGCTGGCCACCTGCCTTGCAGGGTTGGTTTTACGAGGTTCACATCAGCTTCGTTATCTGAGGCGCCATCAGAGGACTCCTCATCATGGTGTACAGCAGCGGAGCGGCCCATGGGAGTGGCAATTGAAGACCTGTGCATCTCAGCAGTCTATTTATTTGACATTTCGGATGCACAGGCTTCTTCTAATGCAGACTGGAGATTAATATTGCTCTTTGCTAAAAGGCGTCTCTGCAATCGAATGTCCCTCACTTCACACACCAGCTACTCCAGGAGGGAATCATCCAAGTCAGCGAACAGTCAATGGCAGCTGTCCTGAGGGATGCCATATATTGATTTATGGACTCGCCTTCCTTTTGAAGTATCTGACGAAAAGCATAGCACCGCACTATGCGGGAAGGGCTGGTGCATAATGTGCCCTCAGCTTGGCCAGCAGGGTGTCCCAAGGTACTGTGGATACTGGCTGAGGGGCCGTTGTGAAGATTTGAGGACCACACGTGTTGAGGAAATGGGCTCGTTTCCGATCACTGGAGAGCCCCGCGTATTTGTTAGCTTGAAGGAAGCACTCAAATCACTCCATATATGTATCCCAAGTTTTGGTTGCTGGTTCGAAACGCGCGAACATAGTCGGGGTTGCCATCCTTAAAAGGACAGGATTCATCTCTTTGTATATGACTAGCTCTGAACCATCTCCTCAATTTAATCCCATCCTCGTCGCCAATTTGTTCTAACTCGGGACAACAAGGGTGGATAGATGTGAGGCACAGATGGATAGAACTTAAGCCATTTAATCAGTAACAGCAGTATGCTAACAGGCAACAGGGAAACCGGCAACAACAACAGAATGGGCAGCTGCTATTTATATAGCAGCTGTTAAACGGGCCGACCAATAGCGGGCGTCCATTTTCCCACCGGCAGAACTGTCATGCTTCAGCCAATGGGAGGCATTTCCTTATTACTATGCTCCAGCATGACAGAATATACAACAGATTCCAAGTTCAGATTACACAAAGAGACAGAAGAAACAGTAAATCATATACTCAACTGGCACAAGAAGACTGGGCAATACCTGTGATATGGTATACCTTTTGAGGTATGGTGCTGTAGAAGGCTCCTGCATATTCCTTGGACAACAAAGGTGACTAACAAGCAAATATTGGTGCACATAACACCAGATATGGCACTGGAAGGCAAGATTATGAAACTGCCTCTCACTTACTTTGGCCATGTGTGAGAAATCACTGGAGAAAGCAATTATGTGTGGAAGAGTTAGTGATAAAAGGAAATTAGGCTGGCCAAAAATATGGTGGCTGGACATCATCAAAGCTGACATCAGCTATAACATACAAAAATGCAAAGGAAAATGCAAGATTGGAAGATATGGAGACCAGGTCCATAGAATTGCCAAAAGTCAAACAGGACTGAATGGATAACTTCATTATGATCAATGGTTTCCAGACTTTTCTACCCATTTTCTAAGTTAGCTGATTTTAAGTATCTTGTTGCAATATAATATAACATTTGGGTACCTCATGGTTATAAACAGACAAACAGAATGAGAATTTTAGTAGTATACAGATAATAACAACAACAAAGACAATAGGACTGTTTTTTATACATGTGAACGCCAGGACAACTGTCCAATTAATAATGATGTCTAATTATTACTTACCAATTCCTTCTGTGTATCAATCACAGCCAAGGATGCATTAAATGAAGAACAGGTCTTTAAACTGAGAGACCAATTCCTTTCTTCTTTTGATATATAGAAACATTTTCCTCGGTATCCAATCCAGTAATCAGGACAGGCAGCACTTACAGTGGAAAGGCATGGCAAACACGGTTTTGTGCTATAAACTGGAAAAAGAAAATCAAAATGGAGAAATCACAGAGCTCACAATTAACCTCAATTCTGACAACATAGTTTGAATAGTCAGTATTAATCTACCTCATTTAAACTGCAATTCCAGGGTTTAAGGAAACCAAGCGAGTTAACCTGTAAATACAGCTAGTGTTAAGTGGAGAAAATGAGAAGCCAAGGTGCTTCAAATGAATATAAGTTTATTGCATGATTGAATGTAGATTCCCTTTATTGCATATAGATTGCATGTAGATTCTCTACAAGAATCTGAACTACCAACAGTCAAAACAAATTGATAATAGATAAAAGTCAATCAAATTCAAGATAGGCTTGAATTAGATTAGATTAGATTAACAGAGTTGGAAGGGACCTTGTAGGTCATCTAGTCCAACCTTCCACCCAAGCAGGAGATCCTACACCAGGGGTCCTTAAACTTTTTAAACAGGGGGCCAATTGGGTAATTTACCCAAGCTTGGGTAGCACTGCTTTAAAAAAAAATTAAATATGGAAGTGAGAGTTCAGCACGTCAGGAGAAACATAAAAGTAGATTAGCTAACGGAAGAAAATACCAAATTCGATGTAGCGGTTAAGACGTCAGACTAAAAACTGGGAGACTGTGAATTCTAGTTCTGCCTTAGGATCAATGCCAACTGGAGGACTTTGGGCCAGTCATTTTCTCTTAACCCAAGGAAAGAGGTGGAGACAGGGGCAAGCTACTTCCAAAGTTTTGCCAGGAAAACTGCAGAAACCTGTCCTAGCAGTTGTTGGAGTTAAGACTGGCAGAAAGGCACAGTAAAAGAACTTCTTTAAAAAGCTACACTAAGAATGGATTACTTGAGTGTGTGTGATAAAACAGACGAAATGCAAATTTGTTTATGTTGGATTGTACAGTCTTCCTTCCTCCTCTCCATTCATTCTGTAACCGCTTTCGTTTGTCAGATAACAATCTTCTCTTCTTGGGACATTTGTGAGAGTCTCTCCTCCCCCAAAAATAAAGAAGTCCAGATGGCAATCACAGCAGTGCCATTAAATTCCTTCCAGGCAACATTTGACACATGTACAAAGTTCAATTTTCAAAGGCATAGCAGCAATCTTCATCTTGACTCATTTGACTCATTGCTATTTCCTTCCAAATTGTTCTGTGGTTTAAATTCATGCATGTGGTGATCCTCATTTAAATGATAACCACAGCAGCAACAAAACTATGGACAAAGTTAAACAGAAATGTGTCATTACGTACCAGCCAATGAAATTATAACAACGATCAAAGTTGCGATTATTGCGGTTACAACAGCTACAGCGAATTTTGGGCCCTTGTGTAAGACCGCTGAAAAATAGACAGGAAAATATTAGGAGATGTTCATGATTTCATTAAGGCTGTTTAGATTTTTAAAATGTTTTTATTGTCTTATAAACCACTCAGGGTTGTAGTCAGACTATAGCATAGTAAATTGGACTTTGTTATCTGACTTGCAGCTGTTGATCCCATCAAGATAAACCCTGAATGTCCCTCATCTCCTTCTCTCTCCCTCTATAAACCGAGGGAGCTCGGTTTATAGAGGGCTCTCTATAAACATAAAGGATGGCTCCTTTATGACTTGTGGACTCCCAGAATTCCTCATCCCTGCTCTGTAAGGAAAGGATGAAGAAGCAGTTAGTGTGACTCCTAAGGAGTATAGAAGCACAGCCTTGGTGTCTGTTGTGTGTGGCCTTCATATTTCTTTCTTCACTGAACAATTAAAGTAGATCTGGAATGGCTTACATCCTCCATCCTTCTCATAGTTGTGGGAGACACAATCTCAATCCCACCACTCCCAAAGATGCTTTTTCAAGAGGCAACTGGTCTTTCTGGTTTTTCTTTGAAGATGTTTCGCTTCTCATCCAACGATCTTCTTCAGCTGACTAGATTGTGGGGAATGGAAGGATTTATATTCCTTGCAGACAGCTGGTCACTTGCATTCTTTTAGCGGGTCGTTAAGATCACCTGGTGGTTTATCTGTGTCCTCAGGGTCACCTGAGTGGTAGAAATGGGTGTGGAGAGTTATTGGAAGTCTTATTGGAGATAATATGATGTTGTAGCCCTCCCCCTCCATTGAGAAAGGGCTGTTCGATTTTGACATAGATGGCTTCTTTAACCCCTTTCAAACCAGCAGATGGGGCTTCGCTCATTTGCAGGACCCAGTTTCTGACGCGCCATGGAGCAGTGTGGTTTGCAGCCCAGGTGTTGGGGATCTCTAGCATAAAGGACAGCAGTGAAAAACAGAACATGGCATCCCAACCTACTCATCAAGACTGTGGTGGTGCAGTGGTTAGAATGCAGTACTGCAGGCTACTTCTGCTGACTGCCGGTTAGACAGCAGTTCCAGTCTCATCGGCTCAAGGTTGACTCAGCCTTCCATCCTTCTGAGGTCAGTAAAATGAGGACCCAGATTGTTAGGGGGAAATATGGTGACTTTGTAGAAACAACTGCTTAGAGAGAGCTGTAAAGCACTATGAAGCGGTCTGTAAGTCTAAGAGTGTCACTGCTATCTTCTCCAACAACATTTACAGCAGTTAACCAAATCTTGTTCTTTGAGAAGAAGGCATTAACATCAATTCCTTCCCCCTTGGAGGGATGATCTGAACTTCTGTCTCCCACCCTAATAGCCAAGTCAGGGGCAGGTTTCTGTCCTGAAGATTATGAGGGAAACTCACCAGTGGTGAAATCCATTTTTTTTTACTATCGGTTCGGTGGGCAAGGCTTGGTGGGCGTCGCTTGGTGGGTATGGCAGGGGAAGGAAACTGCAAAATCTCCATTTCCACCCCACTCCAGGGGAAGGATACTGCAAAATCCCCACTCCCTTCCCTACTCCTGGGAGAAGGATATTGCAAAATCTCCATTCCCACCCCTCTGGGCCAGCCAGAGGTGGCTTTTGCCGATTCTCTGAACTACTCAAAATTTCCACTACCGGTTCTCCAGAACCTATCAGAACTTGCTGGATTTCACCCCTGAAACTCATCAAAGCTACCATGTTGGCCTTAAATCAGACTGCATCAATAACTGTTCAAAGAACCCCATATTTATTTGTTTGTTTATTATTTATTTGATTTCTATAGATGTCCATCTCAGCTGACTCTGTACAGTTCCCAATTCAAAAACATACCGTATTTTCCGGCGTATAAGACGACTTTTGAAGACAGGAAAATCCTCTCAAAAGTCGGGGGTCGTCTTATACACCGGGTATAAGCCTACTGACGCTCCAACTTCCCCAGCTGACCCCCAGTGATAGCGAGCCCCAGCTGTCTGGGGAAGTCGGAGCGTCAGTAATAACCACCTAGATGCCTGGGACGGTGGGGGAAGCTCCGCGCAGCAACCAGCTGGGTCCAGCATTCAACGGCATGCAGCCTTCC
>WNWU01000158.1:316421-344412 GCA_012654045.1 Ptyas mucosa
GGATAAAGGTTCGTTCTCTGAGCTTGTGGGTTGGTTTCCGAATGTTTCGTTACCAGGCTAGGTAATACCTTCAGCGGATGTTGAACTCCGCTGAAGATGTTACCTAGCCTGGTAACAAAACATTCGGAAACCAACCCACAAGCTCAGAGAACGAACCTTTATCCTCAGACTTTAAATTGTTTGGAATGGCCTTATAATCCTTCCCAGATTGATGGGCAGCAACAATTGCTTCTCTATGATCATGGCTGATGTCTTCTCTCTTTGGCATTGTGTTAGCACACATCTCAGTATTCCTTTTTATAGAGGTATAAATGCTGATGATCAATTGATCAAGGACACCTGATTAGCAGCACCTGGCTGCTCCTTAGCCTCTTCATACCTATGGAAGCAGTAAGGATGTATTTAGTTTTTCACACATGGCTTCTCCATGTTGCCTTTTTTTGGGGGGGGGTGTCAAATAAATGATGACGTGGTGTAATATGTCATGTATTGTTTTTCATGTGAGGTTGCATTTACCTACTTTTAAGAACTGCTCAGGACCAGATGATTTTTACTGTGTCCTGATACATAAAACCACAGCACTCAAAGGGGATGTACTTACTTTTTCATATGACTGTATACATCAATTTAATTAATATGTTAATGTTATCTTAATTTTATGTTCTTGTACAAATGAAATAATTTGACACAAATGATGTATTTTAGTATTAAACAGATAGTTAAAATTAGCAGACTCTCCAATGAGTGTACTAAACTGGGATTTACTGTACATTTTTTCCCTTTTAGGATTTTTGGGTGGAAATTTTCCACCCCTTACATTATTGGTTTGGTCTCTCAAGGGAAATTAACCTGGTCTGGAAATGGTACAATGGTACAGAGTTTAAAAACCAGTAAGTATGTTGTATTTGTTTGTTTGTTTGTTTATTATTTATAGAGCTATTTTCCTTTCTTTTTTTTCTTTTTTTATTGAAAAAGTTTTAAAAATTTTACATACATTTTCTCCCCCCCCTCCCCAACCACCTCCCCCGACTTCCCAGAGCAAGTACAAAATAAAATACAGCTTAAATTCTCTAAATTAAACTCCATTTCACACTTATTATAATCATGATCATTAAACAAATAGATAAAAGGAAAGCAAGTCTTTTTTTCTCCTTATTCCATCTAATTCAACAAAATTATCTCCATTTATAATTACAGCAATTAAAACAAGTAAGTATTATCTAATCAAACCTATCATTACTCAATTTGGCTAATTGTTACTTAACAAATTATTAGGTCTATACAATTTAACAAAATATTTTATAACTTCTTTCATTTAAAACAAAACAACAACAACAACAACAGCAACAAAAAGAAAGAAAAAAAAGGAAACCCTCACTCAAAAAACCTCCGATTTAAAAAAAAAATTACTATATAAACTCTTCCGTCCTTCACTTTTAAACCATCAAGGTCCAATTATAATAAAAACACTTAATAAGAAATAATATTAACAATAATTTTTTAATTAATAATCAAACCTCTTATATCAATACATATTAACAAATCAACTAAGAACATCATTTAAGAACTTTATCAATCCTTTAAATTCTTCATACTAGATTGAACCAATTGCTAATCTTCTCGTCTTCACATCTTCCAACAGCATATAAGATATCTTCATTTACGTCTACCCCCCTAAATAAAAATTGCTTCTGTATATAAAAAAAGCCCCCCCGAGTGACTTTGTAATTGTAATTATATTTAAAATGATATCCATCAAATCCAGTCAAAAATTAGATTAATAAATTCGTCAGACATATTAGGGAAACCACCAGATCAACTGCAATTGCCCTAGGTCCATAGTCCTTTTGCCTTGTATTCATTACCATCAAGCAGGAAACTTCAATTTGCTATATTCAGTAAAACTTCTGCGATTGCAATTAAGTCCAAATTTGTTGCAGTCCTTAATAAAATAATCCAAATCATTCAAGTCAGGGCATATTTCACAACCCAATACACCAGCATTGCTGTGATCTGTTTATTCTTCTCAAATATTCCAATACAGCTGTAGGTTGCCTCCTTATCGTCGCTCATCGCTTAGTTAACTGGCATTAAACTGCTGTCTGTTTTTTTTTCTTTTTCCAAAAAATTCAAAATCTTTAAACAGTTAAACAATACTTTTTAAGGACCATCATCTCATCAAGCAGGGTTATTTTCCATTTCTCCAGTCTTTCTTCTTTTCCTTTTTACGAACTTTCTTCTTAACTTTGATCCCTCTGCCTTTTTTAGCTCCAGTAAAATTTTGCGGTTTTTGGGATTGCATATTATAAAATTTTTGCAGAAATGTAGCTTCTTCTGGAAACAACTCTTTAAGTGCAGATTGAGTTTTATAAAAAAAAATTCGTGAAACCAAAATTTCATCAGCTTGCAACACTTCTTGCTCCTTATTTTGCACAACATTCATCTTTCTCTCCTCAGTAAAATCTGCTATAATCTGTTGTTGTTTTTTTGCATCTCCCAACTCTTCATTCAATCCCCCACTACTAGATTGCAACTCAGTATTTCCATGTATTTCATTATTTCCAGCTTGAGAAGCTTGAAATATAGTATCAATTCTTTTCAATAAAGCAGAGGTAATTGAACTCAAAGCTTCCTCAAATTCAGACCATTGAGGGTTAAATAACCCTCCTTTGCTTTCAAAAAGCCCAGCCATCTTGCCCCCCTTCTTCCTTCCCTTCCAGAAGGACAGAAAAAAAAGGGGAAGAGAAAAGAAAAAAAGAGTTTCAAGAAGAAAAAAAAAGGGAATCCTTTACAATTTGTAATTTGTATTGCTGCTTCAATTATTATTATTCCTTTCTTATTACATCCACTTTTCAAAAAGGAGTTTTACGTTTCAAACAGGGGCTTGTCAATAATTACTTTTAGCTTTCACTTCTTCACGCCCCGTTAAAACTCAAACGCCATCTTGCTTTCACTTTCAGCTTAGGAAGAATCTTTTAAAGAAAGTAAATCTTTGGAGTTAAAAGGAAAAAAAAATACTTGCTGTTTGATTCATACTGCTTGTGCTCCGCCAGCTCGATTCAAAAAATATCTGTTTAAAGTTGGTGCTGGAATGGTTAACGACATCTAGCTCTGCAAAGCAGAGGCATCCAGGGTCCGGAGTACTGACAGGCTTAACGGGGAGCTCTCATCTTCAAGCGCCAGATTATGAGTGAAATCCGGCACTTTCAGGGAGCTCTACCCCACCCGTCTACTCACTTTCCCCCCTCATACCAGGGGGAAAGTTTTCAAACCGCAAGACAGCCGATAGTCGCTGTTCTTGCAGTTCTATGAAGCCCTGGGCTGGCGCTTCAAAAAGAAGCGTCTGGCGATGTCGCAGTCCCACTGGAAGCCCAGCTATTTTCCTTTCTGAAGCATTTATAAACATTACACTTCACCTTGAGCAGCTGAAAGAATAAGAAGAATTAAGAATAAGAAATAAGAATAAGAATTTTTGGCTGCACTTCTTTCTGTCCCAAAATAAGACACAGAAATGAGAAGAAAAAGAAGATAATTGTTCGGGCAATCGAATGTAATATCTGGTGGTCTCCGCACTGTTGGCCAGCTGTGATGGACAAATGTTCAGGATGACTGAAATGATACACCACCTTCAAGAGCAGATGGGTCTGGTGCAGAGGTGGGCTGCTGCCAGTTCGCATCGGTTCGAGCATACCAGTTGTTAAGATTCTGCACAGTTCGGCGAACAGCAAATGCCACCACTGGCTGGCCCCACCCATTCCACCCCTCCTAGTCACTCTTTATCTTACCTCGCCTGCTTTGGCCGGTGCCTAGAGTCACACCTGAGGCATAGCTGCTGCTGCTCTCTGGTTCCCTCGCCTCAACCATGCGGCTCAGCTGAACTCTGCCTGGTGAGTCTTCTTTTGCTTCTCACCCCGCTGCCTTCCATGCGATCCCGGCAGCCCAGCTTGCTTGCCTGCATTCTCTGCGGCCTCTCACACAGCCCAGCTACCTGCCTGTCTGATGAGCCTTCCTTTGCCTGGTTGCCAGCACAAATGGCCTGTTACAAGCCGAAATGCAAGGTCCCTAGGCCCAATCCGCCCTCCCCACCCCATTTCCCATGGCTTTACTGTACTTACTTTTCAAAGAGGCTGAGCCACATGGCAGAGAAGCCAAAGTCTTTTATTCAGAAGCCGGTGAAGCTGTAAGAAGGTGAGATGTAAGGAAAACAGCTTTCTCCATTTGAATAAAAGTCTTTGGCTTCTCTGCCATGAGGGCCTGCAGATGTTGTGACCTAGGCTTACTTAGTCATTACAAGACACAATTTAGTCTTAAACAAACCTATTTTATTATAACAGCTGGGAATTACTTCATTCCCAGCTTAGTCCAAATTAATTCCAAAACAAGTCCTTCAGGTTATCACAAACCTTTATCTTCTTTGGCACCTGCCAAAGGCCTTTCTTGGCAAAGCCCCACAAAGTTCAGAAACAAGAGACGCCGACTGGAAACAGATTTAGCAATGTTGCTTTTCTACAAAGAGCCAAAGAGCCTTTGCTGCTCTTTTAAGCCTTATGGGAGGGGCCAATCATCTCCTGGCCTTACTTCCGAGTTGTCCTTTTTCTTTTAGCTGCTCTTGCCTTCTGGCAGCTCTGCATATGTGTGCACTAGGAACAGGCTCCTCCTGTTCCTCTGCCTCTCTGCTGTCCAACTCTGGAGGCTTCGGAGTTTGTGCATCACTCCCAGATGGCCCTGGCCCTATCTCTGCCTCTGACACAGAGCCCTCGTCTGGGCTGTCCCCAGACTCCAGGACTGGCCCATGGTCCTCCCCAGCCTCCTCACTGTCTGACTCCGCTGCTAGCTCCGTGGGCTGCTGGCGGACCACAACAGCAGGCTTTGTTTTTACCCAGTCTGGTCAGGCTTAGTTTGGGCCCAGTCTGCTTGCTGCTGACTGGCTAGTTCGAATGGGCAGCTTCAGGGATTGAGGTGTGGCAGCCAATCAACAAGGGCCTTGCAGTTCAGCCCAATGAGACAAAGGTTGCCCTCTCCCCTCCTTGGAAGAGCTTTATAGCTCCCTCTAAGAAAGTTCAAAATGTTCTTAAAGATCCATCTCATCCTGGGCACCCTTTTTTTTTAACTATTACCATCTGGCAGATGGTACAGGGTAATAAAATAAATAGGCTGAAAAGCAGCTGCTATCCCAGAGCAGTAACTATGTTGAATTCTACTGTATAGTGCAATATTCATGCAATATCAGAGGTTTTCAATTCAATTGTGTAGAAAGTTAAGGATGTGTGTGGTTTTTTTATTTAATTTTCTTATCTATGATGTACACTGATGATGGCATTTAATTTCGTCGTACGAGGTGCAATGACAAAGTAAACTTAAACTTAACTCTATTAAGAAGGTAATAGTGAAATGGTAAATGTATACATGTTAAAGATCAATTGTGTATATTTGTGATCTATCAACTATCCCTGATCTGATTCATATCTCTCATTCAGAATGTTGACTCAGCCTTTTTTCAAATCAGAATGATTTGGCAATTGGATTAGGAGAAGGTATTTGATTTAGAGATTTGAACAAATCTCTTCAAATTGAATGATTTAATCAAATAATAAAAGACAGAAACCGGTAGTATACAGAGGGATAGTTCCTAGCGTTAAAATCCAGTGTATGACTGTATTGCTCACAATTCTGCTTCTACACTTCATATTCTTTAAGTCTAAAAAAAGGAAAAAATTGGCACCATTTATTTCTGTTCAAGTTATTTGTCATATTTTAAGACTGATTACAGTCAGGTCAGGTGCTTGAAAGTTTAATAAATCTAACTTTAATGAAGTTAGATATATGCCAAACACTTTAGCAAGTCTACAGCATTTGGAATTTGAATTGCAAAGTGTGGATCTGAAATTTCAACTCAAAATTTCAGTGTTTCAGTGCATTACTTCAGAGGTGCCAGGAACGTGCCTAACTTTTCAGTTGATCACTGAAATTTTGAACCAAAATTTTACTTTTGTGCTTTATACTTCAAAGACCAAATGCTGTAGACTTCATGTAGTTTTTCACAGATACCTAACAACAAAATCCATGTGCTTCTTCTATATTTAATAGCTCAGATTATTAAATGGGAAATATATGGAAACCAAATACCATACCCAAATTTCTATTATTTAGGAAGTGCTGACAGCTAGCAATATTCATATTTCAAGTGTTCCCTGAATTCTGAGAACAATTCATGGAAGTTACCGTATTTTTCGGAGTATAAGATGCACCTTTTCCCCCTTAAAAGGGGGTGGAAATTTAGGTGTGTCTTATACACCCACTGGCCCCCACCCTTTGGCCTCTGCCTCCCAGCAGTTACCTCCTTGCAGCAAGCAGCAAGAAGAAACAGCTCCTTTCAGCTTCAGCACAGCCTAATTAGCACAAGTTGATTGGATCGGCCTCCCGACTCTCAGCTGTTTTGCTCTGAGCTGTTGTGCCCAGGCCTCTGCTGCTTGCTGCAAGGAGGTAAATTGCTGGAGCAGATTTTTTTTTTCTTGTGCTAATCAAGCTATGCTGAAAACAAAACTGAAAGTAAAGCAGACTGTTTGCTGCAACGAGGCAAAATTGCTGGGAGGTAGAGGCAGATTTCTTTTTCTTGTTTTCCTCACCAAAAAAGGTAGATGCGTCTTATAATCCAGTGCGTCTTATACTCCGAAAAATACGGTACTTCATGAAGGTTTGGCTAGTTGTCTCTTAGGTTCTAGATATTCCTGATGAATTTAAAACGTTCTGGAATCTTTTCTAATAACAGACGTTAGAAATAACGATCTAGTGCATTCTGAAAGTGCAGTGTTGGCAGATGTTCCCCGTTCCCTAAAGATGGGAACGTTCATGGAAGGATCATTTTTGCAGGGTTCATTGAAATAGTGACTCCTTGTCCTTTTTCAGGTTTGTAGTGCGAGGAGAAGGTTTCTGTGCTTATATGGACGGAAAAGGGGCCAGCAGTACCATATGCTCCATGGAGAAACGTTTTCTCTGCAGCCGGCCAGAAAGTTGTAGCAAGTCTGGATAATGCAACCTCATCAAAAGAAGGGAGCTCGTGGCTTGACCGGAGTTTATTGGAGAAGCATGTGTGTATATAATGTCTCCTGTCACACCCAGATTTGCTAATTGCTACCTCGACTTTAGTTGTAAACCTAAGGATCCATCTTTAGATCCTAGCTTAACAAAGTGATTCTGTTTCTTATCTGGGTCTAGGACAAGTAGCTGAGGGTGACTCGCCCTGGCCAACTCACCACAGCTAACGCACCACAGGACAATTCAATGCAAGTTTAACACAAGGGAGAGAGAGAAGTGAATTGCAACAGGCCTCATCTCGTTTTAAGTTTGAACCTCCTTCTTTAAGTTTGAAGTCGTCAAGGCTGGGGTGAGCTGCATTTCTACTTGTCCCTCTCTTGAGTTATCCCATGTTGAATTGTTCCACAGCAAGTTGTGGGTGGTCAATGGTGAGTTGGCATATATTGTGCCTTCTGGGCAGTTTCACCTTTCCCTGATACATCCATGTATCCCACTAATTCTCACTGTGTTACATTTTTTTATTTGTATAAAACTCTACATTATCTTCTAAGAAGCTGAGGGTTAAATCAAGAGAGGCAGCTGACTGGATGGGACTTTGCTTTTCTGGACAAATTACTCCCAAGCTCTCTGCACTCACATCTGCTCATAGCTTTGAGAGAAAGAATTTCTTCCTTTTTATGTTACGCTAATTTTTATTTATACACTTTTTTCACCATAGCAAATGTAAAGTTACATGTAAATAGTATGTTACAATCCTCATCATGAGCCCTTCCTAAAAACCTTTTTATCTAACTTACATTTTAATTCAACACTTATTTCTTGACTACCTGATTTATTTTAATGATCACTTCATACATTCTGTAATTTTAAGATACTTTATTTTCATATTTTATTTTATTCACTATCCTATTGCAGGAATGGACAAATGTGGCTCTTTTCTGGGAGTTGAAGTCCACAGGTTGTGAAAGAGCCACATTTGCCCACCCCTGTCCTATTGGATTTGTTATTCAACCAGCTTCTGTATTATATTACTACTGTAAAGTTTGCCTTGAACTGAGATTGCTTCCTGTTGACTTCATGGACACATTCATGCAAGGTTGTGTATCAGGACTATGGTAGCGATTTGTCTTCTTCGAGGGTGTTATAATCTGTGCTTATTGGCCTGGATCCCTAATGGTGGCTTGTCACACTGAAGGTGGTTAATGCGCTGAGGAAAGATTCTGCCTCTACATTCTGCCTTACTCCTTTCCTTGCCATCTTTGTTAACTTTAAAGTTTAAAGTCAATATTATTTTTATAATAATAATATTAGTATATTAATATTATTTTTATTTTTAACCTTGATGTTTGATTATTGCTTGATGTAGTTGGCATATAAATTATATAAATAATAAACCTATAATTCTTGCATTTCCTGCACCAAACAATGTTTTGAATTTTATTTGGAGAGTAGAGAGGTGTAAACATGGCATCTGCCTGCAACTCATTAAAGCAGCTGCTTCCATTTTCAGCATTGCAAAACAAAGCATATCCAAAGCACTGCATATTCACCCCATATAAAGAAAAACAAAAGTGAGGACACATTTTGAAATCCAGGTCGTAGCTTCACAAAGGTGGATGATGAGAATTAGCATGAAGCAGTGGTTCAGATGTTGAATTCTGGGTGAGATATCCCAGTTCAAATCCAACTTCCATTACGGAAGTTCATGATTGCCTCACTCTAAGGCCAACATATCTCACAGGCGTGTTACTCGGAAGATTTGAAGGAAAAACCTTTATATAAATTGCCTTTCCAGAATGAAAAGATGCTTTGCAATCTGATACTGTTGTCTTCATAATTAAATAACATAAAAATATAGGAAGAACTCAACTGTGTTAAACTTATGCAAGGCATTGAAGTCCCCTCTGTTCCCCCAAGCATTTAGGTTGGTGGGGGGTGGCGGGATGGGGGGAGATGTGAGCTCTGCTACTACTGATGTTTACTAGTTAATAGTTTATCTTTGGGCATGTTTGGGGGGGGGCTGGTTATATTTTAGATGGTTATTTGTTTTTAATCTTGTAAGCCACCCAAAGTCATTTGTATGACAGGAGTAGCTATATTAATGATTAAAATAAATGGATCAGATTGGAAGGCCATATATTGCTTTGTTTCCAAGGATGCTTCAAGGAAGCTCACCTTTCATGATAGACTAGAAGGAGCCTACAGGTAATCCTTAATGCAGTTCATTTAGTGACTGTTCAAAGTTAAAATGGCCCTGAAAAAAAGTAACTTATGACTTCAGTAAGACATCTGACAAAATAGATCACAACCTACTTCTTGGTAAAACAGAAAAAGGTGGGGTAGACAATATCACCACTAAATGGATTTGCAATTGGCTGGCCAACCCTACTCTGTGTAATCTACACTACATTACATCTAAATGGAGTGAAGTATGAGTACCCCAAGGCTCTGCCTTAGTCCAGAACTCTTCTGCATCTTCATAATTGTTTGTTTGTTTGTTTATATTTTTGTCATGTTTATATAACGTTTATTGGAGGTGTTGACCTTTTGAGAGCTGTAGGCAATGAAATTTCATTTTAATGTATGCCGATTAGTGTACATTTAAAGTGACAATAAAGTTATTCTAAGTCTTAAGTCTAATTTAGATGAGAAGGGTATGAGGAGAACTCATACATTTGCAGTTGACAGCAAACTGAGGGGAATAACTTCAGAAGATAGGCTCAAGCCAAGCAGTTGTGGGAACTAGGTATATTTAGTTTAACCAAGAGAAGAATTAGGGGTGACATGAGAGCAGTCTTCCTTTTTTTTATTTTATTAAAAACAACCTTTATTAAATACAAAAAGATAAAATATAACATTAACCACATACATTGTAAAATATGAAATAAAAAAAGATAAAAGAACAGAACAGCAAGAAAGAGAAAGGAGAGAAAGGAACACAAAAGAGAAAAAAGAAAAGAAAGAAGAAAACACACACAATGGATGGGGGTGTGTTCTGTTTGGGGGGGGCTTGATTGTGCTCAGGTTAGTCTGAGTTGCAGGGGGATTTGAGCTGGTGAGCTGCATTGCTGTTTTTTGGCTTCGTGTTCGTGGTCGTGCCACATCTTCATGGTGGGTGTCAGTCTGCTTCATGTATGGATTGGAGGGGTTTGAAGTGGCTAATGATGCAGCTGCCGTCTGGCTTCTGGTCCGTGGTCGTGCCTCATCAGTATGGGTTTGAGTCTGCTTTACGCATGGATATGTGGTGGTGACATCCTGTGTGGCCCTCGTGAGTGTGGGTCTGGTGTCATTCCTCATGTTAGGAACTCGTTTGTCAATAAGGGCGAGTTTCCAAATGGCTGGTAGGCGGGAGGTATCATCTCGTTTATTCATGCTGTGTGGGCGTTTTTCTATCTCGATGGTTTCTCTGATTATTCTGTTAAAGTTTTGGCGATAGTTCTGGTCTTTTTAAAGTCAATTTCATGTCCTGTGGCTTTAAGGTGTTTAAGGTGTTGGACCAGGGAAGAAGTTGGTTCCTCTTTTCTGACTGAGTTCTTGTGTTCCTCAATGCATGCACTTATTCTTCTGTTGGTTTGTCCGATGTATGTGGTGGGGCAGGCGGTGCATGGGATTTCATATACTCCTTGATTTTCTAACTCAATTTTGTCTTTGGGGTTTCTTAGGATGGTGGATATTTTTTGGTTTGTGCAGAATGCTGTCTTGATGTTGTGTTTGTGGAGGATCTTGCTGATTCTGTCTGTGGTGTCTTTTATATATGGGAGGAGGGCTTTACCGTTTTCTTGTTCTCGGTCTTGGATTTTAGTAGTACAAATATATATTTGTTTTCTGAGGTTTTTGCGGGTGTTTGTATGTAGGTCTTTGGTTATTCGGGTTTTCTCCCGCGTAAAATTGGAAGTGTCTTGGCAACGTTTCGATGAAGTCTTACTCGTCATCTTCAGGCTGGTGTTTTCGGCTTCGTGCTTCTAGGAGCAATGTGAAATTGCAGCTGTTTCTTCCTTTTAACTGCTAGTGGGGGTGTGAACTGATTGGGTGGGAGCTTGGCTGTGTTCTGATTGGGTGGAGGTGTGTTCTGATTGGTTGGGGGCTTGGCTGTGCTCTGATTGGATGGGGGGTGTTGTGTTTGGGTGGGGGCTCGGTTGTGCTCGGGTTAGTCTGATTTATTTTTTCCCAATACTTTTTTGTTTTTGGGCAAAGCCACCAGACGTGGAAGAAAGTCCCCTGTACCTGTTTACATTTCCAGCAAATTGGGCTGAGATTGGCGTACATCTTCGCCAATCTAGAAGGGGCCAAGTACCACCTGTACCACATTCTGTACTGATTTTCTTTGTAAGCTACAGACCTTGTCATAATCTGGTTGGTTTCCCACACCCGTTCCCAATCTTCCAACTGTATATTATTTCTCGCCCAGGCTATCATTTGTCCTTTTACTATGTCCTCTGCCAAATCAAATTCTAATAAATATTTATAGATTTTTGAGATTAATTTTTCTTCTTTGGATTCAAATAATTTATCTAATCGATTGGGGTTTAATTCTATTCCTCCTTCCTCTTGATCTTTTTTATACCTTGTTTGTATCTGCAAATAAGGCCACTTCAATACCTTGATCTCTAAACTCTTGTCGCGTTTTTAATATTCCCCGAGTGCCTAATAATTCCTTATATCTTATTATTTGAGAGCAGTCTTCCAATACTTGTGGGACTGTCACAGAGAAAACAGGATCAATGTATTCTCTAAAGCACCTGAGAGAGGAGAAGTAATGGGTGGAAGATTATTAAAGAGAGATCCAACCTAGAATTAAGGAGAAATTTCCTGACAGTGGTAACAATAAACCAGTGGAACAGCTTGGTTTCAGAAGTTGTGGGTGCTCCATCACTGGAGGTTTTCAAGAAGAGATTGGACAGTCATTGGCCTGGAACGGTATGGGGTCTCCTTGAGCAGGGGGTTGGGCTAGGTGATCTCTAAGGCTCCCTTCCAACTGTTATTCTATGTTCTAATTTCAGAGGAATCAGGCGGCATACCAACTGCATAGCATCCTGTCTTTGCTTTCAGCCCAGCTCAGTCAGTCATGATGTGTAAAGTGAGATATTTCAAAACATGGAGCTAATTTTAGACTTTTAAAAGGTAAAGATTTCCCTGCCAGTCATGTCCAACTATAGAGGTGGTGCTCATCTCCGATTAATAGTCAAAGAGACAGTGCTGTCCAAAGACACGTGTGGTCATGTGGCTGGCATGACTATATGCTACAGGAGCACAGAATGCAGTTAACTTTCCTACCGAAGTGGTACCTATTTATCTACTTGCATTTACATGCTTTCAAACTGCTAGGTTGGCAGGAGCTGGGGCCAGAATGGGAGCTCATCCCATCATGCAGTGCTTAGGTCTTGGTCTGCCAACCTTCTGGTTGACAAGCCCAGCATCTTAACGGCTCAGTCACCGCATCCCTAATTATAGACCTTAGTGGTGGGCAAACTTTTGGTGGCTGAGAACCACAGTTCACATTTGGGAAACGCCCAAAGACTGAAGTGTTGATACTAATGAGTAGAAATAAGATTTTGTGTCAGACCTGCCACAACTTAAACGTCTTAAGTAGAAACAATCTTTAGCTCCACTTGATGAAAAAGCTTTAGTTTTATTAGAGATCAAGGCAAGAGTGAAATCTACTTACCTTCCCTACCAGTTCGGAAGTGCACCAGGAAGTAACAACGACCGGACAGGTAGGCGGAGCCTCACGCTGCCATCACTACTGGTTCTCAGAACCACCTGCCACCATCACTACCAGTTCAACTGAACTGGTCCGAACCGGTAGCATTTCACCCCTGGATCATGCGTATTGCAGTAATGCAAAGCCAGAACTGAGAATCACATGCCAAAATCACCAAATTCTACTTTTCCCTCCTTAACTGCCCCTCGCTGCTCATCTCATTGTAACCAATCATGCAAGATGTTTTCTTAATGGTCAGCCTGAGCACAGGTTGGTATGCAGCTCCCTCCTTCCAGCTGGACAACCTTGGAGCAGAGTTTCAAGTTTTCCCCAACCATCCCCTTCCACAGTTTATGGCAGGCTGTCACCGCATGACAGCAAAGCACAAGCGAACATAAGGTGGCAGCTGACATTTTGGCTTTCCTAAGGGAGTTGCTCTGTTGGGCAACGGGGCTTTAAAGACTGAGGCGAGGCAGGTTTCAAAGCTAACAAGGGAGTTCGTTTGTTTCCCGCCAAAAGCCCCAGCAACAGCTTATGATCCGTAATTAATTAAATTAAATTAAATTTATTTATATTTATATGCCACCCTTCTCCGGAGACTCAGGGCGGCTTACAATGTGTTAAGCAATAGCCTTCATACTTTTTGTATATTTATACAGTCAGCTTATTGCCCCCACAAACTGGGTCCTCATTTTACCCACCTTAGAAAGGATGGAAGGCTGAGTCAACCTTGAGCCTGGTGAGATTAGAACTCGCAGGTAATTGCAGGCAGCTGGATGTTAAATGCTGCCTTAATAGGAGGCATTAGCCTGCTACGCCACTCAGGCTCCTATTAAATTAAAGTAAGTGAATGGCCATACAGGTAATTGTGGAAGTGTTTTATGGCTGCGATGGCAGCCAACATTTCCTTATCGATCACTCGGACATTGAGGAGTTTGGAGAAGAACATGGGCCGGTCCTGGAGTCTGGGGAAGGCTCTGATGAGTGCTCTGCATCAGAGGCAGAGATGGGGCCAGGGCTGTCCAACAGTTATCAGCTACCTTCAGAGTCAGAGAGAAGTGGGGCTGAAGAACAGCTGGAGCTTGTTCCCGATGTGCGCATGCGCAGAGCTGTCAGGAGAAGGGAACAGTTAAGGAACAGAGGTTGACTCAGGAGTAAAGGCACAAGGGGGATGCTGAATGGCCCCTGCCACAGGGAATAAATAGGAGCAAAAGGGGAGTGGTGTTTGCAGGAGACAATTAGTTCATTTATTAGTGTGAAGATTTGCTTATCTGAGTTGGTGCCTCACAGAGACTCCTTGCCAAGTATTTCCTTGTACAGCGTTGGGCCTGGAAGCTATCAGCCTGGCAACTATCCAAGGACTGATAAGGTCTGTAGTTGCAATTCACCCTTGAAAGACTGTTTGCCGGGACTTTGCTGGATGCGAATGCTGGGAATTCACATTAGCCAAATAAAAAGGTTTTTTTTTTTCAGGACTAGGAGTCTGTTTCGTGATTTGGTGGAGCCAGAACACTTTCCACTGATGCTGCCCTTAAGAGTGAGGCTTTGAGTAAGGGAAGCATTATGAGTTTTCCTGACAGAGGATGGAGTCGAATTGGGATCTCTCACCCAGAATTCATCATCTGAACCAGCTGTCTCTGACCTTTCCAGCTTTGCAGACTGGCGGGGGAGGAGAAGGGATGGTTTCATATGAGCAGTGGGTGAGCATGCATGTGTGCAGTTCTATTTGCACAAGCAGGGGGCATGCGACCACTGCTCACCCAAAACACGCACTCTCACCTAGTGCATGTGCAAATGGAGCTATGCATGCGGGCGTGCTTTCCCGCCATTTCCGTGGCCCAGTTCTGAATGGGCTGCGGCCAGGGAATTGGGGGACCCCCTGATCTGAACCAATGCTCCATGCTAATTCTCGTCATTTACCCTTGTGAGGCCTTTTGTTTTTGTTTTATTCTGGGTGAACATTGACAGTGCTTTGGATATATACTTTGTTTTGCAATGTTAGAAATGGAAGCAGCTCAGTGGTGGGTTTCAAATTTTTTTACTACCGGTTCTGTGGGCGTGGCCTTGCTTGGTGGGCGTGGCAGGGGAAGGATACTGTAAAATCTCCATTCCCTTCCCACTCCAGGGGAAGGATACTGCAAAATCCCCATTTCCTCCCGATCAGCTGGGACTTGGGAGGCAGAGAATAGATGGGAGCGGGGCCAGTCAGAATTTTTAGCCGAACTACTCAAAATTTCCGCTACCGGTTCTCCAGAACTGGTCAGAACCTGCTGAAACCCACCTCTGAAGCAGCTACTTTAATGAGTGCGGGCAGATGCCATGTTAGCACTTCTACACCTTCCACATGAAATGCAAAACACTCTCTGGTGCAGGAAACACATGCAGTATTTATTATATATCAGTCATATCAAACATCAAATAATGAACACACATTAAAACAATAAACAGTCACATTAAAATAGCTTAAATATTAACCAAAATGGCAAGGCACAAACGTGAGCAAGGCACCAACGGAATAGAGGTAGAAGGTTCTTCCTACAAATCTTCTGAGAAACACTGGTGTCAGTTATGCTGAGTTCAGAGTGAGGCTCCCATCATGAGCTTCCATTGAAGGAGGTTGGATTTTAACTAGGATCTCCTACACAAAATTCAGTATCTGAACCGCTGCTCCATGCGAATTCTCATTATTTGTCCCTTTTGCGGCTATGACATGGATTTTAAAATGTGTTCTCATTTTTTGTTTTTAACAGTGGGTGAACATTTAAGATTTACAGTACTTTGGGTATCGCTTTGCAATGTTGGAAATAGAAGCAGCTACTTTAATGAGCTGCAAGCAGATGCCATGTTAACACTTCTACACCTTCCATATGAAATCCAAAACGCTCTCTGATGCAGGAACTGTAAGCATTCCAGGATTATTACTGAATTTATATGCTGCCCATCAATGGTGGGTTGCTACTGGTTCGCTCCAGATCGGGCAAACCAGTAGCAGCGGGAGGCTCTGCCCACCCGCCTGGACGTCTCTGCGCATGCGCAGAAGCATTGCCCACGCAAGCGTGCACACGCCCATGAGCAAACCGGTAGTGACGGGATTTGAATCCCACTACTGCTGCCCATCTTGCCTAGAGATGGCTTTCAAACAATAAAGGAAGCAAGGAAAACATTAATTATTAAACTCGTAAGTACTAACATTAAAAAACAATCAAGATGGCAAGAAAAAGAGCAAGGCACAAACGGTGTGGAGGCACAATCTTTCCTCAGTCCACCTTCAGGATGACATACCTCCATTAGGGCTCCAGGCCCTTGGAAGAAGATGGTGACAATTCATTACCATAGTCCTGATCCCAAACCTATATGAATGTGCCCATGAAATCAAGAGGAACAATCTTGGCTCAAGGGAGACTTTACCTTAATAATGTAAGACAATACAGAAGCTGTCGGAATTGTGCAATTGTGCTTGGAAAATAACAGAGGGAAATCTGTGAACCTAGTTTTGTGCTGGCTGGGAAGGTTATAAATTGTTTCAACTCCTACCCTCAAAACGATACTATAGAGAGCAGTGGTGGCTAACTTTTGTGCCGTCACGTGCCAAAAGCAGGGGGAGTGCGGGGGCTCGCGCATGCCCACACCCATAATTCAATGTCCCCTTCGTGCCCCACCCCACCCCACGCTCCCCTTGCTTTTGGCACGTGATAGCAAAAAGGTTACCGGTGGGCCTTGCAGGCCCATTTTTTGCCGTCCCCAGGCACCAGAGTTTTTTGGAGCCTGGGGAAAGCAAAAATGGCCTCCCCCCCCCCCCCCCGCTGCCCAGAGGCCCTCCCGAGGCCAGAAACAGCCTGTTTCTCGGCTTCTGGTGGGACCGGAAGGCCCGAAAATCAGCTGGCTGGGACGTGCATCAATGCTGGAGCTGAGCTAGGACAACGCTCACGTGCCCAGAGATATGGTTCCGTGCGCCACATGTGGCACGTGTGCCATAGGTTCACCATCACAGCTATAGAGCACTGCACACCAGAACAACTACATACAAGAACAGTTTTTCCCCGAACACCATCACTCTGCTAAACAAATAATTCCCTCAACTCTGTCAAGCTAGTTACTAAGTCTGCACTATTATTTTCTCATTGTTCCTATTACCCATCTCCTCCCACTTATGACTGCATTATTGTAATTTGTAGATGTACCCTTACAATTTATATTGTTTCCTAGTATGATTCGATTGCTTATTTGTACCCTATGACTATCATTAAGTATTGTACCTTATGATTCTTAATGAATGTATCTTTTCTTTTAATGTACACTGAGAGCATATGCACCAAGGACAAATTCCATGTGTCCAATCACACTTGGTTAATAAAGAATTGCATTGTATTGTATTGTAAATGGTGATCACATGACCCCAGGAGAGTGCAACTCTCAGAAATAAATGCCAGTTGCCAAGCACCTGAATTCTGATCACATGGTCCAACTGGTGCAGAATGCGGCCGCGCAGGGGATTATGGGAGCGATGGGACGCTCCCATGTGACGCCTCTCCTGCGCGAGCTGCATTGGCTCCTGGTGGACTTCCGGGTGAGCTTCAAGGTGTTGGTGACCACCTTTAAAGCGCTCCATGGCTTAGGGCCGGGGTATCTACAGGACCGCCTTCTGCCACCAATTGCCTCCCACCGGCCAGTTCGCTCCCACAGAGAGGGCCTCCTCAGGGTGCCGTCAGCCAGACAATGTCGGCTGGTGACCCCCCGGGGGAGAGCCTTTTCTGTGGCGGCACCTACCTATGGAATGATCTACCCCCAGAGATCCGAGTGATTCCAGACCTCCGGACTTTTCGTCGGGCCCTAAAAACTCACTTTTTTCAGTTGGCCGGGCTGGCCTGATCCTTTAATTGGTTTTAGTGTTGATATTGATTGATTTTAATTGACATGTTTTAAACTTTGGGCCAAATTGTATCTAAATTATTTTAAAATGATTTTAACTTTTGTACTATGTTTTTTATCTGGCTGTTCACCGCCCTGAGTCCGCTAGGAGAAGGGCGGTATAAAAGTTAAATAAATAAATAAAATAATAATGCAACAGTCTTGTCAAAACCATTCATAAGTCACTTTTTTCAGTACCGTTGCAATTTCAAACTGTGACTAAATGAATGGTTGTAAATTGAGGACTATTTTATTTTTACACATATACAGTATTTCTGCTGTATGGATATTGGCTAGCTGATTTAATCATTTCTGGGACTTATGTCACCCTTGCCCGCGAGCTTGGCTCTCATCCCAAAATTTAGCAGAGGCCATATAGGTGATGTAGATATAGATTTCCCCTTAAAAGTAATCTCTGTGTTTAAAGATCATTGAAGGGAGTGTGGAATGACTATAAATAAACATTATTTCTTTTAAGACTTTGCCATCTGGGGAGTCAAGAGACTTCTGTAAATTCAATGGAATATCTTCTATATGATAGAATAGAATAGAATAGAACAGTGATGGCTAACCTTTTTGCCGTTGTGTGCCAAAAGTGAGGGGAGCACAGGGGGGTCGTGCGTGTGCGTGCCCACACCCATAATTCAATGCTCCCTCCATGCCCTACCCCCCCAATGGATGTGCACATGACCCCCCTGCGCTCCCCCCACTTTTGGCACACGATGGCAAATAGGTTACAGGTGGGCCCGGTAGGCCCGTTTTTCGCCCTCCCCAGGCTCCAGAGGGTTTCTTGGAGCCTGGGGAGGGCGAAAACATCCTCCCCCGACCCCGGAGGCCAGAAACGGCTTGTATCTTGACTTATGGTGGGCCAAGAAGGCCTGAAAATCAGCTGGCCGGCATGCACGTGCATGATGGAGCTGAGCTAGGGCAACGCTCGCATGCCCACAGATATGGCTCCGCGTGTCACCTGTGGCACACGTGCCATAGGTTCGCCATCACGGGAATAGAACAATGAAGCAGTTTTGAAAGTGATTGTAATAATATTCTTCTATTTTGCCACCTACTTTTGTTGAAAAACATGCAATCTGCAGCAGAATCTGTGGGGCTGTAAAACTAGCTTAACCCTAAAGTCTGATTGACACCTAGCAGTAATAACTGTTTTAGCAGTTAATAGGCAGTTCTTAGCAATTAAACCAGCATCCACCTTTTTAATATTTGTGTGTGTGTGTGTGGTTTTAAAGGCATCCTCCCCTCTTTCTCCTGTAGAAACTTTATCTTTGGCGGAAGAGAAATTGCCTTCTTCCCACAGCATTAGATTTATCAGTGCAGATTGCCGAGGGGGTTAAGAGGAAAATAAGGAGACTTACTTGCTATAGAATTGTGCTGAAATAAATCCTTCAGTTTCAGCTATCTAGAGATTGCTGACATTTTTGAAATGTTCAAAATGCTTGGAATTTTCTGTTTGTGGCATCTCAGGCTTGTTTTTCTCTCTGGGTCCCTTTTTTTGTTCCTGTTTCAGAGCTTTGCTGCCTCCCATCATTAGGAGGCATTCAGTGCAGTTAAAACTCCAGGCTCTAAAATACTGGCTAGAAATAGCAATAGCACGTAACTTGTATACTGCTTCACAGTGCTTCACAGCCCTTTCTAAGCGGTTTACAGAGTCAGCCTATTGCCCCCCAACAATCTGGGTCCTCATTTTACCCACCTCGGAAGGATGGAAGGCTGAGTCAACCTTGAGCCTGGTGAGAATCAAACTGCCAAATTCCACGCAGCCGGCAGAAGTAGCCTGCAGTACTGCATTCTAACCACTGCGCCACTGCGGCTCCTAGTTAGCTAGCCTTAATTCTAAAACAAAAATTACTAAAAACTAATTCAGGTTAATGTTATTTAAATTCTTAAATTAAATATTTTAGCTTTAAAGAAAAGCTCAGATAAAAAGTTAAGACCCACCTGAGATGCTGTCACTCAAGGACCATATTGCTCTGCCCTCCCCCCATATTTTTCCCAGCCAGGAGATTCGTTCCAGCCTTGCTGTAACTTTCTGGCCGGCTGCAGAGAAAACGTTTCTCCATGGAGCATATGGTACTACTGGCCCCTTTTCCATTCAGATATGCACAGAAGCCTTCTCCTCGCACTGGAAACCTGCAAAAAGAACAAAGAATTACCGTACTATCTGCATAGGCAGAAATTAGCACTGCAGAAATGATCCTTCCAGAAAGATTTCCAGCTTTAGAATACAGGGAACATCAGCCAACAGATGTTACATACTATTCCCTGAGCACTTTTCTTCTCTTTTCCTCCCCTTTCAATGCCTTATTTTTTGCAGAGATAAAGGTAAAGGTAAAAGTTCCCCTCGCACGTATGTGCTAGTCATTCCCAACTCTAGGGGGCAGTGCTCATCCCTGTTTCAAAGCCGAAGAGCCAGCACTGTCCGAAGACATCTCTGTGGTCATGTGGCTGGCATGATTAAACGCCAAAGGCGCATGGAACGCTGCTACCTTCCCACCAAAGGTGGTCCCTGTTTTTCTACTTGCATTTTTTTTAACGTTGGCTAGGTTGGCAGAAGCTGGGACAAGTAACGGGAGCACACCTCATTACGCGGCACTAGGGATTCAAACTGCTGAACTGCCGACCTTTCCATTAACAAGCTCAGCGTCTTAGCCATTGAGCCACTGCGTCCCTCCTTTTTACAGAGATATTTTACTTTACAAAGATAGCCTTAGGTAAAAATTACCCTCCTTTTTATTATTGTTTCAGCCACTGAAACTGAAGTATGATGTATGTCCGTGATGGCGAACCTATGGCACGCGTGCGGCACGCGGTGCCATATTAGTGGGCATGCCAGCTCAGCTCTGGGGTGCATGCGCCCACTGGCCAGCTGATTTTCAGGCCTTCTGGGCCCACCAGAAGTAGGGAAACAGGCTGTTTCCTGCCTCTGGAGGGACTGGGGTGGATGGGGAAGGGCCGTTTTTCTTTCATACCTGGCTCCAGATCCTGTCTATTTATCTGGGAAGAGCAAAAACAGCCTTTCACACTCCCTTGGAGGCCCTATGGAGGCTGAAAGGGTCCATTTCCTGACTTCCGGTGGGACAGGAAGTGACGTTTTTTGCTGTCCCCGGCCTCCAAGGACTCCTAGAGAGGCTCCTAGAGACTCCTAGAGAGGTTCTGGAGGCTGGGGACAGCAAAAAATGTCACTTCTTGTCCCACTTTCAGCCTCTGTAGGGCCTCCAAGGGAGTGGGAAAGGCTGTTTTCGCCCTTCCCAGATAAATAGACAGGATCTGGAGTCAGGTATGAAAGAAAAACGAGCCTACCAGGCCATCATGTGCCAGGAGGGGGGGGAGCGGGGTTGCACACACATGCGTGTGGGCATGTGCGCGCACGACCCTCCCCCACCCACCCCTCTCCTGGCACACGATGGCAAAAAGGTTAGCTATCACTGATGTATGTAAATACTTTGAATAGTTAAATAGCTCTGTAGATCCTAAAAACAAAGAAATAAAACCTTACTTACTGATTTTTAAACTCTGTGCCATTGGACCATTTCCAGATCTGGTTAACTTTTCTTGAGAGACCAAACCAGTAATGAGAGGAACGAAAAATATCCACCCAAAAATCCTAGGAGAAAGGAGATAATGTATAGTAAAATCCTCATTTAAAAGACTAATTGGAGGAAGAAAGTCTAAGAAATTAATCATGATGTCTCCTTATTCCTTACCAATTCCTTCTGAGTATCAATCACAGCCAAGGATGCATTAAATGAGGAACAGGTTGTTAAACTGAGAGACCAATTCCTTTCTTCTTTTGATATATAGAGACATTTTCCATTGTATTTAATCCAGGAATCTGGGCAGGCAACACTTACATGGGAACGGCAAGGCAAACATGTTTCTGTCTTTTTAACTAGAAGTAAAGCAAAATAGACAAATTATAGAACTCACAAGCAACTACAGTTCTGACAACAAGGTTTAATATTAAGGTTCTTCACTTAAATTGTCCCAGCTTCTGCCAACTAGCAGTTCTAAAGCACGTAAAAAATGCAAGTAGAAAAATAGGGACCACCTTTGGTGAGAAGGTAAGAGCGTTCCGTGCGTCTTTGGCATTGAGTCATGCCAGCCAAATGACCACGGAGACATCTTCAGACAGTGCTGGCCCTTCGGCTTTGAAACGGAGATGAGCACCGCCCCCTAGAGTCGGGAACGATTAGCACATATGTGCGAGGGGAACCTTTACTAGTCCTGGGTTAGACACAAAACCCAGTTGAGTTACCTTAGGCCAGTGACTCTCACTCAGACCTTAAGAAAGAGAAGGAGGCAGGGGCAAACCATTTCCAAAGTCTCTCCCCAAAAAACGTGTTTTTGACTGTTGCAGCATTCCCTTGGTCACACGATCAAAATTCAGATGCTTGGCAACTGGTTCATATTTAAGATGGTTGCAGTCAGTGGTGAAATCTAAAATTTGTTACTACCGGTTCTGTGGGCGTGGCTTGTGGGGGGTAATGTGACTGGGTGGGCGTGGCCAATTTTTTTTTTAACTTTTAAAACCATTTTTTTTACCTCTTCGGTGAAGAGGTTGTAAAAAAATGCTTTCAAAAGGCTCTGACGATCCCAGCTGAGCTGCCTGATCGTCAGAGGCTTTTTTTCTTTTAAATGCCTCTGACGATCAGGCAACTCAGCTTGGATCGTCAGAGGCATTTAAAAGAAAAAAAGGGTTTTTTTCTTTTAAATGGCTCTGACGATCCAAGCTGAGTTGCCTGATCATCAGAGGCTTTTTTTTTTTTACTTTTAAAAGCATTTTTTCGGCCAAAGAGGTTGTAGAAAAAAATGCTTTTAAAAGTAAAAAAAAAAAGCCTCTGATGATTGTGCGGCTCAGCTGGGCATGGGGAGGTGGGCAGGGATTTTTGCTACCGGTTCTCCGAACCACCCACCTCCATCGCTACCGGATCGGGCGATTCGGTCCGAACTGGGAGCATTTCACCCCTGGTTGCAGTGTCCCGGGTTCATACGATCAGCTTTTGCCATTCTTCTGGCAAGTAAAGTCAAAGGGGTAGCTAGATTCATTTAACAACCACGTTACTACCGTAACTTAACAACTGCAATGATTTCCTTAACAACCGTGGCAAGAAAGATCGTAAAATGGGGCAAAACTCAACTTAACAAATGCCTCACTTAAGAACATAAACTTGGGGCTCAATGGTGGTCATAAGTTGAGAACGACTGTATTTGGGTTTGTGTGTTAAGACAAGAGAAATGGTCAAGAATGAAAAAGCATTAAAATCAAATGCAAGTTTGTTTATGTTGGATCATGTTATCTTCTTCCTGTTCCCCAGAGCCATGGTGGCGCAGTGGTTCAAATGCAGTATTGCAGGCTGATTCTGACCACTGCTGGCAGTTCGATCCTGACCCTCTGAAAATTGACTGAGCCTTCCATCCTTCCAAGGTGGGTAAAATGAGGACCCAGATTGTTATGGGGTAATAGACTGACTCTGTAAACCGCTTAAGAGAAGGCTGTAAAGCACTATGAAGCGGTATATAAATCTAAGTGCTATTTCTATTTCTATGTTGGCTTGTCCTAACTTTCACATAGCAATCTTCCCTTCCTGGGGCATTTGTGAGTGTCAAAAATGTCCAGAGGCAATGATAGCAGTGCAATAACTTTCTTGCTTTTTTTTGAATATGCAGGCAACATTTGACACACCTACAAAGACACTCTAACACTCTTCCGGAAGGGACGACTGAAGACCTGGCTCTGCCAGCAGGCCCAGAGAACCCAGATGGGGAACCCAGATGGAGGCTTGTGTGGTGTTTCACTGGGGTGGGGGGCTTTTATATTATTTTAGTAATTTATTTTTCATTATTTTCTTCTGTTAGTTTGAGATAGATAGATAGATAGATAGATAGATAGATAGATAGATAGATAGATATAGATGTGTGTGTGTGTGTGTGTGTGTATTTTTCTTTAGCCAGGTTCTTCCTACATAAACTAAGATTTTATGCAGCCCTACTTCAGTGAAATCACAATCCATTAGTTTCTAGGCTTTTTTTCTTCTGGCAGCCAGCAGACCCTTTGCTGCCCATTGGGAGAAATACACATAAAACCTACAAAAAAGAAAGAAAAACGTATGTATGTATGTATGTATGTATGTATGTATGTATGTATATGTATATGATGTTTTTATATTCCTGTAAGCCACCTTGCCAAGTGTGAATAGGCGGCAATATAAATTTTCTAAATAAATAAATTGTCTGGGTTCAACTGACTGGCACAAACATCATTTTGACTTATTTGACACTCTCTACTCCCGGTTGCTGATACTTCCGTCCATATCATTCTGTGGCTTAAATGTAATCATTCATGCATGGAATGATCTTGATTTAAACAATAACAACAACAAAACAACGGAGAAAGTTAAATAGAAATCTCTCCTTACTTACCAGCCAATGAAATTATAATAATGATCAAAGCTGCAATTACCACAACCGCTCCTACGGTGAATAGTTTGTCTGAAATGCACTTAGGTATGAGAGCTGAAAAACAGACAGAAAAATATTAGGACGTGAAGCTCATGATTTTATTTATATTATTTATTCTTTTGACAGACTAAATTAGTAGACCCGTGAAATGCTGTGGATATAGTATATTTAGACTTCAGCAAGGCATTCAAGAAAGTAGACCAAGAAGTAGGTGTTCTGTCCCAGCTACGGACCCCAAAGAACGCAGCACACACAAAATCTGTACAAACCTTAGTTTACTAATTAAGGACTACTAATGAGCTTTCTTAGTAGTTGTTCAAACACAAGTACAGTTTAAATCAGTCTTTTCTGAACAAGGGCTGTTAATTTAACTTCATTAACAGCTGACAAGAATCCAAATAATAATAACTCAATTCTGAGGCCCAGTATTTCAGATAACCGTAATCTTACTGTAGTTGGCAGAATGCCCAGAAGCAATTTGCAGGAAAACTGACAAGAGATAAACAAGAGCTGAATCAAACGTTTCTGGAATCAAGACACGAAGGAATATGAACGAAGTTGTTTCCTGCAAATTGTATCAGTTGTCGTCCTTCCTTAAATAGGCTAGGGGAGTGGCCAATTAGCCCCAAGCCTTACTCTCGAGGAGACCTCCTCCTGAGGAGCCACTCCTGCCTTTTAACAGCTCTGCGCGCTCATGCATCAAGAAGAGGCTCCTCCTCTTCTTCCTCTTCACTTATGAGAGCTTCTGGAGGTTCTGAAGGCGCTAACTGAATCCCTGCCTCTGGCACCACATCTTTTCCAGCCTCCTCGTTGTCTGACTCGAGCGCCAGCTGCACTGGCTGCTGGCACAGCACCACACCAGCTTCCTCACTGTCGGAATCAGCTACTAACTGCACAGGCCGCTGACGAGCCACACTAGGTTGGTAAACTAGAAAAATGTGGGATAGATGTCATCACCACCAGATGCATTTCTGTTGTTAAGTGAAACATTTATTAAGTGAATTTGCCCCATTTTATGACTTGGCTCTTGAGTGGCTAATAGCCTACATCCTTCTCACATTTGTGGGAAATCTCAATCCCATCACTCTTAAATGCCGAACAGCCCTGCCAGAAGAAAAAGCTGGCAACAATTGTAAGCCTCTTATCCAAGTCCTAAAATGTAATATCACAATGTATATAGTTCAGGTATAGAACAGCAGAATGGAAAATAAAGCACACCATCCCAACTTCCTCATCTTCTCCAAAAGCATTACAAAAATTAACCAGATCTTGTTCTTTGAGACAAAGGCATCAACATCAATTCCTTCTTCCCCTTTGGATGGATGATCTGGACTTCCCTCTCAAACTCTAAAGGCCAAAAGTCAGTGGCAGGGGTTTTGCCCTGGAAATACCTATTAAGGTGATATGGAAAACTCACAAAAGGTAGTGTTGGCCCTAAAGTCAGTTTTGTGTGAAAGTCTGTAGAGATTCTCAGTCATGCAGGTCATGGCTGTCCCAAAGGTGCTTTTTTTCAGGCAACAACTTTCTTGTTTTTTGTTTTTTCTTTGAAGACATTTCGCTTCTCATCCAAGAAGCTTCTTCAGCTCTGGATGGTGGAGAATGGAAGCAAGGAATATAAATCCTTCCATTCCCCACCATCCTGTCAAAGCTGAAGAAGCTTCTTGGATGAGAAGCAAAACGTCTTAAACAAAAAACAAGAAAGTCCAGTTGCCTCCTGAAAAAGCACCTTTGGGACAGTTTTGTGTGACGCTTTTCTTCTTAAAAGAAGGCACAGACCCTACGTCCTCTCCATAAAACCAGGGGGGGAAGACTGAAGAATCCTAATTTTTACTTAAGTGTGACACAGCTCCACCCACTTTAACATTTTCCCCTCAAAGGGCCCCAGGCAAGTGTTCACCTTTGTTGTGACCAGCATTTCTTGCACTCTTTCCATCACAGCTTCCAGGAGAAGATGCAGTTGTCATCTCAGGAGTCAAACAATCACAGTATCGAGAAACTCCTTCTACCAATTCTGGAAGGCAGAAGACAATACGTGGAAGATGTAGTTGTCACCTCAGGAATCAAATGATCACAACACCACAGAATCTCTTTTTGCCCCTAAAAGAAGGCAAAACCCCCCAAGAATGGTCTAGTTTTGCTCTAGGGAAGACACTGCCCCCAATACCCAAATAGGGCTCTGTATCTTTCTCAAGTCAAAACAATTTAAAGAAATACTTTAAGTAGCTGAAACTCGTAAGATCCCCAAATCCTGCATTGCTGAAAGTTCACAGGCAGAACTTAAGGAGACTGCCAAAAACTTCATGAGTGTTGATCATTTTGCAACATTTCATATTAGGAAGTGGTGCCCATGTCATAGGACAAAATGGGCCTAGATCTGGGGTATTTCCATTGCTATTTTTGGGGACATATTGGAAGACCTTGCTTTTGCACAAGAAGGTATGTATGATCGTCTAAGCTTTAAGATCATCACGCATAGATCAGTGGTGGGATTCAAAAAAATTTACTACTGGTTCTATGGGTGTGGCTTGGTGGGCGTGGCAGGGGAAGGTTACTGTAAAATCTCCATTCCCTCCCCATTCCAGGGGAAGGTTACTGCAAAATCCCCATTCCCTCCCGATCAGCTGGGACTCGGGAGGCAGAGAATAGATGGGGGTGGGGCCAGTCAGAGGTGGTATTTACTGATTCTCCAAACTACTCAAAATTTCCGCTGCCAGTTCTCCAGATCTGGTTAGAACCTGCTGAAACCCACCTCTGACACAGATCATCTGGAAGAGTCCTCTCAAATCTGGTTTACCAGATTTAGAATATTTGTTTCCAATACAGCTCTTATACCATAAGAGCGAAGGATGACTGAAGGAAACAATCCTGCTGGTAACCAGTTCTCTTACCAGTTTTCTCAAGTTCTAACTTGAACCCAGTCATCTCCAGATATTGCAAATCAAAACTTTTGCCCATCCAAGTTTGCTCTTTCAAGTCATGCCTGCCTTACATCTTTTGTGATTCCTTAGCTTAGAATAGACAGCAAAGTTTTTAGCCATAGAATTAATTAAGAGTTTTCCTCTGACTTCCATCAGTATTCTAGGACTTTTCTCTTGCTTTCTGTAGTTCTCAGATAGGTGAAAGAAAGATCTGAATGCCTCACCTTTAATTTCTTCCGGCATCTTCTAAGATGTCTGTTGTTGTTTTTTTTTAAAAAAATCAGGATTCAGACTGCATGGAAAGGAAAGAAATTGATATCACTCATTCCTGCGTGCACTATTTTTAACATATTTAAGATTTAATATAAAGATTAAATGGAAAGACCAACTAATAACAGTAGATATCAAAATCAGCCTCAGTACCAGTGGTGAAATTCAATTTTTTTTACTATCGGTTCTGTGGGTGTAGCTTGGTGGGTGTGGCTTGATCGGCGTGGCAGGAGAAGGTTACTGCAAAATCTCCATTCCCACGGTTTTCCAGAACCTGCTGAATAGCACCCCTGCTCAGTACTGACAACGAACAAATGGCAATATTGGACAGCTTTTGCCTTGTAGGATCAACTATTAATAGCAAAGGAACAAGGAGTCAAGAAATTAGACACACAGCAGTGCTTGGCAAAAGAGACATGAAACTCCTATAAAAATAGAACAAGTAATCAATTTCTAAGATATTATTTGGGGAAATTAAGCGTGAAGATTGTTAAAACTAAAAGTAAAGTTGGTTTATTTGATTAAAGTAAGAGTAGATGTTATCTTTGGTAACCTTTAATGGACTTTTGCTAACTCAACTAAGTGAAGAGGTTTTAAAGATGTGTTTATAGAAAAAGAGATGAGATACAGGAAGAAGAGATATAATAATAATAATAATAATAATAATAATAATAATAATAATAATAAT
>WNWU01000158.1:344422-367545 GCA_012654045.1 Ptyas mucosa
ATAATAATAATAATAATAATAATAATAATAATAATAATAATAATAATAATAATAATTTTATTTCTATACCGCCCTTCTCCCAAAGAACTCAGGGTGGTGTACAGCCTATTAAAAGCACAAGACAACATCAATTAAAATAATTTAAAATTATTAAATAATTTTGGCTCAGTTTAAAACCCTAAAAATTTAAAAACCCGATTTAAAATTATTACATTGATAGCCCAGCCTGGCGGAACAACAGGGTCTTAAGGGCACAGCGAAATATTCGGAGGTCAGAAATCTTACGCATTTCCGGGGGCAGTTCATTCCACAGGGCTGGGGCTCCCACAGAGAAGGCCCCCCCCCTGGGTGTCGCCAGCCAACATAACTTAGCCGATGGCACCCTGAGGAGACCCTCTCTGTGGGAGCGGACTGATCGGTGGGAGGCTATTGGTGGCAGAAGTCGGTCTTGAAGGTATATGGCAAGAAGACGGGTGGGCTGCTGGGGGTTCGCAGGGGTTCGGGAGAACATCTAGCTAAGATTCTGTGCAGTTCGGAGAATCCCCAAATCCCACTCCTGGCTGGCCCCACCCACCCCTCCCAGGAGTCCCCACATGGCCCATTTTGGATGCAGGTAAGGACAGGGCATGTGCAGCGGTGCAGGGAGGATGAAAAACGGGCCTACCAGAAGTTGGGGAAGAACACCAGATGGCCTCCAGAGCCTGGGGAGGCCATTTTTGCCTTCCCAGAGGCTCAAAGAAAGCCTCCAGAGCCCAGGTAAGGCAAAAATGCCCCCACCCACAGTGTCAGCCTTCGCTTATTTTATTGTCTGATTGCTTGGCTGCCATTGTAACGGGGGGAGGGGGGAGCTGTTTGAATGTCTGGGAGGGGGGAAGTGAGCTGGTGGAGAAAAGGGAAGAAAGTTTTCTTCAACGTTGTCTATGCAGCTGGGAAGAACGCTGATAACCAGTCAAGGTCAACCGTTGTGGCATACCAGGAGGATGACACCATCGGAAGCTGCACCCCACATGACCCCTGGGGGGATGTGGATTGGATAATCCTGACTGGACAACTGGGGGGGGGGGGTAAGGATGATTTCTATATGTGATTTTCGCGCCTATTGCCTCAGACCTTGCTTTTCTTTGGTTGCATTCAGTTCATACTCAGTAAAAGTACCTTTCTCTATGAAAATAAAAAGAGCCTTGGTGGTTTAGCAGACTAAAGTGCTGTTAAGTAGCACTTAGCTGCCAGCTGCCTGCAATTACTGCGAGTTCAAATCTCACCAGGCTCAAGGTTGACTCAGCCTTCCATCCTTCCAAGGTAGGTAAAATGAGGACCCAGATTGTGGGGGCAATAAGCTGACTTTATATAAAAAAGAACACTGCTTAGGGGGGACCGAAAGCCCTACTAAGCAGGTATATACAAAAGGTATGAAGGATATTGCTTAACGCATTGTAAGCCACCCTGTGTCTCCGGAGAAGGGCGGCATATAAATTGAACCAATAAAGAAAGAAATAAAATAAAAATAGGTTTTTCTTTGTGTGCCTCCTTTGTGGTGCAGGAGGCCAACTAGGCCACGCCCACCATGGCCACGCCCACCCAGCAACCAGGCAAAGAACCCCTTGCTAAAATTTTGAAGCCCACCCCTGGAAGAAGACATATTTGGCTGAAATGTTAGAGGTGATAATTTATTAAAGCTGTTTATACTTATTATGGAGAAGGAAGTACTTTTCCCCCATATTTTCTTTCTCCCTTCACTCTCTGCACTTTCTACTTCCTTTTTATTTATTTATTTTACTTTGGTTTTAGTTCTTATGGGTTTAACTGTAACGTTCAATAAAATTATCACAAAAGCATTTAAAGAAAAATTAAACTATTTTTCCTCCATTGCAGTGGGAGTCTTCACAATCGAAAAGCCCTCACAGTCACAAAAACTGCTGTGTTCATGCTGCCCACAGCAGGAATCTCATCACCAGACTAGAAAACACACCTACTCACCATAATGTACTAAACGAGTCCTACTAATAATTCCACCACAATATCCTTAGCACACCTGTGATCCAAACTAGTGCACACCTTGCTTGCAAAATAAAGCTCACAAACATGCAGGACCCCTGCACAAACTCTAATCTCTCCGAAGCAAAGCTGTTGTTGGAAAACAATTCACCCTCAGGCAAAGGAGCCTGGCATGCTTTTGCACAAGCCTCAAAAGGGGGTGTTGGGGGGGAGGCATACAACTGCACCGAGTCTCAGCCATTAAATCCTTCATTTACAACAGTTCGTTTAGTGACCATTCAAAGTTACAATGGCACTGAAAAAAAGTTACTTATAACCGTTTTTCACATTTACCATTGCAGCATCCCCACGGTCACATGATCAAAAGTGAGACATTTGAGAACTGACTCACGTTTATGATGACTGCAGTGTCCGGGGTGGGGTGGGGGTGGGGGTGATATGATCCCCTTCTGTGACCTTCTGACAAGTCAACGGGGAAGGCAGACTCACTTAACCATGGTGATACTAACAACTGTGATGATTTGCTTAATAAATTCTATTAAATAAATAAATAAAAATTCTATTCTATTCTAATAACTGTGGCAAGAAAGGTTGTAAAATGGGGCAAAACTTACTTAACAAATGTTTCAATTAGCGACAGAAATTTCATGTAGCTGTGTTACATCCTCAAACCCCCACATATTTAACCTTAGACCAGGGGTCTTCAACCTTAAATACTCAAAGAGCCCCCCTCCCCCCTCTCTCTGTATCTCTCTATGTCTCTCCCTCCCCCCCTCTCTGTATCTCTCTGTCTCTGCACTGACCGCTTCTCCATCCCCCACCGTCGCCCTTACCTTTTCAGGCCAGATGAGGAGTGACTGGGAGGGGAGGGTGAGGCCAGCCTGTGGTGGGATCACCTGACAGGGAGCAACAGCAGAGGGCCCAAAGAGCCACATGCGGCTCCAGAGCCGCAGGTTGCTTACCCCTGCCTTAGACTGTCTACTGTTGACCTCACCCATGCACCAACGTGACTACCGTCCCTGACCTACTGTCCCCATTTATTCGTATCCATTCCCTGTATTCATAATCATGTTTATACTTATTCCTGTTATCTCGTACATGTTTGTCAAACTAACTAACTAAATAAAAATAAAAATAAATTATGGTCTAAGC
This sequence comes from Ptyas mucosa, assembly GCA_012654045.1. NCBI lineage: Eukaryota > Metazoa > Chordata > Lepidosauria > Squamata > Colubridae > Ptyas > Ptyas mucosa. Next base: position 347,570 of record WNWU01000158.1, read on the forward strand.
TGAGGACTACCGGTATGCACAAATCTGGAAGACCCAACTGATGTCCAGGCAGGCAGTTCAGCCTCCTCAATTGGTTCAAAGCACAGATTGTATAAAGAGGCAGAAGTAACAAGTAGATCATATACTTAGCTCATGCAAGAAGTTTGCACAAATACAAACTGATTAAGGTCTTGGCTCATAACACATCTCTCTCTTCTCTCTCTTTGTAATTTATATACCGCCCTTCTCCCTGAGGACTCAGGGCGGTGTACAGCCAGACATAAAAAACATGAAATATAAATATTAAGACATTTAAAATATATATAATTTGGCTACAAAATTTAAAACTCACAGACCAATTAAAATATTTAAAATATTTAAAATTTCTTCTTAAGCCAGCCCGGCTTGTTGGAAAAAATATGTTTTTAGGGCACGGCGGAAGGCACTGAGGTCATGAATTCTCCTAATCTCCGGGGGCAACTGGTTCCAGAGGGTGGGTGCCCCCACAGAGAAGGCTCTCCCCCTGGGGGTCACCAGCCTACATTGTTTGGCTGATGGCACCCTGAGGAGGCCCTCTCTGTGGGAGCGCACAGGTCGATGGGAGGTCATCGGTGACAGCAGGCGGTCTCAGAGATAACTAGGCCCTATGCCATGGAGCGCTTTAAAGGTGATCACCAACACCTTGAAGCGCACCCGGAAGACCACTGGAAGCCAGTGCAGCTCGCGCAGGAGCGGTGTTATGTGGGAGCGCCACGCTGCTCCCGTCACTACCCGCGCGGCCGCATTCTGGACCAGTTGGAGCCTCCGGGTGCTCTTCAAGGGGAGCCCCATGTAGAGAGCATTACAGTAGTCTAGGCGGGAGGTGACAAGGGCGTGAGTGACTGTGCACAGGGAATCCCGATCAAGAAAGGGCCACAACTGGCGAATCAGGCGAACCTGACAAAAGGTCCCCCTGGCTACAGCCGTCAGATGTTCCTCCAAAGACAGCTGCCTATCCAGGAGGACTCCCAGATTGCGAGCCCTTTCTGCGGGGGCTAAAGACTAGCCCCCGATAGTCAGTGATGGAGTCAACTGACTATATCGGGATGCCGGGAACCACAGCCACTCCGTCTTGGACGGGTTGAGCCTGAGTTTGTTTCTCCCCATCCAGATCCGCACGGCTTCCAGGCACTGGGACATCACTTCGAGGGCATCATTGGGGTGGCCTGGGGTGGAGATGTACAGCTGGGTGTCATCAGCGTACTGATGGTATCTCACCCCAAAGCCACGGATGAACTCACCGTGATCACATCAGATTTAAGTGGTTGAAAAGAAGAAGAAACTTTGTATAACTGATGTGGCAATACCAGGAGAAAGTAGAAGACAAAGAATTGGAGAAGATCAGAAAGTATCAAGATCTGAACATTGAACTTGAAAGATAATATATACCAGTCGTGGTGGTTCCAGAGGTTAACAGCAGACTGAACACCATACTAAAAAAATCTTAGATCTGTGCACTGACATTTCCATCTGTCAATTATAAAAGGCCACACTGCTTGGATCTCTCTCTATATACAGCACTACATCAACCTGAGGTTCTAAATAAGAACTTGACGCATATGAAGGCCAACACCAACTAAAAAACTGGCAGCTACGGCTTCATGTTGTTGTGAATAGAAAATAATAATTTAATTTAATTTAATTAGTTCAATTTATATGCCACCTTTCTCTGGAGACTCAGGGCGGCTTACAATGCATTTTTTTAAAAAACCATTATAAAAACATTTAAAAATTAAAACATTAAAACCCATTCACACCATTCATGGCCGGATCTCACAAGAACGCAACAACGAGATCAACGGCCCCAGGCCTGCAGAAATAAATAATTGGAACCATAAAATTGAGAAAGTAGCAGAAAATTAAGAAGTTAAATTGCTCTGGGACTTCAGAATTCAAACAGCCAGGCACCTGCTATATAACACCCTAAATTTAATAACTGTCAATAAGAAAGATGATAAAAAGTTTGGATAGTGGATTTATGTTGTAGTACCTGGAGACAGCATAATAGAAGAGAAAGAAATGGAGAAAATAACAAAATATAAAGAATTTCAAATAGAAATAGAATGACTGTGGAAAAAAATAAAGGAAAGGTAGCACCAATAGTCATTAACTGCCTTTGGTGCAATCCAAAACAATTGGAACACCATTTAGCACCATCGGCATTGATAAAATTGCCACCAGTAAATTGCAAAAGGCAGCTTTACTTGGAACAGCTTACATCCTGCGACAATTTGCTTAACGCCATAAAACATCAACATCAACACCTAGCTCTTGTCCTTGGGAAGGACTCGATAGGTGGACAAAAATGCCAAATCCATTATACCCACAGCATGAAAGTTACCATAGGACGAGAAAACACACGTACTCATCAAAATGCAATCAAGCAGTCCTCGCAATCATCGCATTGCACGTGTCCTTAACACCACTAGCAGCACGGCTGTATGACCCAAACTAGCGCACCCCGATTGCCAAATAAAAACCCCAAAGGCCCGAACCCGCAGGACCCCTACATGAATTCTAGTCTCTCCACCACAAAGTGGTCGGAAAGCGATTAACCATCAGGAAAAAAAGCAGGACCACTTCTGCACAAGCCTCAAAGGGAGGTTGCCAACCCGACTGTGAGTCAAAGTCTGAACACATGAGATTCGGGTGCGGTGAGGACAATGTTCAGTCTCGTTAGACTTGCAGCAAGATAGCTGATCTTTCCCCACCCACTGGTGCCTGTCAATCCCGGCTTTTCTACAGTATTTACTCTTAGTAAATTTATTTATTTATTTACTTATTTATTGGTTCGATTTATATGCCGCCCTTCTCCTGAGACTCAGGGCGGCTTGCAATGCATTAAGCAATAGCCTTCATACTTTTGCATATACCTGCTTAGTAGGGCTTTTACCCCCCCCCCCCAAAGCGATGTTCTTTTTTATACAAAGTCAGTTTATTGCCCCCATAATCCGGGTCCTCATTTTACCCACCTCGGAAGGATGGAAGGCTGAGTCAACCTTGAGCCTGGTGAGATTGGAACTCGCAGTAATTGCAGGCAGCTGGTGCTACTTAACAGCACTTTAGTCTGCTGCGCCACCAAGGCTCAAATGATGAGAAGCAGCTGCCTGACATCACATCTCGCAGCTGTCCATGCTGCCAAAATTCTCCGCTTCTCTCTCCCTTCCTGCGGCCAACATCTGGCAGGCAGCCCTCTGCAGCTGTTGCTATTTGTATCTCCCGCGTCGCCTCAGCAGATCTCAGTGGTTAACGGGGGGCTGCCAAAAGAAAAAGAATCGGTCGGGGACGGAGTTTTCTCCTCTTAATTGGCTTTTCCTTCGCTCCGATTTGCGAATCCAAGCGTCGAGCGCAGCTGAAAAAAACGCGAAGAAAATCCTCCGCCTTCCGAGGACCGCGCGGAAAGCTTCCGCACCCCACCCAAGCAAACCCAGAGGCTTCACCTGACCGTGCAGCGTCCGAGGGTTTCTTTCCTCCCTCACGTTTTGCGGCTTTTGAGCCTAAATGACAGGCGGCTGGGAGCCCGCAGAGTCCGGGAATCCTGGCGAAACAGCCTCCCTCCGTTTTCTTGCCCCTGCCCCTGCCCCTGCCCCTTCCACTTCCAATCAAATCCCTGTGGCCAGAGTTACAAAAGGCGGATGACTTTGCCCGCAAGGCAAACCTACCGCGCAAAAAAATTATGAAGAGGCCAAGCTCCGCAACTTCGTTTAACTTTTTAAGATGGGTGGACTTCAACTCCCAGAAGTCCTGCCGCAGACCGTTCTAGAGCCGCGGTTGCGCAGTCGGTTAGAGGGCGGTCCTGCAGGCTACTTTTGCTTACGCCCAGAATTCTGGGAGTTGAAGTCCACAAGTCTTAAAACAGTCGAGTTGGGAACCTCTGCTCTATGCCCTCCACTTGCTGCCATGGGCTCAGTGCTCCTGCCTGTTCAATTCCACAAGTCACCCAGCCCTTCAGATGGACTTGGACTCATGCCAAATGGAGAGGAATTATTTCCATGAAACTGGAGAGTTTGCGGAAGCCTGTAATACCATTTGTCATTTTAGCAACCCCATTACTTTGCTCACTTCTATTCAGTTTGAAGCCATCTATTATCCATAAACATTCGCACAAACATAGTGAATTCACTTTATTTTATTTTATTTTATTTTATTTATTTTGAAAATGTATTGGCTGCCCATCTTACCATAAGGTAACTCTGGGTGACTTACAGACATACAATAAAAGTACATCTACATTAAAACATGAATAAATTAAAACCAAAGGTAAAAATTAAGGACACATGTGGAGGGGAGAGGCAGAATGGGGGGGAGGAAGGGGGATCTGTTGTTTGTCAATCAACCACCTCCACTGGGTTGTTCTCCCATGGGGCCAACTGGCAGAGTCCATTGCCATGTATTTCATTTAAATGAAGAATTTTGCAGTCTATTTTCCTAAATTTTCTGTGATTTGCTATCTGCCCATATGTTGGCTCATTGCAAATCTACTAAGAATTCCCTGCAGATCCTCAACTCATTAGCACAAAGATCAAAGGGGACATTTCCTGAAAAGGCTGGAATCTTCCAGGAGTTTCTGGAGCATGTGGTGAAAAGTCAGGATAATGGTTGTGCTTTTGGGATTGAAATCCCACCTGTGTTTTTATATGTGTTGCACATGCATATAATAAATAGGCAGAACATGGCCATTCCGTTGCCTTTTTTGACCATTCCCTGCAAGTACTCCTCCTGGCTTCGCTTCAGGCAATCTTGAGATGGATGCTTGAGAGATACCAGTGGCCAAATTTTGCAAAGCATTCAGAAAATGAAAATTGTTGCTCCTGCTTGAATAAAATTAGGCTGTTCTCAAAAAGAAATGAGAGCAAACGATTAACCAATCACTTCCTGTGTGAAAGGGTTGGCTTGGAGGCAGAGGCTGGTTAAGAGAAAAAAAAATGTGCCTGACAATTGCTTTATCTTTGTACAATATTTCTGATCACAGGCAAGTGCATTCCAGGTTCCCTGAAATGAAATAAAAATTAATATTCGGGACTAGTAATATAAACTCTTTATCATAGAAATTTAGAGTTAGAAGAGACCTTGGAGTCCAAACCCCCAGGATAAGGCAGGAGTCCTCATATCATCTCAGACAAGTAGTTGTCCGATCTTTTCTTGAAAACCTCCAGTGATGGAGCTCCCACAACTCAAATAATTAAATCAAATAAATTTGCTTAAGAAAAATTTACTCCAAATGAAAGAATACAGCAGCTCTGATTTTAAACATTATTTTTAAAGGTTCCAGGATTATCTGTGATCATAATTGCTGAAAATTAGGAGTTCCCTCCCCTCAAATCTCTTCCCCAATCTTTAGGAAAACAAAACAAAACAAATCTGTCTCTACCCATTAGTAGCAACATCCCTCACTGCAATCTTTGGGCTTTCCCCAAATATTAAAGTGTGGTGCACAGCCACCAAACATTTACCTACCCTTAAAATCTAGAATCGGCTCCATGTTCTATAAGAAGTTTGCAAAAGACACAAGAGAACAGGTAAGGTTTGTTCAAAACATTCCAAAAATTTGCACAATCATGAGAGACCCTGGGAAACAGCTCCCCTTGGACTCAGCAGGGCTAGTCACAATATCCAGATTGGTCAAAAAAGTCAAGATGATGACCACAATTGCACAAAACCTTCTCTTTTCTTCCTTTTCTTTTCTTGTGCCAGAGCCACCATCTTTTTCTTTAAACCCACCCTGCTGATGATGCTAATACAGGTAGTCCTCAACTTACAACAGTTCATTTAGTCACTGTTCAAAAGTTACTAATGTAAATGATGCGGGTTCAGCTAGATGACCACTGAAGAACCCTCTTTATTCACAGTATTGTAAGAAAGAAAATGTGCTGGTTTAAGAGAAATGTGTTTGCTGGAAAGTATATTAAAGGCAGTTAAACCCCATTATTGGTAATATATCTTCTGATGAAGCCTAGCTGTCACGGAAGACAGCCATATAGAGAATGTCTGAAAAGGCTCACTGTCATCCACACAAAAGACATGTATGGGGCAAAGAGTTAATTATCACCTAAGGACAGCAGTAAAAACTCCATTAGTACTTACAGAACTTAGGAAAGTGGTCCAGCTGAAAATAATCTTATAAACTAGAAGCTAATGGTTTAGTAATGAGGAACTGTCCGTTATTTTATAATAAATGTATGTTAGCCATATATGGAATAAATGTATGAGCTCATGTATTTGATACCAAATGTAATTTTACCATATATGGAAAATGTATTAGATCACCGACTCCTTTGTCTTGAAAACATATATAAGCAGTTGTGTCAAATCTCTTGGTTGTTCAGACTTTCAGGTATGAATCTGCTCTGAACCTTGCGCAATAAATCTGTCTCTGGCTGACCCGGAATGTTGTTTGGTCCCATCATTCCATAACATTTTCTGGCGACTTGCACGAAGGGACTAAGGAACAAAGACGTTTGTTCTGCCTGACAGCTGCCCCAGCGGGGATCGACGCCTTCCCAAGGAAAAGTTCACTGGTCTACCATTAGGACTCCTTTGAAGTCTACAAGAACCTTTTCAGTGAGGAGGTGCCGTAAACCCGCTGCCAGGAGCAGACCAAGTCAAGGATCCAAAAGGTCAGCCAGACCCAGAAACTTCAACAAGGGGCCAAGAAGGAAGAAGCCGGCAGAGTGAGTATATGTAAAAGGGATAGCCACCGACTTTGCGGTGAAGAGGGGGCCTGATCATCCTCCTAGGAGACGAGGCGTCGTCCTAAGTCTCTTGTTAGAATTGTGGGGGTTGGTTAAACGGTCGCAGTTCTCAGAGATAGCCGTTGGAACTTTCCGGTATCCTGAGTCGGCCGTAGTGTTATTAGGATGGGTTGGGTAATCGTGTCCCCAGGACACTGTTACAATTCCGGTTAGAAGAGTGCTTTTAGTGAGATCAGTGACAGATCAATCAGAAAGCAGTTTCCCCTTTGGCTTAAGAAATGTCAGATGAAATGTGTGAAAGTGTGTTTGATGCAAGAGAAAAATAAAACCAACAGAAAGATAGTTAGAAACAAAGTTTTCAGTCAGGAGGATGAGGAAGAAGAAACAGAAGAAGAATCTAAACCCATTAGTTCTCGAACTCGAAGCCAGACGAGATTGAAGAAGGCAGAAAATCTGCCCCCCCTTAAGGGAACTTTTGAGTCATGGAACTGATGCCCAGGGACAGCCCATCATTCGTCCCTTGTTCCAATATCAGTTTTTCACAACTACAGATCTACTTAATTGGAAACAACATTATGGCACGTTTAGCAAGAAGCCCAATGAAATAGTGGATCTATTCAGTACAATAATGCAAACTCATAGATCCACATGGGGAGACATCCAGCAATTATTAAACACCTTACTCTCCCTGGAGGACCGAGAAAAATTCAAAATAGCTAAGGAAAAGGTCTTAACCCAATGTATCCATGTAATGGAAATACAGTGCAAAAAAAAAAAAGCCACAGCAGTTGCAGAAGTAGATCCAAATTGGAATCCTAATGATGACCAACACAAGACTCTATTAGATGCCTGCCACCTCTTATGCATAAACGTTTTATGAGAGGCAGCAAAAGGTCCTGTTAATTATGCCAAAACCGCCACTATACTCCAAGAAAAAGATGAGAGCCCAGAGATTTTTTTGGCCAGACTAGTAGAATCCTACAAAGTTCATATTAAGAAGAAAGAAGAAATTGTTTATTGTTCTTCCCACCTGGGCTTTAGCAGGTAATTTAAAAAGAAAAAAAAAAGTAAAACCTGTCTAAATGGGAAGACTCATATAATTTGACTTGATCAATTTGGTGTGATTTGTTACAAAATTCCTGGACATGCATCTATAATAATAGCAGGTAGAATTGATTGTGATATGTCTGGTCAGCCTGCAAATTAAGTGAACATCTTGACTTGAAGCTGGGAGAAACGGAAAGTAGTTAGGGCCCACAATCATATTTATGATTTAAACTGCTCTCTGAGTTTTCCCACTGCTTTAAGAATAAGCTATAGGTTGCCCAAGGAAATAAAATTAAAACAAAACAACAAAAACAACCTCCACAGGTCTGGAAATGTTTGATGGTATGAGTGTATGTATATAATCATTTCCAAACCTGCAGGAAGAATAAAATTTTCTAATAACAAGTACATAAAAAGTTATTTAGAAAATGGGGCTCATTGGCTTACAAAAAAGAGCTCCCTGAAATAATTATGATTGGTTTGCATGAAGGAAGCAGTGAATGAAATTTTTGTATGTGAAATTGGTTTTTAGAAAAAGTCTGATTGCAGTACAAATGTGAATATGCGTGTGTGAGATGTCCGGACTGATATCTGTGAATGCCTGTGTGTTGAGGATATGGAAGGAGGTTAGAGAGAGAAACGCAGAGGGTTAACCCCCCTCCCTTGGAGGAGAGAAGGGGGGGCGGGCAGGCTGCGGCGTGCGTTCATTTTAAACCATTTTTTTTCCCTCTCGGCTGAAAGCCTGAGAAAGGAGGGGCAAAAGGGTGGTCTGCAAATAAAGCTTTTCCTCTCACTGTGTTGGTTTCTTTCCTTTGCATATAAAAGCTATGCAGATATATTTTCTTTTCTGCTCTGAATACAATCTTGATTTTATTTTTTTCTGGAAATTTTTGAGGTTTAAAATATTTAATTAAGCCTATGTAAAAGAAATGATTTTGAAAGATTTTCTGAATCTGGCTTGCATTTTACTAAAGGCAGAGAATTGACACTAAAGTTTGATCCAAATATATTTCAGAGCATTGATCCAAAATACTTCATGTAGATTTTTTGTTTGTTTGCTTGTTTGCAAATCAGCAGCACAAGTTGCTGTTCTTTTAGGAATTGTTACAGAGATGAGTTAGAAATTACAATATGTAGTGTTGGAAGATAGGAGAAACTTTATATTAACAGAGCAGGGAAATTAAATTCCCTAAAAGAAGCCGAAACTCAAGCAGAGTTTCAGATCCCACGATTATCGATGGGCCATTAAGAAGCTGAAACCACCTTATTTTCCACAACAAAGGAAGGTCAAAATTACAGGGTTTTACAACATCCAAACAGCTTCGGGTAATTGCCCTCAATAAATGTCGGATCATGGCTTCTCCTTCTGTATATTTTTGAAAAATAAACCCGAAGATGCATTTTTGAAAAATAAACCCGAAGATACATTTTCTAATTAAACTCATATTTATTGTAAAGAAAATAAAATGTTTCACTATCTAAATTAGTGACATTTTGGCAAAGATCCCTAGCCTGACCTTCTCTGGCTGGAAAACAAAGAAAAGCCTTTTTTTAGATTTGGACACCATAAAACACGCACACATCAAAGAATTCACATGCCAAATCAAAAGAATTTCAAAGGAACTTTAAAGGGTCACATAGAAAAGCAAAAGACATTTTAGGATATATATATATATCTTTAGGATATATATATATTTAGGATATATATGTGTATATATATTTATATATATCTATATGTATTTAATGTATATATATGTATGTGTGTGTGTGTGTATATATAAAAACAAAAAAGAGGGCTATTCTTACAAGTTCAAACAGGCTAGCCCAGACCTGTATCTGTTTCCCAGCCGGGAGTTTTGAATTCAAGAAGGGAAAGCTCTGCCTTCCAACAATCCTTAAAGGGAAAGGCTTCTTTTTCTTCCAACCGTAATAAGGGAGGGGCAGGGGCATTTTTGTCTATGCTGTTTTTACCAAACGCCTATATGCAAAATTAGTTGAGTCTTAACCTTGGAGTTTGAAATGGGAGGAACACGAAAGAGAAAGCCTTGAAAATTTGAAACAAGCTTTAACCAAGGCTCCTGTACTAAGTTTGCCAAATTTGGAAAAGCCATTCCCTCTCTTTGTAAATACAGAGAATGGAATCACATAAGGGGCATTGGCTCAGTATTGGGCAGGACAAAAGAAGTCTGTAGCATTCCTGTCAAATACTGGTCCAAGAAAGTAGGAAATTGACCTTTGGCGGAGCCCTTATTGTGAGCACCTCATCTAAAATATGATACAATTTTAATGCAGCAGACAAACTTGATTTTAACTACTGATCACAATTTGAATCCAGTACAGTTCTTAGCCAATACCAGATCAATAGATCAGTATGGATAAGAACATTGTTGTGCTGAAGTAATTGATTTACAAACAAAAATAAGACCTGATTTTGGGGAACACCCCCTGGAGAAAGGAGAAGCAATTTTTTATGCTATTATAAATGGACACACTAAAGAGATCCTGGATGCAAGGGGTTTGCCTTGAAATTGGTCTGCTTAAACCTGTGAAGTGTATGCACTAACTCAAGCTTTATGTATCTTTAAAAAAAAAAAAGATGAATTTTTTTGAAAGGGCTAATAGATCATTGAAAGCAATTATTACCAAACTGTGCTTAGAAGCCCATTTGCCATGGCTTCAAGTTTTTTTCCTATGGCCTTGTACATTTTTAGAACTGCCTCACAAACTAAATACCAGCTGTCTCCTTTTGAATGTCTGTATGGTAGGCCTCCTGCCTTGTGTACACACCACTTTCAAGGCTGGCCAGGTCTAGTTCAAAGAGGGGGGAGTGGAAGCAAGGAGATTACTTTTTGCAGTTACAACAGCACAACAATCTTGTCAACCAACTGAGGCGTTATATGCAAGAATGTAGACCCCCCCTATTACAACTGCAGGTCACAATTACAAATCAGTTAAGACCTTAGAAGGAAAATCCTGTGTCCACTGGACAAGGTTGAAACCCGCAGATCCGGGTGACCCTGTCACCTACCAAGGGACAAAAACTGACAAGCCATGGGTGCTAAAATTCAAGAAGAATGCACCCTGCTGAGTCCAACCGACAATGGACTCTCAACGCAATGGTGGTGATCCGGTGGCCTTGCTGAACCACCCCGGAAGCTGGTTCCCAGCGCACGGCCGAAGCTTGGAACAAAGGCAGACAACATTCCATGACTGTAATTTGTACATCTACATAAATCAGTAGATTAGCTACAGTAGGAAAACACCCAATTTGGTGCAGTGGCTAAGGCATCAAACTAGAAATCGGGAGATTGTGAGTTCTAGTCCTGCTGTCTTAGCTAAAAAATTAGTTGGCTTCACTTCCTCTCATCCCTAAGAAGGAGGAAAAGGCAGGGACAAACCACTGCGAAAAGTTTGCCATGAAAACTGCAGGAACATGTCCAAGCAGTTGCCAGGAATCAAAAACTGACTCAATGGCACAACTGAAAACCTCTCAAAAAGCTACAGTGGAAACGGAATACTTGAGTGTGTGTAAAATAAAACCAGAAGAGAAATGGTCAAGAATGAAATGTTATTGAATCAAATGCAAATTTGTTTATGCTGGATTATACTACCTTCTTCCTCCCCATCTCCAAACTGCACAGGGCTTGTCCTACCTTTCATACAGCTTTTCCTTTTCCTGGACCATTTGTGAGAGTGTCAAAGAAGATGGCAATCACAGCAGTGCAATAAAATTCTTCCCTTTGTGGAAGCATTCGACATGAGTACAAAAATCCTAAATTCAATTGCACTGCTGCAAGCATCATTTTTACTGATTAGACAAACTTGCTTCCAAATCATTCTGTGGTTTAAATCTAATTATTCATGCATGTCGTGATTACAATGTAAACAATAACAACAACTATGGACAAAGTTAAATAGAAATTTCTCATTACTTACCAGATAATGAAATTATAGCGATAATCAAAGCTACGAATAGCAGAATAACAGCTGCTATAATAATTTTTTTGTCTGAAACGCACTTAGATATAAAAGCTGAAAAACAAACAGGAAAATATCAGATGAAGTTCAAGATTTTATTGTGATTGTTTTGATTGTTTTTGTTGTCTTATAAGCTGCCCAAGTTGTAGTCACACTATGCAGAGCTATTTAATTCAGACACTATGAGAAGAGACTTACCACAAATGACTGGCTATAATTTATATGAACAGTTTTTGTGTTCTGTATCTTAGAACTGTATTCCTTCAGGTATGCATGCTCTACCTCATATACAAAACTGTATGGCAGCGGAATTTGGGAAACGAAGTTCAAAATATTTGGACAGTTTTTGGCTGGAGAAGGCTGATGTGTTTCCGTGTATTGACAAAGTTTTTGCTCTGACTAACAGGGCTGATTACACAAATGTACCCTGAATAGCCCTCATCTTCCTCTCTCTCCCCCTCCCTCCTCAAAGGCGAAAGGCAAGAAAGAAGGCGGCAGTTAGCATGATTCCAAGGAACCCAGAAGCACAGCTTTGGTGTCTGTTGTGTGTGGTCTTCGGGTTTCTTTCCCCACATAACAGATCAAGTGGACCCGGAGTGACTAAGATCTTATCCTTCTCATAGTCATGGAAAACATTTTAATTAATTTTAAATTTAGTTTTAATTGATTTTAAATGTTTATGTAATTTATGTAATTTTTGTTTCCATTCCTTGTAAGCCACCCTGTGTCCTTCGGGAGAAGGGCGGCATATCAATTACATAAATAAATAATAAATAAATAAATAAACATGAGTCGCTCTGAATCCTACCACTCTTTTTTTTTAAATAAATTTTTATTAGAATATAAATATTAAAAAAGAAACATAACATAACATACACATGACATACACACAACAAACATTTCTACAACATATAAACAAAAGCACTATTATTAAGCACTATTTCAAAGTGACATTCTACTTAATATATATTTCTTCACCTCTTCTTAGTCTAATAACATTTTCTATACTGGTAATATTTGCCCTCTAAATTTTAAATTTGTTTCTAGTTTTTAACCAATTATACCATTTACTCCATATTTTGTAGTAGTCTGATTCTTCTCTTTCTTGTATTTCTTTGGTTAGCCTATCCATTTCAGCGCATTCTAAAAAATTTTCTATTAACTCTGTTTCATTTGGGGTTCTTTCTTGCTTCCAGTTTTTTGTGTATAATATTCTTGCTGCCGTTAATATATGAATTGTAAGATATTTAGTGTCTTTAGGATATGATTTGTTAAAGATTCCTAGTAAGAACGCTTCTGGCTCTTTGTCTATCTGCATTTCTGTTATTTGTTCCAGCCATTTTTTAATATTTGACCAAAATTTTTTTGCTGCCGGGCATGTCCACCATAAGTGATAAAAAGTTCCCTGTGTCTTTTTGCACTTCCAACAAATCAAGCTATATTTGGGGTGTATTTTTGCCAATCTAGTTGGAGACATGTGCCACCTGTAGAACATTTTCAGTTGATTTTCCTTGTACGTCACTGCTCTTGTTAATTTTATATTAATTTGCCAGAATTTTTCCCATTTATCCAAATTTATTGTGTGTTTAATATTTTGAGCCCATTTGATCGTTTCCTTAACTGTCTCTTCTTCCATTTTATAATGTAAAAGAAATTTGTATATTCTACTGATTAATTTATTTTCTGAGTCTAATATGATTTTATCTATTTCTTGTTTTTGTTTCTGGATCTCATATGTTTTTATATGTTCTCTATATTTGGATTGTATTTGGGTAAAAGTCCACTACTCTATTTCCCTGTCTAGGTCTGCGTCCAATTGCTGTTTTGTCTTCAATTTGCCTTGGTACTCAATTATATCTTTATATCTGATTATTTTGGTCTTATCTGTTAAATTTGGGTGTCTAATTGATCCTACTGGTGATAACCAACTTGGTATTTTCGTATAATGCTGTTTTTTAATTTTAAGCCAAATTTGTAATAGTGAATTCCTTATTGTATGCCTTTTGAAATATAAGCTGCTGAATCCTACCACTCTTAAATGTCCAACAGCCCTGCCAGAAGAAAAAACTTATGAGAATCTCATGTCCAAGTCCAAAAATGTAACCCAAAATATAGTTCAAGTGCTGCAACTGTTTTTCCATCAGACAACATGGGAAGGGGGTTGACAACAATGAACACACCCGGGAGGGAGGAGCTGGAAAATATGAACTGAGCAAAACAAAGTGAAAGCAAGCTTCAGCTACCAAATGTAATGCAAAAAAGAAATATCCACATACGAGACATAAAAACAGGGCAGATCTGAATGTAAACACAAGACTGAAAGTCTCTTGTGCTACCGAGGAACCCTTGTTAGAGGCAGTAGCAGATATTCCTCCATTCTTTCAGCTAATGCACAATGATGTTCATAGACCTCAGCTCTGCCTTAAAGGCCCTCCTTAAGAGGTTTCCCAGCAAAGGTGGCATCCTTGCAATTCCTGCAGGGTCGTGCTGAGGATTTTGTACAGTATCTGCATGATAAAATAACTCAGATTCGGGAAGACTTGGCCACTGACTGGGTTAGTCTAGACGAGATGACTGAGGCAGGTCTTGAGACTGTTACCTGGGATGATCCCAGGTCGTGGACAGGATCCTGGGATGGTTGAATGCGACCACATGTTTATTGGACCCGTGTCCCTCCTGGTTGGTGCTGGCCTCCCGGGAGGTTATACGAGGCTGGCTCCAGGGGATTATCAATGCTTCTTTGAGTGAGGGTGTCCTGCCAGCCGCCTTGAAAGAGGCAGTTGTAAGGCCCCTCCTCAAGAAGCCCTCCCTGGATCCGGCTGTTTTAACTAACTACCGTCCAGTTTCCAACCTTCGCTTTATTGCGAAGGTTGTTGAGAGTGTGGTTGCGCGGCAGCTTCCCCAGTACCTGGATGAAGCTGTCTATTTGGATTCGCTCCAGCGGCTTTTGATACCATTGACCATGGTATCATGTTGTGCCGGCTGGAGGGATTAGGGGTGGGGGGCACTGTTTTGCGATGGTTCTCCTCCTATCTCTCTGGCCGGTCGCAATTCGTATTGACCCCCAGGTGCCTTGTTTGTGGGGTGCCACAAGGGTCGGTCCTCTCGCCCCTCCTGTTCAACATTTATGTGAAGCCGCTGGGTGAGATCATCCGTGGTTTTGGGGTGGAGTTCCATCAGTACGCTGATGGTATTCAGCTGTACATCTCCACCCCAGACCATCCCAACGATGCCGTGGAAGTGATGTCCCAGTGCCTGGAGGCCATGCGGATCTGGATGGGGAGAAACAGGCTTCGACTCAATCCCTCCAAGACCGAGTGGCTGTGGCTGCCGGCGTCCCGGTATAGCCAGCTGGTGCCATTGCTGGTTATTGGGGGCGAATCATTGGCCCCCACGGAAAGGGCTCGCAACTTGGGCGTCCTCCTGGACTCACGGCTGTCTTTAGAAGAGCACACGACGGCCGTGGCCAGGGGGCTTTTTATCAGGTTCGCCTGATACGCCAGTTGCGCCCCTTTCTAGACAGGGACTCCTTATGCACGGTCACTCAAGCATGCGTCACTTCTCGTTTGGACTACTGTAACACTCTCTACATGGGGCTCCCCTTGGGGTGCACCTGGAGGCTCCAGCTGGTGCAGAATGCGGCCACGCGGGGGATTATGGGAGCGATGGGGCGCTCCCATGTGACTCCTCTCCTGCGCGAGCTGCATTGGCTCCCGCTGGACTTCCGGGTGCGCTTCAAGGTGTTGGTGATCACCTTTAAAGCGCTCCATGGCTTAGGGCCCGGGTACTTACGGGACCGCCTTCTGCCACCGATTGCCTCCCACCGGCCGGTTCACTCCCACAGAGAGGGCCTCCTCAGGGTGCCGTCAGCCAGACAATGCCGGCTGGCGACCCCCAGGGGCAGAGCCTTCTCTGTGGTGGTGCCCACCCTCTGGAACGATCTACCCCCAGAGATACGAGTAATTCCCAACCTCCGGACTTTTCATCGGGCCCTAAAAACCCATCTTTTTCGATTAGCCGGGCTGGCTTGATTTTATCCTGTTTTTATAATTAATACTGATTTAAATTTTAAATTTAGAATTCATAAATACCTTTTAATTATACGAGCCAAATTATTTAATTTATTTTAAAATTATTTTAATTTTATATATACATTATCTCAATCCCATTGAACACCTGTGGAGAGATCTTAAAATTGCTGTTGGGAAGAGGCGCCCTTCCAATAAGAGAGACCTGGAGCAGTTTGCAAAGGAAGAGTGGTCCAAAATTCCGGGTGAGAGGTGTAAGAAGCTTATTGATGGTTATTGGAAGCGACTGATTTCAGTTACTTATTCCAAAGGATGTGCAACCAAATATTAAGTAAAGAGTGCCAATGATTTTGTCCAGCCCATTTTTGGAGTTTTGTGTGACATTACGTCCAATTTGCTTTTTTTCCTCCCTTTTTTGGTTTTGTTCCAATACACACAAAGGGAATAAACATGTATATAGCAAAACATGTGTTACTGCAATTCTTTTCTGTGAGAAATACTTCATTTTCTGGAAAAATTTCAAGGGTGCCAACATTTACGACCATGACTGTATAAAGAGGTAGTGAGCGCACAGGGAAAACTCAAATCCAAACAAGAATTAAATTCAATAGGTATACAACTAGATTGGTGGACATACTTACAGATTCAGTCTAAATACAAAAAAGATAGAGATGGGAGAGGTATTTACGTGGAACCACAAGAATTAGACAAAATTTTGATGGGACAAGAAAAAGGAATGATGTCCAAAAATTACAAACTATTAATGAGATTAGAGATAGGGGATGAAATAATTAAGGATACGATGATTATTGGGGGAAAAATTTTGGGTACTCAATTCACTTAGATAAATGGCAGGGGATATGGTGGGAGAACATGAAAGCAGTAGTTTCTATAGCATATAAGGAAAATATATATAAAATGATATATAGGTGGCACCTATCTCCTGACAGATTGGTGAAAATGTATACAGGTCAATCAGCGGTATGCTGGAAATGTGGGCTTGAGAAAGGCACCTACTATCATCAATGGTGGACGTGCCCCAAAGCAGTGAAATTCTGGGAGATTATTAAAAGATGGTTAAATGAAATACTAAACGTTGAAATTGACTGGCCTCCAGAAACATACTTGCTCGGATCCAAACCGGATAATATCAAGAAAGACCTATGGTATTTGGCGACCCATATTATCACAGCGGCGAGATTGACTTATGCGCAATTCTGGAAAAATCAAAATACCCCACCAGAGGAAACAATCATAAAAAAGATTTTAGACTGTGCAGAAGCGGACAAGCTGACTAAAAAATTAAAAGATAGAGATCAAATGCAAGCATGTTTATCCTGGGATAAAGTACATATTTGGCTAGAAAAGAGGAAATTATAAATTAAGATATAAATTAAACTAAACTGAAAAGTTTAATAGAGAGAACTCTATGTTATACAAGTAAAGTGAGGTCGGGTCGACCTAAGGATAATGAATAGAGAAATGAATTGCTTTGACTCCCCTGGAATATAATACCATATTGTATATAGATAGAGTGAGGTACTATCAGTACCTACCATATGTGTGTTATATGTAACGTTTGTGTGTTTTGTGTGTTTCTTGTTATATGGTGTATGTGTGATTTTAATGGAAAATGTAAATAAAGACTATTTTAAAAAAAAAATCTACTGTCTCTGGCACCTTGTGCTGTATAGACGTGGGCATCAGGCTTCCTGGGTTTATAGGCTGCTGACTCTCCGGAACTGCATCATGCCTTGAAGGGGGTAGAACAATCGACACCAAAGGAGCGGCAGAGGAAATGGTCTGCTTCAGCAGCTTCCTCGTCTCTTTAAGTTTTTTAAGTACTTCTTGCTGCTCCAGTAGTGAAAGTGAGGAAAAAGTTTCCAAACAGGCAGAATCAAATGTCTCATCTTGTACCAAGCCAATTGAAGGAAGTTTCACTTCAGCTGGGTCCAAAACCCTAACCGACATTTCCTCTGTAACACTAAATCTCCTCGGCCAGCCTGCCTCAGCCAGCCTGCTTTCCCTATTCGGTCCATTTTCCCAATCAGTTGTCCCATGCACTGCCACGCACTCCCTAGGGGCTCTCTGGATTAGCGGGCTGACCTCACCACTAGAAAAAACTTGGGTAGGTAAAATTTGATAAAAAGCCAAGAATCCTTTCATTCGCATAAGCAGGCTTGGGAAGAGCTGTTGTTTGAACTTAAAAAGAATTCTGAAATAATTATCACGTTGTGGAAGATATTCATATGCTGCCAAATCTATTGCCCCCTTGTCACACCAGGTAAGCTGTGACAAAGAGGTCACTATCTGTCTTTTTGAAGACCATCTACCCGCATTTATCTCAGAATTATATATATTCAATGCAATCTGCTCCTTCAATAATCGCCTGTTTTTCTCTCCCCCCCCCCCCAGTCCTGTACCGTGGGATTTCAGGCCCAATCAGTTCACCGTCTCTTTTTTTTTCTCCACGCTTACAGTCAATATGTTGTCCGCTTGCTCTTTCCCTCAATTGCACCATTGATGGTAACTGGCCAGGTCGTTCTGTCTGGCAGCCAGTTGAACATACCTGCGGCTTTTTCGTCTGTGCCACAGCAATAAAATTGATCACAGAGTCCAACTTTAAACGCACCTCTGCAAACTGGTCAAAAATGGCCAAGACTGTCTGAGAAGTGAGCATACTGTGTCGGCTAATAAAATCCCTTGTACTATCACTTAGCTGGTTTTCAAGTCCTAAAGCTAATTCGCTGTGGTTGTAAAACTCTGACTCTAGGCCCTTATCCCAGCCTGGAGCTGATTCACGTAAAGTTGCTGAGTCATTTGTCATCCAATTACGTGGAGGGGTTCTCAAGCCTCTTAACTGGCTTCTTGATTGGTTCTCCTCTGCCTGCAGTTCCCATTCCAGGGGAGAATCCCCAAACAATGCCAAAGCTTCACAGCTATCCGGCAGGGAAAGTGGGGAGGATGCACGACCCACTGTTGATTGTATAGGCTGACAAAATCCGTCAATTTTCTGTTGTTTTTGTGGATTGGTTCCACCTTCCTTACTGTTTGGTGAGCACTGTGCCATCTTTCTTTTCTTCCCCTTGGGAGAGGCCATCTGAATTCCAGTTAAACACAGCTGCAAAGGTTCTTCCCTGGGGCAAATTAGTCGCTGTATGAAGAAGCCACAGTCAGGATCTTAGGTTGTCTGTGCGTTGGATAGCTGCCATGGATAGCTGGTTTGCTTAGTAGGGAAGACTTTCCTCTCATTCACTGAATGCTTTACTGGCTGGAGTAAAAAGCTGAGGTAGAAGCTGGAGTAAAAAATGAATCTCTCAAATAGTAAAATTGAGAGTTAAAAATTAAAAATCAATTTAAAATAGAGTGTTTTTTAATTAAAAATAAAAATAGAGAATAAGAAGTGAAAGGAAAATAAAGTTAAAAGTTAAAAATTGATTTAAAAGTTAAAAGAGTATTTTAAAAAGGATAGAATAGAGAGTAAAAAGGAGAGCAGACACAAAGCTGCTACTCACTCCCCTCTCCACAACCGGAAGTCGGGCATGCAACTGAGCAGAGAAATTCAGGCATTTCCAGCATCACCGACTTTGGTAAAAGTGCAAAGAATCGCAACTAAGATGATTAAAACATGACTATGGCTAAAACATATGAAGACCGGTTGTAGGATTTGGATTTGGCTAGTCTAGAGAAAAGGACTGGGGGTACATGATAGTGTTTGAGGGGCTGTCACAAAGAGGAGAGGTTCAATTTATTTTCCAAAGCATCAGAGGCCAGGACAAGAAACAATGGATGGAAACTAATCATGGTGAGAAGCCATCTGGAATTAAGGAGAAATGTCCTTACAATGAGGACATTTAACCAGTGGAACAGCTTGCCTTCAGAATTTGTGGGTGCTTCTAACACAAATAAATGAAAGAAGAGAAAGTAAACAACATTTGGAAGGCCACCTGACCTTAATTCTATTTTGGTAGGCAACTTGGATGTTTGGAAACATTTAGTGCGATCTCTAAAAATCTCTAAGATAAATGGAACTGCAAATAAATATATTTCTATTAAAGCTGTTTACTGAATGGTGGACTTGAAAGACTGGAGAAAATTCGGCGGGCCAATCTGGATTTGAAGTATTTAAGAATAGGATAGGATAGGATAGGATAGGATAGAATAGGATAGAATAGAATAGAATAGAATAGAATAGAATAGAATAGAATAGAAT
>WNWU01000158.1:367555-381124 GCA_012654045.1 Ptyas mucosa
ATAGAATAGAATAGAATAGAATAGAATAGAATAGAATAGAATAGAATAGAATAGAATAGAATTTTTTTATTGGCCAAGTGTGATTGGACACACAAGGAATTTGTCTTGGTGCTTATGCTCTCAGTGTATAAAAAAAGAGATACATTCATAAAGAATCATAAGGTACAACACTTAATGATAGTCATGGGGTACAAATAAGCAATCAAATCATATTAGGAAACAGTCAATATAAATCGTAAGGATACAAGCAACAAAGTTTCAGTCATACAGTCATAAGTGGGAGGAGATGGGTGATAAGAACGATGAGAAGATTAATGGTAATAGTAATGCAGACTTAGTGAATAGTTTGACAGTGTTGATGGAATTATTTATTTAGCAGAGTGATGGCGTTCGGGAAAAAACTGTTGTGTTTAGTTGTTCTGGTGTGCAGTGCTCTATAGCGTTGTTTTGAGGATAGGAGTTGAAACACTTTATGTCCTGGATGCGAGGGGTCTGTAAATATTTTCACAGCCCTCTTTCTGACTCATGCAGTATGCAGGTCCTCAATGGAAGGCAGGTTGGTAGTGATTGTTTTTTCTGCAGTTCTAATTATCCTCTGAAGTCAGGGTCTGTCTTGTTGGGTTGCAGAGCCAAACCAGACAGTTATGGAGGTGCAGATGACAGACTCAATAATTCCTCTGTAGAACTGGATCAGCAGCTCCTTGGGCAGTTTGAGCTTTCTGAGTTGGCACAGAAAAAACATTCTTTGTGGTGCTTTTTTGATGATGTTTTTGATGTTAGATGTCCATCTTAGATCTTGCGATATGGTAGAACCTAGAAATTTGAAGGTCTCTACTGTTGATAACTGTGTTATCTATTATTGTAAGAGGTTAAGCTACCTATTGAACATCATACGAGATCAAAATAAAAGGAAGGTGAAAGAAGAAAAAAGAAAAGAAGAAAAACTTAAAAAGACTTTAAAATTTTGACAATTGGGAAGAAACAAATTGGAAAATTACGAAGACTGTAAATCACCAAATAATTTTTAATTATTTTAATATAAACATAGGGGACTTGGAGGTTTAATTCTGGGATTGATTAAATTTTAGTAACTTTGGAGTTTTCAGATACTGAGACATTGGAGCCCTAGGAGTGTATGGGGTAATTTTTAATATATAGTAAATTATTGCAAAATGACTCAACAGGGGACAATAGAGGTGTATGAAGAAATGTTATTGATGTTTAGAAGTTTATATGAAACTGTGATAAAGAATCATAAGGTGATAACGGGATTGTCCAAAGAGAAATATGTGATTGTAGAAGACCCTCGACAAAGTGTGGGGGGAGATGAACATAATACTCAGAAAAAATGAGAAACCAGAAAGAGGAGGACACAAAACAAAACAAATTGCAAGAAGATGAAGACATTGAAGGGACAAGAATAATAAGTATGAAACTAAATCATTTTATCCAATTATTTTTTTTTATTCTTCATGACTGTTTTTATTTGATGTTAATATTTATTTATTTATTGTTTGTTTGTTAGTCTTTTCTTTGGCTGTAAGTTAGGTAGATAAGGCTAAGAATAGCCAGATCCTCTGATCTCTATCACTTAATTTCTAGTATAGTGGAAACTCTATGTATTGTTTGCTGAAGCCTTTGTTATTTTTGCAATCTATTTTATTTTATTTATTTATTTCGTCAAGCATGTATTTGATAACATGCATAAGTATAAAGTTTGGTGGCATAAGGTATTCTGTTTTGAGATGTTGTGAGATCTAGAAGACTTCCAGCGGCGACTTCAGCGAGTTACGGATGAAAGGGACGGGGCTCTGTTCCTGAGTACCTAACAATCCCGCACTTAGAGCCGAAACAGGCGCTGTTGATCTCGGAGGGATCGACAGCTTAAAGGGGAACGTCTCAGGACCTCGGAGGAGATCGCAACTCCTCCGAAGGTACAAGACAATACCTTGATCCAGTGCGAGGAAAAACCAACCTCCCGAGGCTGGCTGGAAACGCTGAAAACACCGTGAGTGGGAAGCGAAGATTGGAAAAAAGAAAATAAGTCATCTACAGAGGACTAAAACTGAGGAAAACCCAAATATTGCTGGATAGTAAGGAGCAGACGCTGGCGAAAGGAAAACTCTGGAGAAAGTGGAAGGAGAAGCGGCAGCAGGAGGATCAAGCGGAGCGTGGCCATTTTGAACATAACAGTGACAGTGCATAAATTGCAGACAGCTGGTGTTCATGGAGACAGCTTGAAAAGAAAATCGGTATTTACAAATTTGGTGATAGGAGTTAAAGAGGATTGAGTTTTGACACCCATGATCTTTAGAGTCGGGGAGTGGATTTAGAGGACTAAATTGAATAAAGAAAGAAAAGAGCCGAATGGGCAAAAGGGACTCAACGAAGAGTGAGAGTGAGCGTGAGCGAGGACTGCGGAGCGTGGTGTAATAGACATCGGAGGAAAGAAAGTGGCTGGAAATGGACGATTTGCTTCTGCGGGAACATATAGGAGCTGGCTGGCATTGATTGGATTGATTGCACCGGAAAGCAGCATACCAGAAGAGTGTGGATTCGATTGTATCTTTTTAAACGGGAGGATGGGAGTTGTGGATTGTTGGAGATTGGCGAAAGTTTTCTGGGATGATTAGACGAGGTGTTATTGGCATTGAGTAAACTGAGCAGATCGGACTCTGGAAGTGAAGTGATTGAAGGAGAGTGTGGTTTGGAGCAACGTGCTACGAAATACTGTAATTCTTATTGTTTCCGGAGGCGAAATTTACATACTATCGGATTTGTTAAGACTTTGACTATTCGGATTCTAGATTAAATATCGAACTATTCAAAGACAGATCTATTTGGAATAAGATGGTGAGCGGGAGACTCCAAAAGGAAGATATATAGACACTATAATTAACTTTGTTCTGGTGTGATTTAAGGATAATATATTTGAAAGCAACAGAAGTGAAGAGAACTGATTAACTTGGCTGATTAATATTATAAGAGAAAAATAGACTGTTAAAGTTTAACCAATTAATTAATTTGTTATAGCTATAATATATAAATAGAATATAGATCTGATCTTAGAATTAATAGAAATTATTATGGATATATTTTATTTTGTAATTAATTGTAGAAGAAGGTAATAGATGAATTGTTAGAACGTGTTTATTCTCCGTTGTTTCCTCCCCCTCCAACTTCCCCAATTACCTCTTTTCCCTGCTATAAATGTATTATTGAATTGTTAACAAGGAGTAACACTAAATAATAATATTTACTATAGTAATTTTAGATATAGTATATAACCATAAATTAAGTAAGTCAAAATTGTATGAAATTATGGGCAGAAATAATACATATATTACACATGGCAACATCAAGCACATCCACTACTACTAAAACAACTAAAAAGATACCCTCAACTCAAACACTATTGGTGGCCTCCCCAATCCACCAAAAGACAGGAGAAATGAGTGACAAAGAGAAGACAAACACTATCATAGGGATGCAAAACATACAGGCCGCATTGGCAATGATACAAGAGGGACAGAAAAGAATGGAAGATAAAATGGCCCTAAATCATGATGAATCCAGAAGGAACCAAGAACAGGTGCGACTGGATGTAGGGGAGATTAAAGATGATATTAAAAATATAAACGAGAAGATAGTTAAAATTCAAAAAAATATTACGGAAAATGAACAGCGAATACATATAGTGGAAGAAAAATCAGAAGCTACAGTTAGAAAACTGGAGAGGATGGAGAACCAACAAGTTATAAAGACCGGGGACACGGAAGACGCATTAATATTTCTTGAGATGTAGAAGGCCTCATTCTTCTTAAGATTTCAAAATATTGAAGAACAAAAAGATGAAGACCTGGGAGAAATTATGACTGAACTCTTGGCAAAAGCAACAGGTAAAGAGAAAGATGAAATTAGAAACAGAATCGATGAAATTTATAGAGCCTATACCAACTACGCTAGAAGAAACAAACTTCCGAAAGAGGTGCTTATTAGATTTACGAAAATAACATTAAAGGAAGAAATATATAGAAGAATGAGAGAAGAGAAAGTTGTGTATAAAGGGAGGGAAATTCTTACCCTAAAACAAGTACCAAGAAGAGCCAGATATAGGAGAAAAGATTATAATTTCTTAACGAGACAACTAAATAAATTAAAGATAAAATTCAGATGGCTCATACCAGAAGGCGTATTAATTTCCTGGGAAGGACGAAAATTCCGTATTGATACCATAGAGAAAGCCCAAGAATTTATAGATCAACATTTAGGACTTGAAGGAGAAGATGAAAGCAGAGGGAGCAGAGAAGAAATAAATTCCAGTGATCAAGAGGTACAACTGACAAGCAAGGAATATAAAGAACAAAAGAAGGGAAAGTTGGAGAGGGAGGAAACAACGGAGATTACACAAAGAGTCACAAGAAACACAACAAAACAGAAAATAACGGATAAATAAATACCAATAGAAATGGAAGAAGAGATAAAACTCACTTCCATAAATATAAATGGTCTAAATTCACCAAGTAAAAGACATCAAATATTTACAAAATTGCAAAAATTAAGGACAGATATAATTGTATTACAAGAAGTTCACGTAAGGAGACAACAGAGAAAGCTACTTGAAAATAAAAAACTTGGAGTATTATATACAGCTTTGGGAGATTGCAAAAAAAGGGGAGTGGTAATATATGCCAGAGACCACTTAAGAACAAAGTTAATTTACAATGACAAGGAAGGTCGAGTCTTGATGATGGAACTGAAACTGGAAATAAAAACAATACTATTAGTAGCCATTTATGCCCCAAACGGAAATCAAATAGATTTTTATAAAGAACTACATAATAAATTAAAAGAATTAGATTATGAAAATATATGTATTGTCGGCGATTTTAACGCTATAGTAAATTCACGAGAAGACTACCATACAACCAGGAAGAATAAGTTTAAGAGAAAGACATTGCCACAAACATTCAAAGATTTAGTAGAGGAAATGAGTTTACACGACACATGGAGGGATTCACATACCAACACCAAACAATATACATATTTTTCAGCCCCACATCAATTGTGGTCCAGGCTAGATATGGCCTGGATGACACCTCAATTAAGTACAGATACACACGAAATTGAAATTACACCTAGTACATGGGCAGATCACAATCCCATCGAAATAGTCTGGAAAGGCTTCCGAAAACAAAAAAGATGGAAGATGGATACAACTATTATAAAGGAAAAATATTATCAACAGATGATAGAAAAGGAAATGAAGTCATTCTTACAAATTAATAATAACGACCAAACAACGATACAAAACTTATGGGACACGTCGAAAGCTTATATTAGGGACCTAACCATCTCATATGTAGCCAAAAGGAAAAAAACAGAAACAAAGACTTAGAAATCAAGTATTAGACGAAATTAAAATAGAAGAAACTAAATTACAACAGCAGCCAAATAATAAGATAGTACAACAAAAACTCAACATGGCCAAACATAAACTAAATTTAACCACACAAACTGAAATGGCACACAAAATAAGAATGGCAAAACAAATTAACTTTGAACATGCAAATAAGACGGGGCTCTGGTTAGCGTATAAATTAAAAAAGCAGGCAGAAAAAAGGATCATACATCAACTCCAAGACGATTTTGGAACACTTCATAATACACACTTAGAGAAGAAAAATATAGTTATAGAATTCTTTAAAACACTTTATCGAAAGGAGAATGTCCCGGAGGAACAAATTAAATCATATCTGTATAAAGCCAAAATCACCCTAATTGAAGAAGACCACAGAGAAATATTGAATCGACCCATAACGATGTTCGAATTAGTGGAAGCCCGCAAAAGACAAAAAAACAATAAAATGCCAGGCTTGGACGGAATCCCGGTTGAATTTTATAAGCACTGTCAACAAACTATTGATCTAATATTACTTCAAGTTTTTAATGAAGCACTATCCACAGCAGAAATTCCAAAATCCTGGACTGAATCAATCATAACATTAATACATAAAGAGGATACAGAACTGATACAAATTAGGAACTACAGACCAATATCATTACTCAACGCAGACTACAAATTATTTATGGCAATATTGGCACAAAGAATGAAAGCAATAATACACAACTATATACACCCTGATCAGAATGGTTTCATACCCAGAAGACAAATTAGAAAAAATCTCAGGTCAATCATAAGTATCTTCGAATATTATGATCAAAGGATAAATACAGAAATGGCTATAATCTCTCTCGACGCTCAGAAAGCGTTTGATAATTTAAACTGGGCTTTTTTGAGAAAACAATTGGAGTTGATGAACTGTGGACAGAAATTCAATAATTTGATACAAAAAATTTACTCCCACCAGACAGCAAAGATTGCAATAAATGTAGATTTGACACAAACATTCGATATTCAGAAAGGAGTAAGACAAGGATGCCCCATGTCACCACTACTATTTGTAATAGTGTTGGAAACCCTCCTAAATGGGATAAGGAAGAATGAGGATATTAAAGGATCAGGGGAGAGGAATATAAATTGTTGGCTTTCGCAGACGATGTGATCTTTAATTTGGAAAATCCGAGACAATCAGCACCAAAGTTAATATCAACGATAGAAGAATATGGGAAAGTTGCAGGCCTTAAAATAAACAAACAAAAAACTAAAGTATTGATTAAAAACATGACCCAAATACAGAGCCTAGAATTTGAAGAAAAAATTGGACTCCAAATTGTAAAAAAGATAAAATATTTAGGCATCTAAAGGATGGCAGGTTTTGAAATAGTGTCAAAGGTTAAATACCTAGGAATACAAGTTGCAGATCTAAATATAAAACTGTTTCAAAATAACTACGAGGTGTTGTGGCAAAAGATACAAAAAGATATGCAAACTTGGAAAAAACTGCAACTGTCTTTACTTGGGAGAATTGCAGCAGTTAAGATGAACGTTTTACTCAGATTTATCTTTTTGTTCCAAATGATACCGGTGCTCAAAACTGATAAACAATTGTTAGAATGGCAAAAAGGAGTGAATAAGTTTGTCTGGAATGAGAAAAAACCGAGAGTTAAACTGAAAATTATGCAAGATACTCGTGAGAGGGGTGGCCTTAAACTTCCAAACCTCCAATTGTACTATGAAGCAGCAACATTGATACAAACAAGTGATTGGTTTGGAAAAACAAAGACTGGAGTATTGAATATAGAAAGCCACGATCTGGAATTGGGCTGGCATGCATATTTATTTTATGAGCATAAAGTGGATAAAGTATTTAATAGTCATATATTTAGAAATGCCTTAATGCGAATTTGGAAGAAGCACTGATACAAATGGGATTATAAAATACCGCTTTGGTTGGATCTTGCTGATACCATGTGGAATACAACTTAAACTTACGACTGTCCTCACATTTTACATTTTTGCCCTATCTTGTCACCATGGTGAAGAGAAGCAGTTGTGAAATGAGTGACATGGTTTTAAGAATGCTGCACGGGCATAAATGTGAGGATGGTCATAAGTGTGAGGACCAGTCAGAAGTTCGAGGACTGGTCACAAGTGTGAGGACCAGTCAAAAATAACTTTTTCAGCCCTCTGAGTAGTCCATGTGCACAAAAGGACTACTCAAAGGGCTGAAAAAAGTGATTTCTGACAGGTCCTCGCACTTTTGACCGGTCTTCACACTTATGACTGGTCATCATTTATGCCCATTGTAGCATTCTTAAAAACGGTGTCACTCATTTCACAACTGCTTCTCTTTACCATGGTGACAAGATAGGGCCAAAACGTAAAATGTGAGGACAGTCGTAAGTTCAAGGACTGGTCACAAGTGTGAGGACCAGTCAAAAATAACTTTTTCAGCCCTCTGAGTAGTCCATGTACATAAAAGGAGTCCATGTGCATAAAAGATATTAAGATAAAGAATGAATTGTTACTCTTTAAAGAATAAAAGAGAACAAATATGAATAAATAGCAATAATTAGAAACACACATACAAACATACAATGTATTTTCTTTGAACAGAATATTTGGCTGGTTCACAAATTTAAACAGTGTTTAGTCATTTCACTTAAATTTACAATTTTTATATTTCCTTTTTGCCATATTTATTCCTCATCTATTTTTTAAAAAACCAATATTACCCTTCATCCTCATCTCTAATCTTAATCAAATTCAATTTTTCACTTCTATTCTATATTATACCCCTTCCCATTGTCATCTATTTTTATATCCATCCTCACATTCCTTAATTAGGTAATATTACAGTTGTTTAATACAAATTCAACATTTTAATATAAATCAATTAGTTATATAACTATCTTTTTTTATCTTAATCAATATGAACATGAATATTCCAATTATTTCCATGCAATCCAATTTCTTACAAATCAATTAATTATATTTACCAAATAATAAACCAAATAATTTCCCCCAATATTCTTCCAAACCACAACTTAACCATTTCTGCTTTCAACACAATATACAATTAATAATATCTCAATTATTACAATTCCCTATTTAAATAGAGCTTTTTTTCTTTTGTGTTTTAAAATCTTGAACTCCCCTCTTTTGCCGTTTGCCAAAAATTTCCCATTGTTTGCACCAACCTTTTTTGATGAGGAAAAAGAAAAGAAATCTGCCTTAGCAAACAGCAAAGCCAACAAGCTGTTTTAGTTTCGCATTTGGTTTCAGCACAAGGAGAAAAAAAAATGTGCTCTTTGCAGCAGGCACCTTTTTGCAGCCGGCACCAATCTTCTCATTTGTTTTCTTTTAACCCTGATCAGCTGTAGGGGCAAGAATTTAAAGTTGTTGTTTTTTCCTCTAGCCATCAGCTGGAACTCAGGAGGCAGTCCCAATAGATTGGGAGTGGGCGGGGTAGGCAAACCCCGTTCTCCCGCTGTTTCCTAGCTTGCAGGGAAAAAGTCATTTTTTTTCGTGACCCGCGTATAAGCCTAGGGGGCGTTTTTCAGCCTGAAAAACGGGCTGAAAAACTCGGCTTATACGCGAGTATATACGGTAAGCACATGTTTACACTATGATTGACCTCTCTATAGCACTTTATTATATTGATGAATATAAATCACCAGGACCTGACAGATTACATCCCAGAGTTCTGAAGAAGCTGGCAAATGTTATCTCAGAATCATTGTACCAAATCTTTCCAAAATCCTGGACCTCAGGATTGGAAAAGGGCTGATGTGGTTCCCATCTTCAAGAAAGAAAAAAGAAACAGACCCAGGAAACTACAGACCAATGAGTCTAACATCAATACGTGGGGTGATCTTGGAAAAGATAATTTAAAAAAAGATCTGCGAACAACTAGAAGCAAACAAAGTAGCCAGCATGGGTTTGTTAAAAACAGTTAAAAATTTTATTTCTTTATTTAAACCAACTTTATTCTTTGATAAAGTCATTAAATTAGTAGACCAGTGAAATGCTGTGGACATAGTATACTTAGATTTCAGTAAGGCATTTGACAAAGTAGACCACAAACTACTGCTTGGTATGCTAGAAAAATGTGGAATAGACAACATCACCAGATGGATTTATAGCTGGCTGACAAACCATACTCAACAAGTAGTCCCTAATGGTACTCCATCCACATGGAGAGAAGTAAGCAGTGGGTTACCACAAAGATCGGTCTTAGGTCCAGTACTCTTCAATATCTTTATAAATGACTTAGATGAGGGAATAGAAGGATAACTTATCAAATGTGCAAATGACATTAAGATAGCTGGCAGGAATAGCCAACAGCCCAGAAGACAAATTAATCAGTGGTGAAATCCTTCGAGGTTTGCCACTAGTTCACTGCGTGCGCATGTGCAGTGTGCACCAAATGCATGCTTCACATGGAAAAAGGAGGCTTAAGAAGGTAAGTAGAACAGCGAGGGGGGAAACAGTTGTGGTGTGCAATTTAGATTCACTAGAAAGCAGAATTTCCTGCTTTCTAGTGAATATAAATTGTGTGCCACAGCTGATCGTTGGAAATACCGGTTCGGACTAACTGGTAGCATTTTTTTACTAGCGGTTCACCAGCCCCACTGGCATTCACCGGCCTGCATCCCGCTGAGCATAAACATCAATGGTGGGTTGGGTGCAGTGGGATGCTGGTGGAGAAGGGGATGGCAATTTGGCCGGCCCTAATTGTCCTAGACCCAATCCAGTGTGCCAGTAGAGACTACATATGCACTTGTGTTGTGCCAATAAATACTAAGCAAGCAAGAAACTCCCTTCTTTGGATGAGGTTGTGTTATCCAATCTTGCCACAACTTTCTGGCCGGCTGCATAGAAAATGTTTCTCCATGGAGCATATCGTACTATCAGCCCCTTTTCCATTTACATAGGCACAGAAGCCGTCTCCTCCAACTGGAAACCTGCAAAAAAGACCAGGAGTGGCAGTCATGACTGAGGGCAGAAATTAGCATTGTAGGAAGATTTCCAATTTTAGAGCATAGGGAACATCAGCCAACAATGTGCCTACAGGATGCACTGGAACAACTTGATTACAAAGTCTGGAGTTTATAGGAGTTTTGTCCAACCAACGTGCCTGGAGGATACATGACTTAGAAAACCTGGAGTAAACCCATACACAAAGCAGAAAGCATCCATTTGGAGGGATCTCTCATGCTTGGAACAACTGCACAGTATGTGGTGGTCATATTCTCAGCTGCACAGAGGAGTAAAAGTCTCGCTTGGCAAGCATAAACGACATGGTAGTTGAAACATGGCAGCTATTTCTAATTTCTATTATGAGAAGAGATTTCAGAATATCTTTAAACCCCCAATGGAATCTAGAACCTGAGAGTCAACTAGCCAAACCTTAAGTTTATTTGAGTCCCCCTCATTATGAACACTCTTAATGTCCATTCTGTATTTCAAAAAATCAACTTGTAGAGCCTCCTTGATGGTTTGATAAGTTTCTGCATTTGCTTGCTTTGCTAGAGTAACAATCTTTATTTCTGTCACTTGGATTGCTTGAATTATTTTATTTGAGCATTCCTCTAAAATGCTTCTCATGAGGTAGAGCTAGTGTGGCTGCCACCTTTGTTGTGGTTGTGAACAGATGTTCATCTTGTTGAAGAGTTGAAGTCTACAGTTGTCAAGATTGAGAAACTCTGCCTTATAGAAAATGTCTTTCAGGGCCAAAAAACCCCAAAAAACAAAGCAAAGCAAAGCAAAGCAAAACCAAACCAAACAAAAACGTGCCATGTTATGAGCAACTGGGCTGTTCCTCTGTACTTAAAAATATCAAAATTGGCAGGAGAACCATTTTGCTCCATCAGCCATCCTGAACATCTCAGTCCATCATAGCTGGCCAGCAATGCATGGATCATCATGTGTTACATACTAATACCTGAGCAGTTTTTTCTCTTTTTCTCCCCTTTCTGTGCCTTATTTTAGGGGAAGAAAAACTTAGCCAAAAATTATCTTGCTTGTTATTATTCTGTCAGCCACTCAAGCTGAAGTATAGTGTACCTTAATGCTTCAAATAGGTAAATAGCTCTATAAGTCCTATAAACAAACAAATATAAACATACTTACTGATTTTTAAACTCTGTGCCATTGGACCATTTCCAGACTTGTTTAATTTCTCTTGAGAGACCAAACCAGTAATGAAAGGGACCTAGAATATTCACCCAAAAACCCTAGGAGAAAGGAAAAATGTATAATAAAATCCTCATTTAACAGACTAATTAGGGAAAGTGTATGTCGTTTTTGACGATCTATTGAATGCCCAAATACATCATTTGTATCAATTTATTTCATTTGTAGCATATAAAAAATTAAAATAAAGTTAAAAGTGTATGTTACTGCCTTGTCAAAACTATTTCAGATATAGTGCACTTGTACATTATTTTGGGGTGATATCTACATACGTAGATGTTTAGTCTTTTACATCAAAAGGCCAATAAAAGGAGATTTATTAAATTAAGCTTTCTACTGAAAGGTGCACATATCTGTATTTAAATTTAAAGTGCATTACACAGGATTCAACAGGAATATATTAGTTTCTCTTATTCATAATGATATTCCTCCTTAAATATTTATTAATATTAATAACAAAAGACAACAAAAATGTTTATGGCAGCTTTTATGCGGATACTATATTTATTTTCTTATGTGCATTCAGCCTGATATTGGTGTCTGTAATTGACCATACATCTTACTGCTGGTTATCCTTTTTTTTTTCTCTTTCCTATCCCAGGGTTATAGACTTAAGAGAGCTGAGTCTTTAAGGTAGGCCTCAACATATGACAGCAACAAACACTATGGATTATGGTTGTATGTCATAATGGTTTGTAAAATAGGTTAAAACCCAATTTTACAACCTTTTTTGTGGCAGACGTTAAGCAAATCACTGTGGTCATTAAGCTAATGCCATGGTTGTTAAGCAAACCAATGACTCACTATGGGTGTGGTTTTACCAAAACCAAGAAGTACCAAGTTTTGGGTTTTTTTGCAAAAGAATCATAAAACATGGTCATTGCTAAATTGTAT
Organism: Ptyas mucosa; assembly: GCA_012654045.1. Taxonomy (NCBI): domain Eukaryota; kingdom Metazoa; phylum Chordata; class Lepidosauria; order Squamata; family Colubridae; genus Ptyas; species Ptyas mucosa. The sequence goes on from WNWU01000158.1 coordinate 380,052, forward strand.
TGCCAAGCTGACGTTTTGTCACATTGTGGCACAATCTTTGTATCTTTGAATCCAGATTATAAATCCCCTTCTTCAGGTTGATCATAACTCTGAACAGTCAGACATCAAGAACTACCTATATATAAAACATCTAAACTTTAAGGGAAGCTGAATTGGAAGAAGATGAGTGTGGTTTAATAATTGGAGAAAGATGCATCACTTATGGTTTGATGGTGACATTACTCTGATAATCAAAAATGCAAAGGATTGCATGCTCTAATAATAAAAGTCAAGAGGTACAGTGAACAAATTGGACTAAAATGAAATAAAGAAGATCAAATGAATTACAACTGATAGAATGACTAGCCTTAAAACTGACAGTGAAGATATTGGTGGATGGCTTCTGCCTTTAAGGATCTACTATCAACAAAAGTGCCACCGATCAAGAAATGTCTTGCAGACTACCAATTGGTAGGGCAACCATGAAAGCTTTGGAAAAAAAATATCAAAATGCTGTGAAATGTCTACACTTACAAAGATCAGAATTGTGCAGGCAATAGTGGTTTTCCCAGTAACACTCTATGAAAGCTCAGCTTTGAAGAAACAGGACAAAAAGATATTGAAGTTTTGAATGCTGAAGTTGGAGATAACTCCTGAGAATAATGTCAAGTGCAAACAACCAAGTTCACACATGAGGATTCAAAATCATTGATTTGTAGCTTAATATGCACAGGAATCTTCTCAGACTAACAGCTACAGGTAACATCTTGGTAAAGTCAGATAAGGTTCAATGGCATTCAAGGGGGATCAGTGTTAGACCTTTTGTGACTGCATAGAGACTCCAAACTACAGTACTTCCTAATTTGACTCCTCTCTCTCAGTGAGGATTATGTTACTATGGGTTCGCCCCACACGCGCACCCTTGCTTCATGTGCATGCGTGCCCAATTCACATGCGTGCCTGCCTTCCACACATGCACCTGGCCTTCCGTGCATACATTTTGTACAAGTGCACACCTTCCGTATATATGCCTGGCCTCAAAAATGTGCACAAATAGGATGGCATAGAACCAGGGCGGGTGGCCGGGTGGGTGG
>WNWU01000158.1:385754-421639 GCA_012654045.1 Ptyas mucosa
TTCTATTCTATTCTATTCTATTCTATTCTATTCTATTCTATTCTATTCTATTCTACTCTACTCTACTCTACTCTACTCTACTCTACTCTACTCTACTCTATTCTATTCTATTCTATTCTATTCTATTCTAAATAAAAAAATAATTGTAGTGGTAAATGAACATCAATAGTAAATCAATATTTACTTAGCTAAACAGATTAATCAGAATGGGAAAAAGGGAGTGGGAGTGACTGCCGACTTTCTGCTGGCTTCCTCACTGACTTTGCTCATGGGAAGCTGACAGGGAGTGTCAAAAACGATGATCATGTGACCATAGGGTCCCTACAAAGGACACAGCTTTGTTAATAAAACAATTTCAGTTCCACAGGAGTAATGGCTGCCAGATTTTTTATGCAGTCTTTTAAATTGGTGGATTTTAGGTACCGTGATTCAAAAATGTTTTGTTACCATTAGTTTGTAAAGCTGCCTGAAGCAGCTTAACACAGATAGAAAGAGCTACTGTTATGCAGCAGTAGGACTCTTAAGGAGTAGTGGAAAGAGCAGTAGAAGGAGGTGTAGTAGAAGTGGGAAAGCATGGAGTAATGAGTAGTGAGTATAGCCTTTGAGTGCTTGTGTTTGTGTGTTGGGTTGGCTGTCTTGGGTTTTGAAGCCCACATATTTGGGTATACATGAAAGAATAATAGATAATTGATTCAAAAATTGTTACGGTATAATACACCATTTGGGCTAACTTGACAAATAGACAAACACAATGAAAGTTTTAGTAGTAAATGGATAATAAATATAATACAACTGCTTTTTGTATTTGTGAATGCCAGGACAACAATGCAGTTACTCATGATGTCTCCTTATTCCTTACCAATTCGTTCTGACTATCAATCACAGCCAAGGATGCATTAAACGAGGAACAGGTTATTAAACTGAGAGACCAATTCTTTTCTTCTTTTGATGTATAGAAACATTTTCCTCTATATCCAATCCAGAAGTCTGGGCAGGTAACACTTTGACTTGCAATGAGAGGACAAGGCAGATATGTTTCTGTTTTTTTAACTGGAACTAAAACAAAAAACATAAATCATACAGCTCACAATTAACTACAGTTCTGACAACAAAGTTTGAATAGTTAATACCATATTAAGCTATCTTACATAAATTGGAATTTGTGTACACAAATATGTTTATAATGTAATTACATTATAAGGTATTTACAATGTAATTACAAAAGCCCTGGTGGTTAAAGTGCAGTATTGCAGGCTAACTCTGCCCGCAGCCTGGAGTTCAATTCTGATGGGGCTCAAATCCCAAAGATGCTTTTTCATAAGGTAACTGGATTTTCTTTGTTTTGGTTTTTTCCTCTTGAAAATGTTTCACTTCTCACCCGAGAAGCATCTTCAGTTTTGACTGAATGGTGGGGAATGGAAGGATTTGCAGTCCTTGGAGTCATCTGCTTGTTAGCACTCTGAAGATCAGTCATTGGCTCTCAGAGATGCTCATCAGATATTTACCTTTGGGATTGGCTGACATCTTGGCTTCCTGGCTTCCTCTTTATATAGTTCTCATTGTATGCTTTGGGATAGTTAATATCAACTCTGAAGCTGGCCTGACGGAGGCCATTTTGAGGTTCCAGGGTTGCCACAATAGAGTGGGATAGGGAGGGTGGACTAGAGATAGCTGGGGTTTTGTAGCCGAAACAAAATAGTTTCCCCTGTGAACCAAGGACATTCCCACAGGTGGCTAAAGAAAGGAGGAATGATGTTACCAAGCAACTGGATTGCACCCTGATTGGACCATGTGACTGATTGTTTGGGGAAAGGGGAAAAACTTTTACTTTTAATTAGGTGAAAACTGTGGGAACATTTAGAATCAGTTTCCAACGGCCTGTGCCGATATGATATATCCAATGAAACTATTTTTTGAGGAACCTACCTGCCTCGGAGTTCTGTTTGCTATGGGTGTATTACTTGGAACCCTGACAGCTAAGCTGTCACTCTCAAAAGCCAGATGCTAGAGTAATGGCATGAACGTCCTGCTAAACAGGATCTAAAGTATTTTATGGCCTTATAACAGCAATCACATGAGAGCTATGACTCCATGGGATTCAGTGTCTCAAAGGGGGTAAATGATGGACGGGCTATTTACATTGAAGTCAGGATATTTCTTCAAGTTTGATGCAGTCAGCTTACCAGAAAGCCCTGTGATTTTGTGATTTTCAGTTTTTTAACTGGATATACTGTAATTCTATATTTATGGTTGTATATTAGCTGGGGTCACACTTTTGCAAATTTACATCTCCCTGTGTGGATTGGGTAATGGGTTGGTATATATCATTACCCAATGAAAAGCCATTTTTAGCCAATTTGGGGGAAATTATCCAGGTTTGGGAAGCACTAAAATTAAATAACCAAATTAACTTACTTATTTGTTTGTTTGTTTCTTTGATAGATTTCTATAGCCACCCATCTTAGCAAATGACTCTGGGCAGCTCACAATTCAAAACATATATTACAATTAAAACCTTAACAACATTTTAAACAATAAAAAGCATTAAAACAGTAAAAACACTGCACACCAGAACAACTAGACACAAGAATAGTTTTTCCCCGAATGCCATCACTCTGCTAAACAAATAATTCCCTCAACACTGTCAAACTATTTACTAAGTCTGCATTACTATTAATCTTCTCATCGTTCCCACCACCCATCTCCTTCGACTTATGACTGTAATTTTGTTGCTTGTATCCTTACGATTTATATTGATATTGTTTCTGGATTGCTTATTTGTACCCTATGACTATCATTAAGTGTTGTACCTTATGATTCTTGATGAACGTATGTTTTCTTTTATGTACACTGAGAGCATACGCACCAAGACAAATCCCTTGTGTGTCCAATCACACTTCGCCAATAAAAAATGCTAATTCTAAAACTTTAAAATGACTAATTCAGAGAGCGTTCTCTTTGGGCGCACCGACCCTCTGGAAGGGGTTATCCACGGAGCTCCGGATGGCCCCCGACCTCCACTCTTTACGCCGAGAGCTGAAGACATGGCTTTTCCAACAAATTTGCTGATCTGATGGATGTTTTTAATTGGGTGGATTTTAAATTGATTGTCTAGTTTTATTTTATTGTTTTCATTGTTTTAATTTCTGTAAGCCGCCCCAAGTCCTTCGGGAGGAGGGCGGCATATAAGTATAATAAAATAAATAAAATAAATAAATAATAATTCAAAGTACATACAAAGCAAGATATCTGGTCTGTTAACACTCTAGCCAAGAGGCTGGGCCCTTGGCACATATATGCTCGGGAGCATAGAAAGGCTTTTAAAGCTTTGCAGAAGACCAACAGTGTTAGGGCCATGGAATATGGAATATGAAAATGGAGTTGAGTATATCAGCAGAAACCTAAACGAAGATAGCTACAGTAGGAAAAGACCCAGTTTGGGGCAGCGGTTAAGGCATCAAGCTAGAATATGGGAGACTGTAGGTCCCAGTCCTGTCTTAAGCATAAAGTCAGCTGGGTGATCTTGGGCCAGTCCCTCTCCCTTGGCTCTAGAAAGTAGGGGAGGGCAAACCGTTTCTCAAATCTCCCCCAAGATAACCTCAGGGATTTGTCTAGGCAGTTGCAAGAATCAAGGCACTCAAGAAGACCACACACATATACACACAAAGCTACAGAAGAAATAGAACACTTGAGTGGATGTCATAAAACTAGAAGAGAAATGGTCAAGAATGAAAAATTATCAAATCAAATGCAGATTTGTTTGCTGGATTATGCTATCTTTGTTCCCTTCTATAGGCTTGTGCTACCTTTAACATAACAATCTTTGCTTCCAGGGCATTTGTAAGAGTAGCAAAAAAGTCCAGCTGGCAATTATAGCAGTGCAATAATATTCCTTCCTTTTGGAATACACAGGCAACATGTACAAAAAGTCTGGATTTCAATTACACCGCAGCAAATTTCATCTTGACTTTTTTGACACATCCCACCCCCAGCTACCTCCTTCCAAATCATTATGTGGTTTACATGTATGTGGTGATCTTGATTTAAACAACAACAAAACTGGACAATGTTAAATAGAAATTTCTCATTACTTACCAGCCAATAAAATTATGACAATACTCAAAACGACGATCACAATAATAGCTACTATAATAATAATAATCTTTTTGTCTGAAATGTAATGTAGGAGAGCTGAAAAACAAAGGAAATATTAGGAGGTGAATTTCATGCTTTTATTGTGATAGCTTAGAAATTTTTTTTGGTTTTGTTGTCTTGTAAGCTGCCCACGTTGTAGTCACACTGTAGCATACTGACAGACAGATAGTTTTAATGCCCTTTATGGTAGGAGACTGCACATTTACCCCCAAATGACTGGCTGTAATGTGTATGAACAGTTTTTGTATCCTGTATCATAGAACTATCTTCTTCCAGCTTTGTCCAAAATATCTGGAAAACATTTGGTTAGAGAAGGTGTGCACTTGCATTTGTTGACAGTTAAGTTTGTGGTCTGGTTTGCAGCTGCTGATCCCACCCCAGATAAACCCTGAACATCCCTTACCTCCCCACCACCACCCTCAACAAGGAAAGACTGAAGAAGGCAGTCAAGAGCACCTCCATGGAGCCCAGAAGCACAGCCTTGGCATCTGTTGTGTGTGGCCATCAGATTTCTTTCACCACAGAACAGATTAAGTGGGTCTGGAATGGCTAAGATCCTCCATCTTTCTCATAGTCGTAGGAGACTCAAAGTCAATCTCAATCCCAGCACTCTTAAATGCCCAACAGCCTGCCAGAAGATAAAGCTGGCAACACTTGTGAAAGTGTCCTGTCCAAATCCTTTAATTTAATATCACAAAATACAGTTCAAGTGCTCCCTGCAGAACAGCACAGTGAAAAATAGAGCATGCCACCCCAACCTCCTCATTTTCTCCAACAGCATTACAGCAATTAACCAGATCTTGTTCTTTGTGACAAAGAACAAATATCCATTTCTTCCCTCTCAGATGGCTGACCTGGACTTTTCTCTCCAACCCTAATGGACAAAAGTCAGTGGCAGGATTTTGGTTTGGTCCTGGAAATGGGAAATGCCCACCAAGGTGTCATGGGAAACTCACCCAACGTATAGTATTGGCCTACAGTTGGCTTTGTGGGAAATTTTTCTTTTTGAAAAGAGGAACACTCCCAAGTGTCAGCATTCCGAGTAACGCACCCATTGAAAACAGAACTCTGAGGCAGGTAGATTCCTCAAAGAACATGTTTATTGGATACATCATATCAGCACACCCGGTAAAAACCAACTCTAACGGTTCCTGTGGTTTTCACTTAATTAAAAGAGTAAAATCCCCCCTCCCAGGTGTCATCGGTCATATTGTCCAATTAGGATGGATGGCAGGCTCGTCTCCTCCTTCAACAGCCACCTGTTATGATGACCTTGGTTTCCACAGGAAAACTTTTTGTTTCGACCGTTAACAGCAATGGTGGGTTTCCAAATTTTTTTACTACCGGTTCTGTGGGTGTGGCTTGGTGGGCGTGGCATGCCTTGGTGGACATGGCTTGGTGGGCATGGCAGGGGAAGGATACTGTAAAATCTCCATTCCCTCCCCACTCCAGGGGAAAGTTACTGCAAAATCCCTATTTCCCCCTGATCAGCTGGGACTCGGGAGGCAGAGAATAGATGGAGGTGGGGCCAGTCAGATTTGGTATTTACCGGTTCTCCAAACTACTCAAAATTTCAACTACCATTTCTCCAGAACTGGTCAGAACCTGCTGAAACCCACCTCTGGTTAACCGGGATATCTACTCCCCCCCTCCCTTCCCCCTTTCAGGCTTCGTGGCAACTATGAGGCAGCACAAGATGGCTTCAGCCAGGTTGCTTCAGAGTTGACACCAAGTTCTTCTCAAAACCAGGGAAAAGAGTGGTCCTGTTTCTTACATAAGTGTGACCCAGCTCCACCTACTTTTGCTCCATTACATCCCCCCCCCCCAGCAATAGAGATTACAAAACATGTGTCTACCTTTGTTTTCACCAGCATTTCTTGTAGGCGGTTCAGAGTTTCCAAGAGCAGATTCAGGTGTCCCCTTAAGAGACAATTGCTCATTACATCCAGAATCTCTATCTGCCCCTAAAAGAACGCAGAAGGCCCCAAGTAAGACAATACACAGAGATGTGGTCTACTTTTGTTATTAGGAAGATGCTAATTCTCAACTAGGGCTTCTTCTTTCTCAGTATAATAATAATAATAATAATAATAATAATAATAATAATAATAATAATAAAGAAATATTTTAAATCAATTCTATGGAGATTCTCAAGTTATCCAGGTCATGGTTGTCCCAAAGGTGCTTTTTCAGGAGGCAACTGGACTTTCTTGGTTTTTCCTTGAAGATGTTTCGCTTCTCATCCAAGAAGCTTCCCTGCCATCCAGTCAAAACTGAAGAAGTGTTGTGACCCCGACTCCCGAGCCTGTCCTAACAGAGGAAGAGGACTCAGAAGGTGATGGGGAGGAACTGACAAGGCCTCCCTCTCCAGGACCCTCCTTTCTGGCAATGCCTCAGGTTCCATCCGAAGGCCAGGAGGAACAACCTGGGATGTGCCAGGAGGAAGGCATATCAGAGCACCAATTGATAGGGAGCGGAGATGATGAATCCTGGCTTGATCCCAGGCAGCGTCAGAGGGAGAAGCATGCACAGCAACGGAAGAGGCATGGGAGGGCCAGAGATTGAGCTGAGTCACGGAGCCACACCCCACCAGGAATAAAAGTGGGTGGGATTGCTCTTCAGGCTTTGTGATGGACAAAGTTAAACCCTGAAAGTCACATCGTGATCTCTGAAATTTGGCTTGGATATATTTTGGACTGAACATTGACTAAACTCTTGTCTCGTGGATAATTTGTTGCTCCTGGAACGGACTGAAGATAAGTTCTCTTCTACTTAATGGGAGTGGAAATGGTCTTGGCAGGCATTCGGCAGTTTGCTGCCAAAATCTTGGTCTGCCAAGAATTCTAATCTGTTTACCTAATAAAATATTGGCAGGCGTGCTTGGTATTACGTTTGCTTGTGTGAGGAGGGGGGACAGAACAAGAAGCTTCTTGGATGAGAAGTGAAACATCTTCAAAGAAAAAAACAAGGAAGTCCAGTTGCCTCCTGAAAAAGCCCCTTTGGGACATAGAATCAAGGAAGACTTTTCCTTTGACTTCATCACTACCCTAGTGCTTTTCTCCTGCTTTCTTTAGTTCTCAGCTAGGTGAAAGAAAGATCTGAATGCCTCACCTTTCACTTCTCGTGGCATCTTCCAAGCTGTCTGGGTTACCAAAATAAATAAATAAATATATAATCAGGATTCAGTCTGCATGGAAAGAAAAGAAATTAGTGTTACTTATTTCTGCACGCAATATCGTTGACATATTTCTGTAGAGAAGATGTTCCCTTAAATTACTCTTCTTCAAAGTGCTGCCCTCCACTTGAATCTTATTGACTGGAATGGCCAGAGGTGTTGTGGTCTGCCAGCAGCCTGCGGAGCTGGCAGCGGAGTTGGACAGTGAGTAGGTTGGGGAGGAACATGGGCCAGTCCTGGAGTCTGGGGAAGGCCCGGACAAGGGCTCTGCGTCAGAGGCAGATATGGGGCCAGGGCCATCTGGGAGTGATGCGTGGACTCCGGAGCACCCAGAGTCGGACAGCAGAGAGGCAGAGGAACAGGAGGAGCCTGTTCCTAGTGCATGCATGCGCAGAAGGCAAGAGCAGCTAAAGCAAAAGGGATGACTTGGGAGTAAGGCCAGGAGATGATTGGTCCCGCTCATAAGGCTTAAAAGAGAAACAGAGGCACTTGGGCCTTTTTGCAGGAAAGCAACGTTGCTAACTCTGTTTCCAGTCGGCGTCTCTTGTTTGTTTCTGAACTCATGGGGCTTTGCCAAGTAAGGTCTTTGGCAGAGTGTCAAAGAAGATAAAGGTTGGTGATTATCCCGAAGGACTTCTTCCAAAGGATTTATTTTGCAACTAATTGGGACTCAGCTGGGAATGAACGTAATTCTCAGCTGTTACAATAAAATAGGTTTATTTGAGACTAATTGTGTCTTGAAATGACTCAGTAAGCCTAGGTCACAACAAGAGGTTGTGAGATCTGTTATCCAATATATCTCTTAAGTACCAGATTGATGAAGGCAGCTTTAGACAATAAAAAGTCACATCTGGTTGTATGAAATGTATCTATCCATCCCAGCATTTGTTTAGTTCAGCTGCAAACATCTAAGGTCTTTCCCACATCAATTACAGGTAGTCCTCAACTTACAACAGTTCATTTAGTGACCGTTCAAAGTTACAATAGTACTGGGGAAAGTGACCTATGACCGTTTTTTACACCAATGACCACTGCAGCATCCCCATGGTTACGTGATCAAAATTCAGACACTTAGCAACTGACTCATATTTATGACAGTTGCAGTGTCCCAGGGTCATGTGATAGCAATAGCACTTAGACTTATATACCGCTTTACAGTGCTTTACAGCCCTCTCTAAGCGGTTTACAGAGTCCACATATTGTCCCCAACAATCTGGGTCCTCATTTTTAATGACTTCGGAAAGATGGAAGGCTGAGTCAACCTTGAGCCTGGTGAGGTTCAAACTGCCACATTGCAGGCAGCCGGCAGTCAGCAGAAGTAGCCTGCAGTACTGCACTCTAACCACTGTGCTACCGTGGCTCATATGTTCCTCTTTTATGACCTTCTGGCAAGCAAAGTTAATGGGGAAGCCGGATTCACTTAATAACTGTGCTACTAACTTAACAACCGCAGCGATTCACTTAACAACTGTGTCAAGAAAGGTCGTAAAATGGGGCAAAACTCACTTAACAAATGTCTCACTTAGCAACAGAAATTTTGGGCTCAATTATGGTCGTAAGTCAAGGACTACCTGTATCTCACATGGTTTAACTAGATCTGAATCTGGAATATTGTGCATGTAAAAATTAGAAACGGATAGACTCAATGTATTTTAAATGAGGCAGACCAGTGGTGGATTGCTACCAGTTCACACCACATTGAGCGAACCGGTGGCAGTGGGAGGCTCCACCCACCCACCCACCCACCCGGATGCTTCTGCGCATGTGCAGAAGCGTCGTGCGCATGAGGGAACTGGTAGCAACGGGATTTGGAACTCACCCCTGAGGCAGACATATACAAATTAATTACCATGACAGTTATATCATTTATCTGGAACTCTTTGTAAAATTGAGATAAAAAAGGGAGCTCAAAATCAAGGGTATTTATATATCAAATGTATATGCAACCTAATCTTAAGAGCTATATATTTATCACATTGTTTCTTTTTAGGAAGTATGAAAAACAATGCTCAATGGAATGATGAAGGGAAAAGAGGCTATCGATCAGGAAAATGCATGTGAGAGAATGATGCAAGAAATCAAGGTGAGAGACAGATATTGCATGTGTATATAAAAATAAATGACAGCTGTGCAAACATGGTGTAGGAAAGCAAAGAATAGGTAAGACTACAAAAAGAGAAACAACAAAGATTGTGAAGGAAATAAATTGTTTTAGAAATGGATAAGAAGGGCTAAAGAAAGAAAACCAGCAATATATATATATATATATATATATATATATATCCTCCTGATGTCAAATTTTCTCTTGATTTTAAAATTTCCTTAGGAAAATTATATTTGTTGTTGTTGTTTCAGTTGCGAAGTCGTGTCCAACCCATCACGACTCCATGGACAACGTTCCTCCAGGCCTTCCTGTTCTCTACCTGGAGTCCATTTTAAGCTCACACTGACTGCTTCAGTGACTCCATCCAGCCACCTTGTTCTCTGCCGTCCCCTTCTTCTTTTGCTCTCAATCGCTCCCAAGATTAGGCTCTTCTCCAGTGAGTCCTTCCTTTCATTTGGCCACCACTGGCCAAAGTATTTGAGAAAATTCTATATGTCACCACAAGTTAATCAGTGGTGGGATTCAAATAATTTAACAACCGGTTCTCTGCCCTAATGATTTCTTCCAACAACCAGTTCCCCAAACTGCTCAGAAAGTTAACAACTGGTTCTCCCAAAGTGGTGCGAACTGGCTGAATCCCACCACTGAACTTAATCCTTTATATTTAGTTATAATTTCTCTTCTATAATATGTTTCTTGTAATGGCAGACACAAAGGCATTTTTGGACACAAAGTGTATTGATCCGTATTATTGTATCAATATGGCACGTCTAACAAAATGATTTTTAAAATCTACATTGACTTTTACTTTATCACACCATAAGTAACCCTGCCACCCAAAGTTTAAATTGTGTCTTTCTAACTCCAATAGCTTTCTATTTCTCAGCATTAAAGCTGCTGGTCTTTCATAAGGCTTAACAGTGTGATTTTTCCCAGCAATTAGGCAGAAATAAGCAGCAAGAGATAGTAAGTCCCTGATTTTCAAAGAGCACAATGAAAAAAATGAGATTGATATTTCATGTAAAAAAAGACTAAACTAATGACAACAGGTACCCTAGCCAGCTTAGTACTAACAATGAAGATATCAAAGTGATGGATAGTTGCTGCCTTTTAGGATCAAGATCCAAGCATTAACAATAAAGGGACAAGCAGTCACAGACCAGGACTTGGTAAAGCAGCTACGAAGACCTCAGAATAAATATTTGGATGCTGGGATGTATCTATAGTGTGGAGATTGAATAATATGTATCATGTTGAAGCATATGTAAGTTCAAGGATATTATTTGAAGAGAAGAATTATCAGGATTGTTAAACTTTTGTATTAAATCTCCGAGTGAGCCAGTTTAGCATAGTGGATAGAAATGGGGAGATTGTGAGATCTGGTCCCATTTTTGCCATGAAGCTGGCAGGGTCACTTTGGATCCTCTCCCTCAGCCCGGAGTGGAGGTGGACGAAGGAGAAGGAGAAGGGGAAGGGGGAGGAGGAGGAGGAGGAGGAGGAGGAGGAGGAGGAGGAGGAGGAGGAGGAGGAGGGGGAGGAGAAGAAGAAGAAGAGGAGGAAGAGGAGGAGGAGGAGGAGGAAGAAGTAGTAGTAGTAGTCGTCGTCAAGGGCAAGCAATTTCCTAAAATCTTTCAAGAAAACTACAGGGACTTATCTAGACAGTCTCCAGAAATCAGTATGGACTTGAAAGCATGCATGCATACAGATACTATATTAGGAAGAAGAAAGCTTCCATCACCTTGGCCAGCTGGTATTCCAACACTGACTTTGGAATTTTTTCCCCTAACGTTTAATCAGAATATGCCTACCGGTATCTATAGCCTCCATTTTGTGCTCTGTCCTCTATTTGTAGATTTTACATTTCTTGTTTTGCATTCAGGTGCTGATGCTTGGTGATAATTTTAGACTGTCAGATACACACACAAAAATCAGGAGTCAGGACCATATGTTAGGTTGTAGTCCAGAGGATGTATTCCTGAAGCCTATACAAAAGAAACTAGCCAGCTAACATTCAATATAAAATTGGCGCCAGATAAGCATCAACAGAATTCAAAAGGTTTGGACTTAGACCGTAGAATGAACGCTTCCCACTCTTTCATTTCTTCTCCTACACACAAAGCCCTATTGTATCTGCCTTCCACCAGCTGCTCCGGGAAAACGGTGAATTCCCCACTTCCTATTTTCAGACTTTTCAGGGAAAGTTTGCCAAAATATTCCCAAGTACTCCTCTCTTTCCCGGGGGGATGGTTTGGGGGCTTAACTTTTACTTTGGAGGACCTCAACAATGCTAAATCATTTCTTTTTCTTTTTTAAAATTTGATTTATATGCCGCCCTTCTCCGGAAACTCAGGGCGGCTTACAATGCGTTAAGCAATAGCCTTCATACTTTTGTATATTTTATACAAAGTCGGTTTATTGCCCCCACAAACTGGGTCCTCATTTTACCTACCTTAGAAAGGATGGAAGGCTGAGTCAACCTTGAGCCTGGTGGGATTCGAACTTGCAGTAATTGCAGGCAGCTGATGTTAATAACAGTTAATAACACTGCTTTAGTCTGCTGAGCCACCAGAGCTCCAATCTTCCAATCTTCCTTTGTATATTGTTTCTTTTATTCTTCAAAGACACTGTTTTTATGCACTGATTCCTCTGACAGCAATACCGAACAAGCCAGGCTATGAGTATCAGGACATTAAAGAAATTTGCTAGGCTATCCCACCTCCTTTACATTGCAGCCATCAACTATCCACAAACTTTTCCACAATAGCAGTGAGAGCTCTGTTGCCATGCATTTCATTTAAATGAAGAAATTTATAGCCTGTTTTCCTGACTTTTCTTTTCCATTTTATTTCTGTCTGGTATTCACTATTCCCCCCCCCCTTTCTCCCTTCATATTTGTTCACTGCAAATCTATTAAGAGTTACCTGCAGGTCTTAAAACTCATTAGCACGAAGTTCAAAGAGGACCATTCCTGAAAAGGTTGAAATCTTCCAGGGGTGTCTGAAATCTGTAGTGAGGGAAAGGCTGAGCCAGCGCAGAATAGGACGGCACACAACAGCCAGATCAGCAGGGACGGTTGGGTGTGGCTGGGTAGAAGCAGATGGGTTGGTGAAGATGGGTGGGTGCAAAGGAGTGGGAGTGGCTAGCTTACAGCCACTGACTTAGTGCAGCCAGTTGGTAAGGATGGGTGGATGTGACTGGATAGGTACCAATGGTTTGGTACAGATGGGTCAGAACAAGTACACATACTGGCTAACTGGACATGGGACCAACTCAGTGCCGTACCAGCTCCTCGTCTCCGCAAGCTGCCGATAGCCAGGCATGCGCACACATAGACACACACAGCACACTAGAAACCTGCCAACCATGGCCAGGTTTGGGCAGAAGGACCTCTCTTTTGGCATGCTGGGTGCTCCTGCACATACACACACACACACCCCATTCTGAGTTTGAGGATAAAAGTCCCCAAGCTGGGGGATGGTGTGCATATGTGTGTGTATGCGTGTGGGTTCATGCATACGCTTGGCTGCTGGCAGTTTGGGGAGGTGAGAACCTTGTGAGATGTTGTTAGCTGGTGTGACTTGTTTCACATTGACCCAGCCACACTCACACAGTTTGTTTGTTTATTGATTGATTGATTGATTGATTGATTGGTTCGATTTATATGCCGCCCTTCTCCGGAGACTCAGGGCGGCTTACAATGCATTAAGCAATAATAGCCTTCATACTTTTTGTATATACCTGCTTAGTGGGGCTTACGGGGGCCCCCTAAGCGGTGTTCTTTTTTATACAAAGTCAGCTTATTGCCCCCACAATCTGGGTCCTCATTTTACCTACCTTGGAAGGATGTAAGGCTGTGTCAACCCTGAGCCTGGTGAGATTCGAACTCGCAGTAATTGCAGGCAGCCGGCAGCTAAGTGCTACTTAACAGCACTTTAGTTCGCTGCACCACCAAGGCTCCTTGGTGGTGGCCATGCATACATGGCCATGCCACCTGGCTGCAGTGAGTCAATGCTGAGCTGGCTGAATCTACTCCTTCATGCCCACCCATCCATGTCTACCCGATGTCTGGCCACTGTAAGTTATCGTAGACCCATGCCAGTGGGATTTGCCACTGAATTCTCTCTCTCTGTTTTTTTTTTTACCTTTCCCCACAGTTACTCCTTGAGTCTTCTGTTCAGGGCAATTTCAAGTTGGATGCATATGAAGGCCTAGCTTTGCAGGGCATTCTAGGAGAATGAAAATAACACTTAATTCACACGATATGATGTTAATCATTGACATAAATGATTCACTGCCATTTCCCGCCTTGGCTTAGAGACAGATGATTGAGAGGTAAAAGGCATTAGCAGTTGGTTTTATTGCCAGATGTTGCTTTATCTTTGCAAATGCAAAAGTTCTCGTAAGAAGCAAATGCATGTGAGGTGTCCATATATGAAAAAAGTGATTAATATTGGAAACTAGTGTTTCCAGGAAAGAAAAAGTGCAAAGACAAAACCTTCACAGGTCTGGAAATGATTTTTAGTGGTTGGGATGTATGCGTGTTTGTGTGTGTGTGTAATCATTTCCAAGACCTGGGGGGAGGATGAGACCCTCTAATAACAATAAACAAAAAGGCTTTTAAAAAGAAAAAGATTTGGAAAATAGAGCTTATTGGCTTGTGAAAAGCTTCCTGAAATAATACAGCCAGGTTTGGCCAATACAGGGCTCCTTACTCTTCCCATCCCCAAACATGCAAATAATACACCCACCCATCCACCCACCCGCCCCAGTAGGAGCAGATCCAACCTGGTAGAGCCAACCTTCCAAACTAACGCTCACCTAGCAAAGAGGGTGACAAACATCCCATTCAGTTGCTATCTGAACTGCCCCCCCCCCCACCAACTCTCATCCCTGACATCATTCCTGGGAAAACAAGATAATTGCCCACTTTGACAGGCCCTGAAAACATGCTTTTGCCAGTGAGCCTGCGGACCCCAGGGTGATACGGAGCCCATCAAGTGATTGGTTTGATTGGTGATTTATTGGGGTTTTATTTCTATAAGCCTCCCAGCGTACCCGTGCTCTCTTTCCACCGCCTCTGCTTCTTCATGGATTCCTCTGCTTGCCCGATAGCAGCCTTTCCTATTTCCTATTCCTCTTCTCTCCCTCAGGCTTGCCTCACAGAAGCCTCTCATATCCTATCCCATTCTCTCCCTCAGCTGTCAGGTTCCAACCAGAACGCAAAAGAAAGGACACAAACCTGGTCTGTTGCTGCTTTCTTTTATTAACTTCCTGGCACGTACTGACAATCTCTGTTGAATCTTTTGTTAGCGCCCGAAAGTTACCGGAGTCGCTCACTCTCTTTCTTGAATGAGCCCCCACCATCACCGCCCTGGTCCACACACTGGCTGCGCAAGCACACACCCAACCTGCCGCTGATGAGTGAATTAAATAAACGGTGTGCGCTTGCGCAGCCGGCACATGAACCAGAGCAGCTCATTCAAGAAGGAGAGTGAGCGACTCCGGTAACTTTCAGGTGCTTGCCATCCCTGACAGCTAGCCCGCGGGCAAAAGGTGAGCAATGGGATACATCGCGTCGCGAAGGGCGAGCAGGCCGTGGCTCTGCGGCTCCACGGCAAGGCCGGAGTCGGGGAATGGTGCATTCCCTGACCTGGTTGAGGCAGGCGGTGAGCAGGCAGTGGCTCCGGGGTTTTGGTGAATGGCGCATCCCTGGGCCCTGGCCTCTGACTCAAGGTGAAGGGCAAGCGGGCGGTGAGTGGGTGGCAACTCCAGGGCAAGACCGGAGTCTCTTTCTAGGCATGTCACTTCTGCCTGTTGAGCCACTTCCAGGAAATAATGACTTCTGGGCGGGTGGGCGGAGCCTCCAGCTGCCATTGCTACCAGTTCTCCGAACTACTGGCCATCATTGCTACCGGATCGTCCGATCCAGTCCGATCTGCTAGCATTTCACCCCTGATCTGTAGTCATGAAAACCTTTGAAAGCCTAGTGCTGTCCCACTTGAAAACCATAACAGATCCGCTGTTAGACCCCTTGCAATTTGCATACCGAGCAAATAGATCAACAGATGATGCTGTTAATATGGCTCTGCACTACATCCTACAACATCTTGAATCTCCAAAGACCTACGCAAGGGTCCTCTTTGTAGACTTTAGTTCAGCATTCAATACCATCATTCCAGACACTCTTCTAACTAAGCTACACTAGCTAAAAGTATCTGAACACACTTGTAAGTGGATCATAAGCTTCCTAACAAACAGGAAGCAGCAGGTGAAACTAAGCAGAATCACATCAGATACCTGTACAATTACCACAGGACCCCTCCAAGGCTGTGTGCTCTCTCCACTTCTCTTCTCTCTGTATACCAATGATTGCATCTCAAACAATCAGCAAAACAGTAGTCTGTTAAACTACTGAAGTTTGCAGATGACACAACAGTGATCAGTCTCATCCGAGACAATGCTGAATCCATATACAGATGGGAGTTTGAACTAGCCTCATGGTGAGACCGGAACAATCTGGAACTGAACACACTCAAAACCGTAGAAATGGTGGTAGACTTTAGGAGAAACCCTTCCATACTTCTACCTCTTACAATATTAGACAACACATTATCAACAGTAGAGACCTTCACATTTCTAGGTTCTACCATATCGCAAGATCTAAAATGGACACCTAACATCAAAAATGTCATCAAAAAAGCACAACAAAGGATGTTCTTTCTGCGCCAACTCAGAAAGCTCAAACTGCCCAAAGAGCTGCTGATTCAGTTCTACAGAGGAATTATTGAGTCTGTCATCTGCATCTCTATAACCGTCTGGTTTGGTTCTGCAACCCAACAAGGCAGACACAGACTTCAGAGGGTAATTAGAACTGCAGAAAAAACAATTGTTACCAACCTGCCTTCCATTGAGGACCTGTATACAGCACGAGTCAAAAGGAGGGCTGTGAAAATATTTACAGATCCCTCACATCCTGGACATAAATTGTTTCAACTCCTACCCTCAAAACAACACTATAGAGCACTGCACACCAGAACAATTAGACACAAGAACAGGTTTTTCCCGAATGCCATCACTCTGCTAAACAAACAATTCCCTCAACACTGTCAAACTATTTACTAAGTCTGCACTACTATTAATCTTCTCATCTCCCATCTCCACCAATCTCCTCCCACTAATGACTGTATGACTGTAACTTTCTTGCTTGTATCCTTACGATTTATAATGACTGTTTCCTAATATGATTTGATTGCTTATCTGTTCCCCATTAAGTGTTGTACCTTATGATTCTTGACGAATGCATCTTTTCTTTTATGTACACTGTGAGCGCATGCACCAAGTCAAATTCCTTTTGTGTCCAATCACACTTGGCCAATAAAATTTCTCTTCTCTTCTCTTCTCTTCTCTTCTCTTCTCTTCTCTTCTACTCTACTCTACTCTACTCTACTCTACTCTATTCTTTCTTCAACAATGTTGTAACTTCAAACAGTTGTTAAACAAATGGTTGTAAATCAAGGACTTGACTTTTTTATAATGGAGGAGGACAATAATTAAGTGGAAGACAATAACTAAGAATCCTAGTTTTCATGGATAGCTAATGGGGAGGAATGATGGGGAATTACAGTCCAGTGTTTCTAACCTGATTTTATGGGCCTGTCCACAAACAAGCTTATTCTGCCTCAGAAATTAACAGGAGAAGAATAAGAAAAATGGAAATTATACATCTGAAAATGGAGATGTTGTGGGAGGCATAAAAATAGAGGCAGTAAAAACAACTACAACATCATAAAATAAAAAGATTACCAATATGTACAAGTAAATGATGAAAGATTAAAATTATATATAAGTAAACAGTATATTATTATGTTTATTTATGTTTAAGCAAAGAATATATTGCTATCATGATTATCATTGATTATCATTAGCAACATTATTATTAATATCAGTGTGTTTAACCAAATTGACTCAGACAATACACTGTTCTAATAAGCACTTATGCTAGTTAAAGAAAAAATGTATAAACAAAAAAACAACAACTACTACTACATCTCTAAAAGTTTCTTTTTCATTTGACATGCTATATTTGAAAATGCAAGTATAATTTATTCTAGTTCATTTATTGAACTCTATTTTTAAAGTAATATAATAGGAGCGCACACAGGCTTTTTATGGGCTCAAATATTTGCTGGGGATGCCATAAAATCATATTCATTTAAAAGTCACTTCCTTTTATGCTCCTTTTCTCACCCACAACAGGCTGGTGTAAGGATTTAGCAGTTGTTTCTTTAGACGGTTTCTCTTTGCTCTGGGGTGGAATGGCCATTACTGAAAAAAGGCAGTCAACATTTACTGGGGCGGGTGGGGGTGGGGGATTTTGTTTTTAATTCTGCATGCAACTCCTCAGATGAATATAGAGAGTTTCTGACAAATCCAGTAAAGCTCTGCACTGCAGATATCAGAGGCAATTCCTTTCTTTCCTATAACACCGCAGTCAGCCATTAATGGTTGAGATCTATGAAGGGAAAGAAAAAGTACTTTCAGTTTGGGAAACGGTAAACTAATGCCACCTGTTCATCAACAGAAACACCTGCCTTCTACAACCTTCTCCCCCCTCTTTGTCTCTCTCACATACACACACACAAACACATAGAGAGAAACCTATGAGGAGGAGGGTGTGGGATCTGGTGGGGTGGGAAGCAGGCGCAAGGCCTGCATAGACCCCAAGGGGCAGGAAGTGGAGTATGGGGTGTCTCAGATGGCGGAGCAGGCTTTGGGTGCTCAGAGCAGGCCTTCCACTATGTCTCCCAGGGCCTCCCCCACAACCCTCGAGGCACCCCATGCTCCACTTAATGACCCATGCATTTGTTTAATGCAGTGGTGGGATTCAATTTTTTAAACAACCGGTTCTGTGGGCGGGGCTTAGTTGGGGTGTGGCTTGGTGATCATGTGACTGGGTGGGTATGGCTAGCTGGTCATGTGACTGGGTGGGCGTGGCTATGTGCATAGGGACTACTCAGAGGGCTGAAAAAAGTCATTTATTTATTTATTTATTTATTTATTTCCAATTTATATACCGCCCTTCTCCCTGAGGACTCAGGGCGGTGTACAGCCAGACATAAAAAACATAAAATATAAATATTAAGACATTTAAAATATATATATAATTTGGCTACAAAATTTAAAACTCACAGACCAATTAAAATATTAAAAATATTTAAAATTTCTTCTTAAGCCAGCCCGGCTTGTTGGAAATTTCTCACTGGTCCTCACATTTTTGACCGGTCCTCACACTTATGACCATCCTCACATTTATGCCCGTTGCGGCATTCTTAACAACAATGTCAGTTATTTCACCACTACTTCTCTTCACCACAGTAACAAGATAGGGCGCAAAACGTAAAATGTGAGGACAGTCGTAAGTTCAAGGACTGATCAAAAGTGCGAGGACCGGTCAAAAATAACTTTTTCAGCCTTCTGACTAGTCCATATACACATGGGAAGGGGGGAAAAAGGGGGGGAGAAGAGGGGGGGGGGGAGAGAAAGTAAGGAAAGAAAAGAGAGAGATGGTAGGTTTGAGGAGAAAGATTGCTGTACAATAAAAAAGATGAATGGGAAGAAAACCGACCCCAAACAAATATAAAGATATTAAGATAAAGAATGAATTGTTAAACTTTAAAGAATAAAAAAGAACAAATATGAATAAATAGCAATAGTTAGAAACACACATACAAACATACAACATATTTTCTTTGAATAGAGTATTTGGCCAGTTCACAAATTTAAACAGTGTTTAGTCATTTCAATTAAATTTACAATTTCTATATTTCCTTTTTGCCATATTCATTCCTCATTTATTTTTTTAAAAAAGCAAGATTACCCTTCATCCTCATCTCTAATCTTAATCAAATTCAATTTTTCCCTTCTATTCTATTTTATACCCCTTCCCATTGTCATCTATTTTTATATCCATCCTCACATTGGTTAATTATGTAATATTGCAGTTGTTTAATACAAATTCAACATTTTAATATAAATCAATGTTATATAATTATCTTTTTTGTATATTAATCAATATGAACATGAATATCCCAATTATTTCCATGCAATCCAATTTCTTACAAACCAATTAATTATATTTACCAATAATAATAAACCAAATAATTTCCCCCATATATTCCTCCAAACCACAACTTAACCATTTCTGCTTCAACACAATATACAATTAATAGTATCTCAATTATTACAATTCCCTAGTTAAATAGAGCTTTTTTCTTTTGTGTTTTAAAATCTTGAACTCTCCTCTTTTGCCTTAAATTTCCCATTGTTTGCACCTACCTTTTTTGGTGAGGAAAAAGAAAAAAAAATATCTCTGCCTCATTTTGTCACGTTGCAGCAAAGAACCTGCTTTACTTTCAGTTTTGCTTGTTCAGCATAGTTAGGGGAGAAAAAAATCTGCTCCAGCACCAGAGCCCTGCACAAAACAGCTGAGAGCAAATCAGCTGAGAGTCGGGAGGCCGATTTAATCAACTTATGGTAATTAACCTATGCTGAAGCTGAAAGGGGCTGTTTTTTCTTGCTGTTTGCTTGCAAGGAGGTAACTGCTGCGAGGCACAGGCCAAAGGATGGGGGCCACCCTCCTTGCCACTTAGCCCCCCCGTCGCCCCCTTTTGCCTCTAGCGCCCCCCTGCCATCCCCTGCCTCCCCCTTGCCTCTTACCACCCCCCTAAGGCATCGAACCACCCCCCAGGGGGCGGTACCACCCCCTTTGGCAACCACTGGCTTAACTACTTAACTACTTAACTACTTAACAACCGGTTCTACCGAAGTAGAATCCCACCACTGGGTCTACCCATTTATTTTTGCGGGCACCAGTCTACTCATTTGTTTTCTTTTAACACTGATCAGCTGTAGGGCGGCCCTTTGAAGCCCCACAAGGCCAATAAAATTATAAAAAACACCGAACCGTTCGTTAAATTGCTGGCTCGCCCACCCCTCGCCCACCCCTATTTATTGGCAATAAATAGTGGTACAGAGGGGCGGGGCAAGGGGCGGGGCGAGCCAGCAATTTAACAAATGGTTCGGCCGAACCGCCTAGAACCGGCAGAATCCCACCACTGGTTTAATGACAGCGTAGGAAAGAACAGGAATGTAGAGTTGTAAGTAATGCAATCATGTGGATGTTTCACTCAATGGCCATCATGACTTCCAACCATAATGGACAGCCTCTATTATGGCTGTTAGTTGACAACTACCTGTACTGGTACTTTCCCATAGTTTCTTTTTTGTTCCTGAAAATATTTGTCAACTTTGATGTCTTTTATTCTTTTATTCCAGTCTGTTCTTTCATTTTAAAAAAGGGTATATTCTTTAAAAAGTGTTTGTATTTGTATGCCTCCTCTCTGAGTAATTAGCAGTTGTGTGGTCCCTCCCCAAGTGATTAGGAGTTAGGCAGTATATGATGTGAATGAAAAAAGAAAGAATTTCTAACAGTAGCTGAAAGCCAAAAATAATGAAATAAAGCCACAGAACCAGGGGTGAAATGCTCCCGGTTTAGACCGGATCGCCTGATCCGGTAGCGATGGAGGCAGGTGGTTTGGAGAACCGGTAGCAAAAATCCCTGCCCGCCCCCATGCCTAGCTGAGCCACGCGATCATCAGAGGCTTTTTTTCTTTTAAAAAGCCTCTGCCAATCAGGCAACTCAGCTTGGATCGTCAGAGGCATTTAAAAGGAAAAAAGCCTCTGCCAATCAGGCAACTCAGCTGGGATCATCAGAGCCTTTTGAAAGCATTTTTTTACAACCTCTTCGCCAAAGAGGTTGTAAAAAAATTGGTTTTAAAAGTAAAAAAAAAATTGGCCATGCCCACCCAGTCACATTACCCCCCCGCAAGCCACGCCCACAGAACCGGTAGTAACAAATTTTAGATTTCACCATTGCACAGTCTTAAACATGGGTTTTTCAGTTGTATTGAAGTAGTTTGTTCACTGATGAAATGAAAGCTGACATTATAATTTCTTTAAAATGCTTCTGGACTCCATAGAAAATAGACTAGAGACATTTAATATCTATACTATCCATACATCACTCTCTCTCTCTCTCATTTACTTTGTTCTGCAAAGAATACTACATCCAAAAGATTCCTTCCATGGGTATTTGAATACTCACAGCATTTGGTTTAATGGTGTGCCATTGTCCCACATCCATTTCTTCTCTGGCAATTTGACCGTGAGCCCAATCCATGAACTCTTATTCTTGATTATGTCCTGGACAAATTCCTATAAAATATCATTTGATTTTTATTACAAGGATGACTGTTGGAATCCCTAATCATGTCCTATTACTGAAGTTGTGTTAGGTTCCGCCAAATGAATTGTGCCTCTGATGCAGTGGAGTACTTTCACAAGTTGATTTTGCCCCATTTGTTTATCCTTCAAGTAGAAAAGGATGGAATAGATGACAATTAAGCTTCAAAGATCAATAGAAACAATCATGAGAGAAAGTCCCTAGTATGTATTCATTTGGCTGATGCCACTTTCTCTGAAGTATCACCTGAAGCCTGCTGGAAAAACCCTAGCCCAGCTTCTGCAATCTGCTAATTTAAAATTTAAAATAGAAAAAGTAAGAAAGTAATGGATTCTTCTCCTGCAATAAATTCTTTTACCTGCTCTCCTGTATTAGAAATCACTAACAGCTGAGATCCTTTTGCTGCACAGTCCCTGCCGCTTTGTTTCCAGGACAAAATTGAAGTAGAAAACCAGTAGCATTTATCCTCGTACCGAAGCCACGTCCTAGGACACACATTGCAGGATGCATTCTCTAAGAAAGGTAAATAAATCTTTTTAAAATTCACATTATTGAGTCTGCCTTTGTACCCCAATAACCGTCTGGCTTGCCACGGCAACCAAACAGGACAGGTACAGACTTCAACGGATAGTTAGGACTGCAGAAAGAAATAACTGCAACCTGCCTGCCTTCCTGTCAAGGCGATTTGCTCTGCACTTTTGCTAGCAGCCAGACAACAGAGAGGGGAGGAGGAATGATTGGAATTTATGGGTGGCTGGGAGCAGTGGTGGGATTCCAGTAATTTAACAACCGGTTCTCTGCCCTAATAATTTCTTCCAACAACCAATTTGCCAAACTGCTCAGAAAGTTAACAACCGGTTCTCCCGAAGTGGTGCGAACTGGCTGAATCCCACCACTGGCTGGGAGGGAGTTGAGGAATTCATGTGCACCGTCTGTAGCCTGGGAGAATCTTTACACCTCAAGGTCGAACGATGAGAGCCTTCTGAGCTGAACAGACCAGTGGTGGGTTTCAAATTTTTTTACTACCGGTTCTGTGGGCATGGCTTGGTGGGCATGGCATGGCTTGGTGGGCATGGCAGGGGAAGGATACTATAAAATCTCCATTCCCTCCCTGTTATAAAGGTGGTGGACCGTAACTTTATATGTTTACAATCTATTAAATAAATGAGCCTCACGAAGATTTTAAAACTAAACTGTTTTATTTACTAAAATAAATAAGGCGTATTCAAGAGAATATCAGTTGTCAGTCTCTTCCTTAAGTATCTTGTCAGCTCTTTCTACAATCGCCCTGTACGATTGGAGTTCGGGCCTTTCTTCCTCAGTAGGGAGAGGCTTTAATGACTTCAGCTCTGACTCTGATCTCTAACAGGTTTTGCCTGCTGGCAAGCAGCTCCTTATATACTGTTTCAGTGACAGTTAGGGAAGGCATAGAAAAGCCCGGGAGATTCAAAACCTGGAGCTGCAGTCTGATTGGCTTATTCAATTATCTAAGCCAAAGGCCGTTAATAGGCACAGCAACTGTGAGGGAATTTTTTTTCTCACACTCCCCAATCCAGGGGAAGGTTACTGCAAAATCCCCATTTTCTCCCGATCAGCTGGGACTTGGGAGACAGAGAATAGATGTGGTTGGGGCCAGACAGAATTTTTACTACTGGTTCTCCAAACTATTCAAAATTTCCGCTACCGGTTCTCCAGAACTGATCAGAACCTGCTGAAACCCACCTCTGGAACAGACTATTTCCCAAAACAAAGAGATTGCATGGATTGGTGGACAATGAACAGTGGGTGGTCTGGGAAGTGGGAGGGGGATTTTAACGATGCCATTTTTTTTTTGCACAAAAAGTCAGAACCGTCTTTGCTTACTACTGTTCCTATATGGATCTATCAGTATAGTTATACGCTTGGTAAAATGATGACCCAGGAGTTTCTTTTTGTTGCATATGCCAATGGGACGGCTGACATTTCCATTGAAAACCTGTATGTTGCACAAACCAGAAAGTGGGCTGAGAAAATATCTTCACATTCTGGACATAAACTGTTTCAACGTCTCCCCCCAGGATGCTGCTATAGGGCATTGTGTGCCAAAACGTCTAGATACAAAGCTAGTTTTTTTCCCCCTATGCCAGGGGTCAGCAACCTGCGACTCCGGAGCCACATGCGGCTCTTTGGGCCCTCTCTGTGGCTCCCTGTCAGGTGATCCCACCACTGGCTGGCCCCACCCCTCGCCCTCCCCTCCCAGTCACTCCTCACCTGGCCTGAGAAGGTAAGGACAACAGTGGGAGAAGGAGAAG
Organism: Ptyas mucosa; assembly: GCA_012654045.1. NCBI lineage: Eukaryota > Metazoa > Chordata > Lepidosauria > Squamata > Colubridae > Ptyas > Ptyas mucosa. The sequence continues at coordinate 409,781 of WNWU01000158.1, forward strand.
CGGCCAGGGCACAGACAGAGAGATACAGAGAGAGTGGGAGAGAAAGTGACATAGAGAGATACAGAGAGGGAGGGAGGGAGGGAGGGAGGGGAGAGAGAGATGTCAAAAGGATTTTGTGGTTCCTGGTGTTTTTTAACAATTGGTTCTCTGCCCTAATGACCAGCTGGGTAGGCGTGGCTAGAGGGTCATGTGACTGGTGGAAATGAGTGACATCAAGATGGCCATGCCCACCCAGGTTTTGTGGCTCCCGGTGTTTTCTGTGGCAAACGGATCCAAATGGCTCTTTGAGTATTTAAGGTTGCAGAGTATTTAAGGTTGTAGACCCCTGCCCTATGCCATCACTCTGCTGAACACCTAATTCCCATTGCACTGCCTTAGGCCTAAAGATATTTATCCATGTGATAGGCTATATTGCTATAATCCTTCTCATCTTTATCATCTTCTCATCCTTCCTAATACTTTCTCCTATTGGTATCCTATGATTTATCACACTGTATGTACAGTATCTGATGATTAATGATTGTAACTATGATTTATGATCTATCACAGTGGTGGGTTTCAACATTTTTTACTACCAGTTCTGTGCATGTGGCTTGGTGGGCGTGGCATGGCTTGGTGGGCGTGTCAGGGGAAGGATACTGTAAAATCTCCATTCCTACCCCAATCCAGGGTAAGGTTACTGCAAAATCCCCACTTCCTCCCGATCAGCTGGACTTGGGAGGCAGAGAATAGATGGGGGTGGGACCAGTCAGAATTTTTACTACTGGTTTTCCGAACTACTCAAAATTTCTGTTACCGGTTCTCCAGAACTGGTCAGAACCTGCTGAAACCCACCTCTGATCTATGACCTATCACCTGGTTGTTTATATGTACACTGAGAGCTTATGCCGCAAAGACAAATTCCTCCGTGTGTCCAGTCACACTCGGCCAATAAAGAATAAAGAAGAATAAAGAAAGGATTTGTAATCAAGTGTACTGGTGTTTTTCAAGCCCTTTACAATAATGCTATTTTGAAAGGTGAGAGAGGATCCCATTTAAAAACATGATCATTTTTATTGGTTAGGGTCATTTATTCATTTAATTTTAGTATCACTTTGAATAGGTTTGCATTTTAAATGAGAAATCATTGGGCCTATTTACAACTGTGAGGTGATTAAAGGGGTCTGAAGTCCATGGCTTAGTGTGCCTGTAGGCATGGGGATCCCTAACCCCTGGGCATGCTCTGTGGGGCTAGAAAGGCAATTTAAGCCCTACCCTCCATTTCATCTTCAGAATCCTGGACTCTGAACTGCATCAAAAGAGCCACGAGATTTCTCTCCCTGTTTCTCTGTCTGTGTTTGGTGAGTCCCTCAAGGCTTAGCAGTTTATTACTGCCTAATTGTCAGTTAATTGTCAGTTAAGAAGGGATGCAGTAGCTCAATGGCTAAGACGCTGAGTTTGTCGATCAAAAGGTCGGCAATTCAGTGGTTTGAATCCCTAGTGCTGCGTAACAGGGTGAGCTTCCGTTACTTGTCCCAGCTTCTGCCAACCTAGCAGTTAGAAAGCATGTAAAAAATGCAAGTAGAAAAATAGGGACCACCTTTGGTGGGAAGGTAATAGCGTTCCATGCGCCTTTGGGGTTTAGTCATGCCGGCCACATGACCACGGAGACGTCTTCGGATAGCGCTGGCTCTTTGGCTTTGAAACGGAGATGAGCACCACCCCCTAGAGTCAGGAATGACTAGGACATATGTGCAAGGGGAACCTTCACCTTTTTAAATGTCAGTAGATCCTACTCTACTTGAAGTAGATAGTTCTGAGAAAGAGGCAGGACAAGCACAAAGATCTATTAAGAGTTCAGGGGAAAAGTAGAAAATGTAGTCATGATGAAAGAAAATGATAGACATATTGCGGGATAATAATTTCTGAGAAATTATAACAGGGGTCACAGGAAGGTTTGAGCTCAAAATAGATATTACCTGTAAATGCATTTGTAGTCTCACACAAATGCTGCCTTAGACAAGACCTGAATGCTTGTAATTGGCTATTTGTTTTACTTTCAAGGTGATTGCGCTGATGTGTATTTGAAATTCTAGTCATTTCCTCTGGGTTTTGTGGGCTTCTGTTTAGTGGTGTTGAGGAACTGCAACCCAGGCCTATAAAAGAATTAACCAGAATTACAGTACAATTACATAATTAGAATGTAATTACATAATTAGAATCTCTGATACTGTACCAATATGTTCTGTACCAATATGAGAATTGATTTTTCATCACTTCCTAACTGAGGACAATCACCAAACAAGCAGTCTCTAAACAGGGATTACCTGATTAGTAATGTGCCCCATTCTTCAGGATTGCAACAAATCAACTTCCTTTCTCATACAAACCTCACAATCCTGTTCATTCCTTTTCAGGTATAAAATGAACTCGGGTTTATTTTCAGCACATAGATTTTGATTCTTATATTTTTTCCCTTTTCTCTTTGAAACAGAATAACGGAATAACAAAGTTGAAAGAGACCTTGGAGGTCTTCTAGTCCAACCTCCTGCTCGCTCGGGAGCAGTGGTGGGTTGCTACCGGTTCGTCCTGGTTCAGGAAAACCAGTAGCAGCAGCGGTGGGAAGCTCCGCCCACCTGCCCGGACGTCATCAAATACGCTCTGCTCTGCGAGCTAAGCAAGCACACGTGCACAAGCGAACTGGTAGCAAAGGTAAGTGAAACCCACCACTGCTCAGGAGACCCTATTCCATTTGTGACAAGTGGCTGTCCAGTCTCTTCTTAAAAGCCTCCAGTGATAGAGTACCCACAACTTCTAAAGTCAAGTTGTTCCACTGCCAGGAAATTTTTTCTTAGTTCTAGGTTGAATCTCTCCTTCATCCGTTATTTCTTGGCTTGCCTTCAGGCGCTTTGGAAAATAGATGGATCCCCTCTTCTTTGTGGCAGTCCCTCAAAAATGGGAATGCTGCTATCATGACACCCCGGTCTTTCTTTTCACTACACTAGCCATAGCCAAATGCTGCGACTGTTCTTCATATGTTTTAGCCTCCAGGCTCTAATCAGTTTTTCAACCAGTTACAAGTCCATCTGGTGGTGATGCTGTGTATCCCACATTTTTCTAGCTTACCAAGGAGTAGGTTGTGGTCTACTTTGATTTGTTGATCATTGTCCATTGAATTGAATGTAGATGGTTAGGCTTATAAGATCAGAATAACACAATAACAGAGTTGGAAGGGACCTTGGTAGTTTTCTAATCCAATCACCTGGTCAAGCAGGAAACCTTATTCCATTTTGAACAAATGGGTGTCCAATCTCTTCTAAAAATCTGACAACTTCTGAAGGTAGGCGGTTCCACCAATTAATTGTTCTAACTGTCAGGAAATTTCTCCTTTTTTGTAGGTTGGTTCCATTCATTGCTTCTTGTGCTGCCTTCAAATTGAAAATAGGTTGACACATCCCTAGTCCTTCTTTGGATTAAAGTAGACATACCCAATTTCTGCACCTGTTCTTCATATGTTTTTTAATCTTAGGTCTCCTAGTTATCTTTGTTGCTCTTTTCTGTAGTCTCAACATCCTTTTCATATTGTGGTGAACAAAACTGATGCAGTATTCCAAGTGTGGTCTTACCAAGGCATTATAAAGTGGTACCAGGACTTCATGTGATCTTGATTCTATGCCTGTGTTCTGTCTCTCCTAGGACAGCATTGGTTTTTTTGGCAGCTGAAGCACACTGCTGGCTCACATTTAAGTGATTGTTCACTAGTTCTCCATGATCCCTCTTACAGTTATTACTATTGAGCATTTCATTGGCATCCTTCAGTCTCAAGAGACTATGGTATCGTGCTCTGGAAAGAGGTCCTAAAACATCATCTGGTGTGACTAAAAAGGCCAATTCGAGAGTGGCAATCCCTTCCACACTGAGGACAGATACATTCTGTCCCCTGCCCAGCCCCCAGATTTTGCTGGTTCTGGGACTGCCTCTTTGCCTCAGCCTGCCAAACAAGTGTCTCTTGGAATTGGAGAAGGCCATGCTGCGTCTTTAGTCTCCAAGCTGAACAATCGGAGGTCACATTTTCCCAGTTGTTAATGTCCATTCCCAGGGCCTTTAGGTCCCTCTGGCAGATATCCTTATATCACAGCTGTGGTCTCCCTCTGAGGCACTTTCCCTGCACTAATTCTCCATACAGGAGATCTTTTGGAATCCGACCATCAGCCATTCTCACAACATGCCCCAGCCAGCGTAGACATCGCTGTTTCAATAGTGTATACATGCTAGAAATTCCAGCACATTCCAAGACTGTGTTATTTGGAACTTTGTCCTGCCAGGTGATGCCAAGAATTCGTCGGAGACAGCGCATATGAAAGCTGTTCAACTTTCTCTCCTGCCGTGCGTAAAGGGTCCAAGACTCACTGCAGTACAAGAGTATGCTCAGAACACAGGCTCTATAGACCTGGATCTTTGTATGTTCCGTCAGTTTCTTATTAAGCCATACTCTCTTTGTAAGTCTGGAAAAAGTGGTGGCCACTTTACCAATACGTTTATTCAGCTCAGTATCTAAAGAGAGCTGAATAAACGCATAAACTATTGAGCAGGTCCCACCTATTCTGTACCTGTGCATTTGTTTTTTCTTGCCTAAATGTATAACCTTACTTTTCTTACAATTGAATTTCATTTTGTTAGATGGGGCACCATGTTCCGGTCTGTTGTGATCCGTCTGTATCTTGAGCCTGGGATGTTGGATATTCCTGCCAACTTGGTGTCATCTGCAAATTTGATGAATTCTCCTTCTATCCCCTTGTCTAAATCGTTTATGAAGATACTAAAAGCATTGGGCCTAAGGCAGAGCCTTGGGGCACCCCACTGCTTACTTCCCTGTATGTAGATTCAGTTCCATTAAAGACTACATATTGCATGAGATTTGTCAGCTACTTACTAATCCATCTAATGATGATGCTGTCTAAGCCACATTTTTTTAATCTTATCAAGTAGTGGGTTGTGGTCTACTTTATCAAATGCCTTACCCATGACCTGGCCTGGGTAATGAAACTTCTACAACAAAGCAACCAAACCCAGAGAGCACCAACAATCCCTCATTTCAATCCTGAGCTACAAATACTCTTTGTGATCAAAGCTGCTTTGGCTACACTTCTATGAGAAGCAATGATTTTAATCTTTGATTAAAAGGCTCAGTACATTTGATTCTTATTTATGGAACCTTATCATGCTCTCTGCTCCAGTGGTGGGTTCCAACCGGTGTTACCACTGGTTCTCTTCGCGCACGCGCTTTGCTCACGATCATCACACCTATCAGCTTGGCTAAAAAAGGAGAAATAAAGGTAGGAATAACATGGGGGCAGGCGGGAGGGCCCAGCTCCCAGTCAAAGAGAACCGGTTCGGTGACGTCACATCGTCACCACTACCGGCTCGGCCGAACCGGGCCGAACCGGGAGCAACCCACCACTGCTCTGCTCCTAGAATACTCACCATGAACTCCTATCAGTATCATGGCCACCACCAAGAGAACATTCCCAGCACAGGAAAGCCACAGCACAATCCAGTGCCAATGAGGGCATAATCGGTGGTCTGCAAAATTCAAGCAAAAACAGTTCCCAGCATTTGACACATGATATTCCAAGCCTTCATCAAGTAAATTTTCACCTCCTTATATTAAATTCAAGGGACCTGAAGTACATCCATTCTTACTGAAGAGGCAGAAACTCTGGGAGATAAGTGGCTCCCAAATAACATGGTCTTATTAACACACATAATACATAACTGTACAACACACATGAAATAATTATAACGAAAGTAGCAGAGAACTGACAGAGATTAAAGAAAAAAGAAAAGGGGGCTCAGAAGAACATAGAGAGGAAGATCCCTATTGTACTGCCTTTTGAGCAAAGGTCCTGCAAGAGTTAGATGTGAGTGGATGAACAAACAGACATTCAGAACAATGTACAGCTCCAGGCATGTAAATCTTTAGAGGGAATAGCTGGCAGCTCTTGGAATTTTATCTGTAAAACCACAGGAGAATAAAATATGCATATCTCTTAGCACAAAGCAGATGAACACAGAATAATTCTTTTCAAATAGCGCTGGATACCTAGCTCCATTGGATTCCTACAAGATTTTTAAAGATCCACATTGCCAATGAACCTTCACAAAAAGGACAAATATAAAAAGTGGAAAGAGGGGCACATAACTAAGGCAGAATATCAGCAAATAGCCCGAGCCTGCAAAGACAAAGTGAGGAAAGCTAAGGCTCATAATGAACTAAGACTTGCGACAAAAGTAAAAAATAACTTTAAAAAGCTTCTTTCAACATGTTAAAAACAAGAAAAAAGTCAAGGAAACAATTGGGCCATTGGTGTTAGAAAGTGGCAAGAAGGTGACAAGCAACAGGAAGAAAGCAGAACTACTTAACTTGTTTTTTGCGTCTATCTTTACACAAAGGGAAAAAACAGTCCAGCCTATCAAAAACGCCACCATAAAAAACAGATTAGGAACACAAGTTAAAATAGGGAACAAAACGATAAGTGAACACCTGTCTACCCTAGACGAGTTCAAATCACCAGGACCAGATGGATTACACCCCAAGGTTCTGAAGGAACTGGAAGATGAGATCTCAGAACCACTGAACTATATCTTTCAAAGATCCTGGAGCACAGGAGAACTGCCAGAGGATTGGAAAAGAGCTGATGTAGTTCCCATCTTCAAAAAAGGAGAAAAAAAAATAGATCCAGGAAACTACAAACCTATCAGCCTGACCTCAATACAGGGAAGATTCTGGAAAAGATAATCAAACAATGAATCACCAAACACCTAGAAGCAAACCAAGTAATAACCAAAAGCCAACATGGGTTTGTCATAAACAGATCATGTCTGTCTAATCTTATTGCATTCTTTGACAAAGTGACAAAACTAGTGGACCAGAAGAATGATGTCGATATAATTTACTTGGACTTCAGTAAGGCATTTGATCAAGTAGACCATAACCTAGTACTTGATAAAATAGAAAAAGTAGGTTAGATAGCATCACCATCAGATGGATTCATAACTGGCTGACCAACCACACTCAACATGTAGTCCTCACTGGAACTGCATCTACATGGAGGGAAGTATGCAATGGGGTACCCCAAGGCTCTGTTTTAGGCCCAGTACTCTTCAACATTTTCATCAATGATTTGGCTGAGAGGATAGATAGGGAACTCATCAAATTTGCAGATGACACTAAGCTGGCAGGAATAGCCAACGCTCCAGAGTATAGGCTTTAGATACAGAAGGATCTTGACAGACTTGAACATTGGGCACTATCTAACAAAATGAAATTCAATGGTGAAAGAAGTAAGAAAAACAAAATGCACAGGTACAATATATGTGGTACCTCGCTCAATAGTAGTAACTGTGAGAGGGATCTTGGAGTCCTGGTGGACAACCATTTAAATATGAGCCAGCAGTGTGCAGCAGCTGCCAGAAAAGCCAACACAGTTCTAGGCTGCATAAACAGAGGAATAGAATCAAGATCACGTGAAGTGTTAATACCACTTTATAATGCCTTGGTAAGGCCACACTTGGAATACTGCATCCAGTTTTGGCCGCCACGATGTAAAAAAGATGTTGAGACTCTAGAAAGAGTGCAGAGAAGAGCAACAAAGATGATTAGGGGACTGGAGGCTAAAACATATAAAGAACGGTTGCTGGAATTGAATTTAATTAAGAGAAGGACTAGGGGAGACATGATAGCAGTGTTCCACTATTTCAGGGGCTGCCACAAAGAAGAGGGAGTCAAGCTATTCTCCAAAGCACTTGAGGGTAGAACAAGAAGCAATGGGTGGAAACTAATCAAGGAGAGATGCAACCTAGAACTAAGGAGAAATTTCCTGACAGAACAATTAATCAGTGGAACAACTTGCCTCCAGAAGTTGTGAATGCTCCAACACTGGAAGTTTTTAAGAAGAGATTGGACAACCATTTGCCTGAAATGGGATAGGATTTCCTGTCTAAGCAGGGAGTTGGACTAGAAGACCTCCAAGGTCCCTTCCAACTCTGTTATTCTATTCTATTCTATTTCATGCATGGTAGAGAAATATATCCAGTTTTTTTGCAAGCACTGAGGTCTGCAGTGCTCTGTGTCACTGAGAACACCAAGGCTCTCCAAGCTGAGATTAACTTTTGTACAGTTACTTGGGAACAAAGGCAACTGTAAGACATTTAATGCAAAGAGCTTTCTTCTGTTTACTATATGAGAAGATGCAACAAATCAGATCCAGTTCTATGTGTAATATTTTGGATAGTGTAATTGCTTCTGTTACTATGATCCTTATTACATGATATCTTAGTGCTTCTCTACAATCTAAATTCAGCATATACAGTATACTGGACCTCCCTCTGTTATCTGCACAGTCACAAATCCTCGGAGAGAAATTCAGGCAGGAAATATTGTGACTGGATCAAAGTCACTGAGGGAGCTTTGCAGCCAAGCGGTAACTTAAATCTGGATCCTCATCTGCAACCCTACTGGCTATGTGGGCTTCTATTTTCACTTACACTGCTATTACAAAACCTGAAATGGAGTCTTTTTCAGAAAATGTGTCGCTTTTCTCAGTCTGAGAGGCTGTCCTGAAATAAATGAACTTACCTGCCTGTTGAACAACATCTAATTTTGCTCTTCTTCTTCTGGGTGAGGGATCTTCAGAAGACTTGATGTTTTGATAAACTAGGTCAGCATCCATGGTCAACTGCAACCCAAAATAGATGGGCTATGTGTAAGTGAGACATTCTTAATATGCCTGCATACGGCAAGCGGAAGTGTTCTTGATCTGTATTACCTAAGTATACAGTTGTGGTTATACAGTTATACAGTGAAAGGAGGAAAATCTCTGGGTCTATAGTTCTTCTGTAGTTCATTTCCAGGCAACAGTGCAAACGAAGCTAAGAAGCAATGTTCCAATTTACAAAGGAAGCTAAGATGAAATGTTTGCAGTTTCTTTTGCTATCTTTGTGCTGTCAATCAGTCAGAATAGAGCTGGATGGGACCTTGGAGGACTTCTAGTCCAATACCTATACCCTATACCCAGGGATGGCTAACCTTTTTGCCATCGTGTGCCATAAGCGGGGGAAGCGGGGGGGTCATGAGGGTGCGTGCCCACACCCATAATTCTATGCACCCCGCCTCCCCCACTTGCGCGCATGACCCCGCTATACTCCCCCTGCTTTTGGTTTGCCGACTTCCAGTAGAACCAGAAGGCCTGTTTTTCGCTCTCCACAGGCTCCAGAGCCTTTCTAGGAGCCTGGGGAGGGCAAAAACGGCCTTTCCCACATCCCCGGAGTGCCTCCAGAGGCTGGAAACAGGGTGTTTCCAGACTTCTGGTAGGCCCAGAAGGACAGAAAATCAGCTGGACGGCACACACATATGCACCAGAACTCACGTGCCCACCGATATGGCTCTGCATGCCCTCTGTGGCATGCGTGCCATAGGTTCGCCATCACGGCCCTATACCATTTCAGACAAGGTTGGGAATCGTAAACACCCAATGCCCTCAAATTCTATTTTTACTTGTGAAAGGGTTTACAGTCTCTCCTATGCCTCCATTCCTTTATTTTTGCTTGAAGTCTTCCTTTTATTATGTGGGAAGGAGTTCATGTCCCAGCCTACAATTCAGGGGTGCTTGACCCAGGGGTGAAATGCTCCCAGTTCGGACCAGATTGGGAGATCCAGTAGTGATTGTGGCAGGTGGTTCGGAGAACCGGAAGCGATAGTGGTGCGAGGCTCCGCCCACCCGCCCAGATGTCATTAATAGTAATGTGTTTTTTACCCTCTGCGCATGATCAGGTTTTGTGCATGCGCAGAGGGTGTGTGCACGTGCATTTCCGAACCTGTAAGGAAGGTAAATAGATTTCATCCCTGGCTTGACCTCTCTATATGCACCGGCCTTCCATGCAAGTGAGATCATCAACACAACTTAAATGGGAACTATCTTCTGGTTGTGAGAGCGACGTGACACTCTTATCCAAAACAGAAGTCCTTACCAGGCCAGGAGAGTCAACAGGTAGGGCTACTCCCCATCAACCCAAAAGAAACTACATTTGCTAAGGACGCTTGCACAAAACCTCTGTTAATTGGATATTCTGAGAGTTGCAGTCCTCACGTAACTGGAGATCACCAGACAAGGGGATGTGCTATGCAGTGGTGGGTTCCTCCCAGTTCGGCTCGGTTCCGCCGAGCCGGTAGTAGTGACAATATGATGTCACCGAACCGGTTCTGCCCCCCTGCCCCCTCTTGCATTATTCTTACCTTTTATCCCCCCCTCCAATCTATTGCTGCCTCCTGAGTCCCAGCTGATGGCTAGAGGGAAAAAAATCGTTTAAACTCTTGCCGCATGGCTTCAAAGGGCTACCCTACAGCTGATCAGTGTTAAATGAGTAGACCGGTGCCTGCAAAAATAAATGGGTAGACCTGTGCCTACAAAAACAAATGGGTAGACCGGTACAGCTCTGCAAGCAGTTAAAAGCCTAGTAGTCCAGTACCTCTGCTAAATCCTACAGAATTGTCACATGACAATCAAGCCACGCCCACAAAATAAGCCACACCCACAGAACCAGTAGTAAAAAAATTAGAACCGACCCCTGGTGCTATGGCTGCTTAACCATATAATTTTACCTCCGACACAATCTATATTGGATTTAGCAGGCCAGCCCTGCATTCGTCACATTATGGCAGCCATCTTAAAACAGCTGTTTTTCAGATCTTTCTGTCAGTAATGAAGGGACACTAAAGAGTTATTTGGTCCTAGTTGCTGCAATACTTTGAGGAATGAGATATTATTTGCTGCATTGGCTCAAACCACACATTTTGGAATGACTGTTCTTATTTCCTGTGTATCAGAAAACAAGATAGCTACTAACTCTGATCAAAATAAAAGGCAGCCTTAAAAGCTCTTTTGCAAACAGGAAATATATTATTCTCATAAGCCTGACCACTTCTCTTTTTCCACAGCATGCAGTCTCTTATTAAATGAATGCACTACCTGATATGGTTTTTCAGATTGCAATTCTTCAGAGCAGGAATTCATTTTTTTTTTAGTTTAGATTATGAGCATATACAAACTCTATTTTGATAACAATATGGCCTGGTAAAAAGATCTATTTTACATAGAGGTGGAAAAATGTTTGAATTTTGCTCTCTCTAAGGGAAGACAGTTCCTTGAAAAGGAAAAATTGGTTTCCAATTTGTTTGCTTCTAGATTTGAAGACCTTAAACCTTTAATACTGGGTAGCCATAATAAATAGCATACTGCTAACTGTTGTTGAAAGCGTAAAGCTTGTACACTCAAGGATGTTATTTGTTGCTTCAAAAGGAAAATAAAACACTGTAATGTGCACATGTCTTCACAGGGAAATCCGTTCAAATGCAAGTTCAAATCTCACCAGGTTCAAGGTTGACTCAGCCTTCCATCCTTTTTAAGGAAGGTAAAATGAGGACCCAGATTGTGGGGGCAATAAGATGACTTTGTATAAATATACAAAAGTATGAAGGCTATTGCTTAACGCCTTGTAAGCCGCCCTGAGTCTCCGGAGAAGGGCGGCATATAAATCAATTTTTTTTTAAAAAAATTTAATTTTTTTTTAAAAAAACCTAGTTTTGCCTAACTGAGAAAATAATGGCAATTTACATTTAGCTATTATTTGTAATCGCTTGAATAACATATTCAATAGGATACTGTGTAAAATATGCAGTAGGTTATTTGCATATTTTAGAATAGAGTAGAGTAGAGTAGAGTAGAGTAGAGTAGAGTAGAGTAGAGTAGAATAGAATAGAATAGAATAGAATAGAATAGAATAGAATAGAATAGAATAGAATAGAATAGAATAGAATAGAAT
>WNWU01000158.1:422021-458877 GCA_012654045.1 Ptyas mucosa
CCATCCATACAGCTGCCATTCTTCAAGTAACACTTTGGGTAGATGATATTGGAGGATCACAAGGGAGATGAAATTAATACACAGATAAAGACATAACACAGTGAGAAGCAGTGATGTCACATGGACATATCAGGAAAATCTTTGAAGGGACAATAGTTGGGGAACAGAATGGGTTTGTTAGGCTAAGATCTGAAGAGGGATCCTCAGGATTACGGCTAAAGTCCACATGACAAGTATCAAATTTGGATAAATTCTGGTCAAGCCAGGAGCTCCCCTATTTCAATGAAGTTGTGTTATCCAGTCTTGCTGCAACTTTCTGGCCGGCTGCAGAGAACATGTTTCTCCATGGAGCATATGGTACTACTGGCCCATTTTCCATCTACATATGCACAGAAGCCTTCTCCCCACACTGGGAACTTGCACAAAGGATTTGAAATTACTATCCGCATGGGCAGAAATTAACATTGCAAAAATAATCCTTCCAAAATTATTCCCAGCTTTAGAGCACAGGGAACATCAGCGAACAATGTGCCTCCAGGATGCACTGGGTCAACTTGATTATGAAGTCTGGAGTTTATAGGATTTTTACCCAACAAATTTGGAAAATCTGAAGGACACATGACTAGAAAAACCTGGAATATACTTAAATAAACACACACAGAGAGAGAAAACATCCATTTGAAGGCATCTCTTATACTAGAAAGAACTGTACATCATATATCCTCAGATACACAAAGGTATTGTTTGACAAGCATAAATGACATGAAACATGAGAAGCTTAGATTAGATTAGAAGATTAGAATTCTTTATTGGCCAAGTGTGATTGGACACACAAGGAATTTGTCTTTGGTGCATATGCTCTCAGTGTACATAAAAAGAAAAGATATGTTCATCAAGTATCATAAGGTACAACACGTAATGATAGTCATACGGTACAAATAAGCAATCAAATCATACTAGGAAACAATATAAATCGTAAGGATACAGCAACAAGTTACAATCATGCAGTCATAAGTGGAAGGAGATGGGTGATGGGAACGATGAGAAGATTAATAATAGTGCAGACTTAGTGAATAGTTTGACAGTGTTGAGGGAATTATTTGTTTAGCAAAGCGATGGCGTTTGGGAAAAAACTGTTCTTGTGTTGAGTTGTTCTGGTGTGCAGTGCTCTATAGCAGCATTTTGAGGGTAGGAATTGAAACAGTTTATGTCCAGGATGCGAGGGGTCTGTAAATATTTTCACAGCCCTCTTTTTGACTTGTGCAGTATACAGGTCCTCAATGGAAGGCAGGTTGGTAGTAATTGTTTTTTCTGCAGTTCTAATTATCCTCTGAAGCCTGTCTCTGTCTTGTTGGGTTAGAACTATTTCTAATTTCTGTTACTAGAAGAGAGTTGATTATATTTAAACCACCAATGGTATCTAGAACCTGAAAGTTCACTAGCCAAAGTTTAATGAAACGTAAGTATCTGGGTCAAGATCAAAACACAGGAATTGGAAGCGTTCACCAAAGATATCAACTCTGTGGACAGATACATCAACTTCCCACAGGAAGATGTTAAGGAAAATAGTCTGGCCTTCTTGGACTGTGCAGTGCACATTAAAGAAGACAGAAGCCTTAACATTGAAGTTTACAGAAAATCCCCCCACACAGGTCAATATTTACATTTTGATTCCCACCACCCACTGGAGCACAAAATGGGAGTCATCAGAACTGAGCTGAAGGCCTGCCTACCAGCAAAGACGGGAAAGAAAAAGAACTAAAACACATCAAAGAAGCCCTCAGAACGTGTGGCTATCCCAAGTGGGCCTTCATCAAATCTCAAAAAAGCCTCTACAGGAGCTCCTCCATAGCAGACAAAGTGTCAAGCTCAAAGCACACTTATGCTGTTGCAACCATTTATCGCTTCTCAACTTGCCAAGGAACTAGTGGGGAGAGATGGGTTAGGTGGAATGCAGGCTCCAGACTTCAAGAAGAAGAGCCGTGAGATGCAAGGACACATCGGCCAAAACCAGAGACTTTTTCTCATAACAAAATAATGACGCTCAATTGGACAATATGACCTGCACTAATAGGGGGAGGGGGAAATCCATATTTTAATGATGTAGGTTTGCGCAGGAAATAGGTAGAGTGGGTTTTGCCTTCATCAGTGCTGAAATGATGTATTCAGTAAAGTTTCGCATTCAGACATCTGAAGGTCTCGAATGTGTTTGCTTTGGTTGGGTTCATCAGTCAAACCATTGACACAATGAAGAGAACAATAAATGAAGCAACATTGTCATTCCATACATTGCAGGAATATCGAAAAAAGCTCAGGAGGATTTTCAGCCAACACAACATACATGCACACTTCAAACTCAAGAATACACTAAGGCAGAAGCTTGTCCACCCCAAGGATAAAACACCCAGACACAAACTGAGCAACATGGTATATGTAGTACAATGCAGTGAGCCATGTGCAGATCTGTACATTGGGGAAACAAAACAACCACTTCATCAACGCATGGCACAACATAGGAGAACAAACCCACCAGGACTAGATTCAGCAGTCCACCTGCATTTAAAAAACAAAGGCCACTCTTTTGAAGACAGTAAAGTCCACATTTTGGACAGAGAGGACCGCTGGTTTGAAAGAGGAGTCAAAGAGGCCATGTATGACAAAAATTGAACAGTCCTCTCTCAACAGAGAAGGAGGGATACAACTTCATCTATTCCCAGTCTACAATACAGTCCTTTCAACAGTTCCAAAAAGGCTCCATACCCATTTGCACCACTCAGGTGACCCTGAGGACACAGATAAATCTCCAGGTGACCTTAATGACTCACTAAGAGAATGCAAATGACCAGCTATCTACAAGGAGTATGCATCCAATCCCTGCGTTATGAGCATTCATTTAGCACCTGTTCGAAGTTATGAGATAAGCACCCCCTAATGTTTACGAGCAAGTACCAAAATGATGAATGTTGCAGCACCACGGCAGTTGTTCACCCTTATGAATGATTATAGGTCTGCAACATTCACCTACTCCCCCAACCACCCATGCTCCCCACAACTGCTTCCCCCTCCCATCCTGCCATGCTGGACTCACTTGCTTTACAAGATCTGTCTCTTCTCTGCCGCAGTTACTTTGCTTTTGAGGGAAAGGAGAGTTGATGGAAGCTCCTGAGTGCAGTAATATCGTGCGAGTTCAGGCACCCATCCTCTTTTGCAGAGACTAGGTGCCTGAACTCTCACAAGATCATAAACCACAGAAACTTTAATTCACAGCTCAAAAAGTGTTTGCGGTGCTTGTCTCTGCTCCCCCCCCCCAACTCCTTTCCACTACAACCAGGACATTTTTTTCTGAGACGTAGACCTGACGGAAACTACCCCAAAGATGTCTATGAGGCCTTTGAAAATGGAGCAAATCCCTCTGTTTTGAAATGCTCCAAAGGCACTTATAAGGCCTTTGAAAACGGAGGGATTTGCTCCCTTTTGAAATGCCTCAAAGACACCTATGAGGTCTTTGAAAACGGAGCAAATCCTTCCCCATTCCGGGGATTACCTGTATGATGTTTTTAATCAATGGAATGGCTTGCCTCCGGAAGTCATGGATGCTCCATCACTGGAGGTTTTCTAGAAGAGATTGGACAGCCATTTGTCTGAAATGGTATAGGGCCGTGATGGCGAACCTATGGCACGCGTGCCACAGGTGGCATGTGGAGCCATATCAGTGGGCATGCAAGCGTTGCCCTAGCTCAGCTCCAGCGCACATGCAGGAGCTGGCCAGCTGATTTTCAGGCCTTCCGGTCCTACCGGAAGCCGGGAAACGGGCCTTTTCCAGCCTCTGGGGGTGTGGAGAAGGCTGTTTTCACCCTCCCCAGGCTCCAAGAAAGCCTCTGGCGCCTGGGGAGGGTGAAAAACAGGCCTACCATGCCATCGTTTGCCAAAAGTGGGGGAGGCAAGTGGGGTCACGCGCACATGCACGGGGTGTGGGGTGCAATGAATTATGGGTGTGGGCACGCACACGCATGACCGCCCCGCATTCCCCCCTCTTTTGGCACGCGACAGCAAAAAGGTTAGCCATCACTGGTATAGGGTCTCCTTCTTCAGCAGGGGGTTGGACTAGAAGACCTTCAAGATCCCTTCCATCTCTGTTATTCTGAATTTTGGATTACAGTAGCTTTTGCAGATCATTGAAGTCACAAAGATATCCAGCATAAATATGCTCAATAATTGTTGTAATTGTTGAATTTGTTCTATTTTACCAGTACATTAATCCTTGAACACAATCCCTAATGTCTTAGCAGCAATTAGGGTCCTCCACCTGCTAACGGTTGCTTAAGGAGAAACATATGCCTTGAAGCAAGAATGCTGAAAAGAGCCTGGTGGCCAGGTCGGGTAGACATGGATGGGTGGGCATGAAGGAGTAGATTCAACCAGCTCGGCATTGACTCACTGCAGCCAGGTGGCATGGCCACGTATGTATGGCTACCACCAAGGAGCCTTGGTGGTGCAGCGGACTAAAGTGCTGTTAAGTAGCACTTAGCTGCCGGCTGCCTGCAATTACTGCAAGTTCGAATCTCACCAGGCTCAAGGTTGACTCAGCCTTCCATCCTTCCGAGGTAGGTAAAATGAGGACCCGGATTGTGGGGGCAATGAGCTGACTTTGTATAAAAAAGAACACCGCTTTGGGGGGGGGGGGCGAAAGCCCTACTAAGCAGATATATACAAAAGTATGAAGGCTATTGCTTAATGCATTGTAAGCCGCCCTGAGTCTCCGGAGAAGGGCGGCATATAAATCGAACTAATAAATAAATAATAAATAAATAAATGCTGCTTGACCATTTTGCATCCACACTTTAAGAAAACAAACCAAGGCTATAGTACACCCAGAAGTTGCTGGAGGAATCCATCTAAGACCAATATTTTAAATTTGGCATGGCATCCAATAAGTATTTTTCTTATAGCTATATTGTTATGTATTCTGTATCTTAATTTTTTTGTCTTTTAATAACCCTGTAACCCGTTGCATCGGGGTGAAATCGGGGCAACTGAATGGACCTGAATGTTTATTGGCCGGATACCCTTCCTGTCGCCAATGCAGAGTTCGCAGCAGTTATATACTCGCAGCAGATATATATATATTTGTGCCCAGAGAGAGAAATATCAGCCGCTATCTAAGATCGAACACACAGTCCCAATTGTGAGGCGAGAGCTCCACCTCTAGGCCACTGCACCACTCATGTATGTTAAATGATTATATGTAAATATATGATCAATTATTTGGAAACTTAAAATCCATGCATGGCAAAAATATGAAGGGAAATTAAAACAACCTTTTGAACCTGAAGCTGTATTGACCAAATAACTTCCTCATAGAACCAAATGAGCATAACCATCAAAATATATCTGACAAAATATGTCAGCGTTGGGGGAATACGGTTATTAAGGTGATAACTGACCTACTGTATTTTCAAAACAGGTGCACTTTGTACCCTGCCCCATGATAACCTCAGCCGAAACACACACTAAACTATTTATTCAACATGTGTATAGGTTGCATGGTGTTCCCAATCACATTATTTCAGATAGGGGTACAATTCACTTCCTAGTTCTGGTGGGAATTTTTGAAGTTGTTAGGCTCTGCCTGAAGTCTAAGCTCCTCCCACCACCCTCAAACTAAAGGGCCTGTGAATGTATGAACTTGATTCTGGAACAGTATTTTAGATGTTATGTAAACTACCAGCAAGGCAATTGGGCCAACTTCCTGCCTTTCGCAGAGGTGGCCTACAATAACTCAATCCATAGTAGCACTGGCTTCACCCCATTAAAAGTTGCTTATGATCAGCATTGTTTTGTCCCTATACCTGAGCTGCCACAGGAGAAGCCCCAGATCCCCTCCTTAGCAAATTGGATTGACCAGCTTCAGGGCATTTGGCCTGTCACCCAGAAGGCCCTGGACGAGGCATATCAGGCTCATAAGAAACAGGCTTAAACTGAGGGTTAAACTGAAAAAATTCCAAGTAGGGGACAAAGTGTTCCTATGTACAAAGTACTTACAAACCACATAAAAGTTTAAGAAACTGGGACTGAAGTATGTAGGCCCTTTCCCCATAGTCAGAATCATCAATCCAGTCACGGTGTAGTTGCCTAAAACCCTTAGGCAGACCCACCCAATGTTTCATGTTAGCCTGCTCAAACCTGAGTGTATGTCCCCTCTTCAGCCTCCCCAGCCTCCCCCACTTGTCTCTCTCTTCTCATAGAAGGGGAACAGCACTTTGAGGTCAAAGAAATACTTGATTCCAGGAAACAGAGGGATAAAGTACAGTATCTGGTGGCCTCGAAACATTTCCCTCCCTCACAATCTGAATGGGTGGACGCTCGACATGTTCGGGCTCCCAAACTCCTTCAATTGTTTCACCAAAAATATCCCAATAAGCCTTAACGTGCATGGATGTTCCTATGTTTTTCTCTTTTTCTATGTCCTTTGTATCTTCTTTGTTTTCTCTTTAGAGCTAAAGCCTCTGTTGCAGGAGGGCCGAATGTCAGCCCGATCGCCAGCATGGGATTTGGCTGATGCATGCTTGCTATTGGCTGCTATAGTAACGGGGAGGGGGGGGCATGGTATGTGGGATGGGGAAGTGAGCTGGAGTGAAGATGTACCCTGTGAACTGAATGGGAGTTTTGCTCTCATGATTTAATGAGCTGCTGCAAGGAATTGCTTACACCTTGTCAAGGCCAAACATCCCAGACTCCAGATGGGCAAAATATCTGACGTTGAATCTTACACATACAAATGTTGGTTGTTGATTGGGCACTTGGGACCCTGGGGGGAGGGTTTTGAGGAATTATTCAATCTGTAACTTTCGTGCCGTTTGACTCAGATCTTGCTTGCTTTTGCTTCTATCAATTCAAACTCAGTAAAAGGTACTCTTTTTCCAGTTCAATGGAGTCAGAGGTTTTCTTTCTTGGGTATTGAAGGGAGGAGGCCTGACAGCTATCATGTCACCATGTGCTCCCGGGCCAGGGGGTGGACTGGTGAGCAGCTGCAGCCGGCTCCCCTTGTCCTAGAGAAGAACCAACTTAAGGATGTCTCTGCTAGCAGCTGGCCCCTTCTTCACATGGGATTGTCTGGCAGCTTCACAAGGACCCGGATTGTGGGGGAAATAAGCTGACTTTGTATAAAAAAGAACACCGCTTGGGGGGTCCGAAAGCCCTACTAAGCAGGTATATATAATGTTATCTTGGCAAGGGAGCTATTGGGGAGGGGGCAGAGGAATCAAGCCCAGAGGAGAAGCACCCCTTTTCCTTCTTGTCTGTTCTGGCACTGAGCAGCAGTGGAGGGAGAGCAAAAGAAGCCCGTGCTGATTGGGGGACTTGGCCGGGGAACAGTCCCAAGTACTGTATTTTTCAGAGTATAAGATGCACCTACTTTTTTTGGTGAGGAAAAGAAGAAAAAGAAATCTCCCTCTGCCTCTGAGCAATTTTGCCTCGTTGCAGCAAACAGTTTGCTTTACTTTCATTTTCGTTTTCAGCATAGCTTGATTAGCACAAGGGGAAAAAAAAATCTGCTCCAGCAATTTTACCTCTTTGCAGCAAGTAGCAGAGCCTGAGCAAATCAGATGAGAGCAAAACAGCTGAGAGCCAGGAGGCCGATCCAATCAATTTGTGCTAATTAGGCTGTGCTGAAGCTGAAAGGAGCGGTTTCTTCTTGCTGTTTGCTTGTAAGGAGGTAACTGCTGGGAGGCAGAGGCCAAAGGGTAGGGGGCCAGTGGGTGAGTCGGGCTACATTCGGTGTATAAGAGGCACCTAAATTTTCACCCCCTTTTAGGGGGGGGAAAGGTGCATCTTATACAGTATGTGGGAGATTGCTGTTGAGGGGAGTCTGTTTCCAGGTTCTGGAGTAGACATAAATCTGCTCCTTTGCGTCTCTAAGGAGGGCCAGCTCTTGGCCTGAGTCCCTTGCCTCCCACCCACCCAAAACAAGGAGAGGCAATGCCTTCCCTGGTTTGTTCTATTTGTTGGTTGTAAGCTCCTTGGGGCTGAGAAGAATGGCTGCAAAACTGAGTTTCCTGAAGTGGACCACTAGACTTCTAAACAACTGAAAAAACGATCTAGTAAAAAGAAAAGGCAACCAAAAGAGCAACATGCAAACAAAAGCAAATAACACTCCCAGGAGCAAAAAAAATTAAAGTTTAATTTGTATGTATTGTTTAATGGACTGTTAAATTGGCCAGGCCCACCCAGTCACATGATGTAGCCACACCCACCCAGTCACATGACCACCTAGCCATGCCCATCCAGCTGGTCCGGCCCCCCAACAGCTTGAGGGACCATGAATTGGCCCCGTTTAAAAAGTTTGAGGACCCCTGGTGTAGTCTCTTCTTAAAAACCTTCAGTGATGGAGCACCCGCAATTTCTGAAGGCAAGCTGTTCGACTGGTTAATTGTCCTCACTGTTCAGAAGTTTCTCTTTAATTCCAGGTTTCTTCTATCTTTGATTAGTTTCCAACCATTTTTTCTTGTCCTGCCCTTTGGTGCTTTGGAGAATAATTTGACCCCCTCTTCTTTGTGGCAGCCCCTCAAATACTGGTATACTGCTATCATATCATCCCTAGTCATCCTTTTCTTCAGACTAACCCGGGTGTCTGCAACCCGCGGCTCCAGTCACATGCGGCTCTTTGGGTCCTCTGCTGTGGCTCCCTGCCGAACCAGATCCCACCACTGGCTGGCCCTGCCCCTCCCCTCCCAGTCACTCCCCGCCTAGCCTGAGAAGATATGGGCAATGGTGGGGGATGAAGAAGTGACCAGGGATTATTCTCCGATGCCTCATCTCTTGCTGGGTCTTGCAGGCACCCTCACCAAATACGCTTGCCAGTCAGCCAGTCAACCTGTGCGCCTTTGTGTGCTTTCGTCGAGCCCGGCTGCTCACTTGATAAGGGTCTCACCACTCATGCGTGTCCTCCTGGCCCTGCCACAGCTGGCCAGGGGGCTGTGAGAGGAGGAAGAGGAGGGTCATGTTTTGGGAAGTGTCCTTCGTGGCTCGTGATTGCTCCTCAGCAAGCCTGGATTAGCCGAGAGAGAGAGAGAAGAGACAGAGAGATACACAGAGAGAGAGAGAGAGAGAAAGACAGAGAAAGGGAGGGATACAGAGAAAGAGAGTAACACACAGAGAGAGAGAAACGGAGGGAGAAAGGGGAGAGAGGGTGGGAGGGAGAGACAGAAAGAGAAACACACAGAGAAATGGAGAAACAGAGAGAAAGAAACACAGAAACACAGAGACAGACAGAGAAAGAGAGATACATAGGGAGGGAGGGGGGAGTGATAGGGGGAGAGAGGGAGGGAAATACAGAGGGAGGGAGAGGAGGAGAGATATACAGAGAGATGGGGAGAGAGGCGGATATCTATCTATCTATCTATCTATCTATCTATCTATCTATCATCTATCTATCTATCTACAGAGAGGGAGAGAGGGGGATATCATTTGCCATAGGTTCGCCATCATTGCCCTAGGAAATGCACTTTAACAAAGACAACAATAAGTAAATGAAACACAGCTGTTTTATAACAAATATATAACAATTAGTAGGCTTTCAAAAATTCAGTTAATAGCTCATTTTCGAATTGCCCCTATTAAAAATCAAATTGCTCCCCTGTGGGGTGTGTGCACCACATTGGGAACCACTGGTATACATAAAAGAAAAGATTCATTCATCAAGAATCATAAAGTACGAGACTTCCGGTTCCGGTCCCAGAGGCGACGGACACTGATCGGGCTAGCTCTGGCCCCAGTGTCCGATCCCCCCCATCTGGAGGCCCTATGAGCCAAACGCCCTAATATTGGGGCGTTTGCCGTTTGAGGGCGGCTCGCCAGGGGTCCCCTGCCTCACATCCAGGGGCCGGGAGGCCGATGCTGGCGCACCCAAGGCTCCAGCGGGGGAGGGAGGCGATCGGCGGCCTTTTCTGGGACCGCTGAGGCGCCACAGCGCCTAAGGGGACCGGCGCTTACCTGCAAGACACAGCGGACTGGGAGCTGATCGACCGGAGAGTTGAGGTGGCATGATGGAGTTTTAACTGCAAGGAGCAGAGAGCTGACAAGGCATCCTGGAGGTGAGAGGGGGGGTTGGAGTTCCCCCCCCCTGCAGCTGGAAAGGTGCCCTGGCTGAGAAGTAGGGGGAAAGAAATGGAAAAATACCCCTTCCTTTGCTGACTTTTTCTTGAGGATGGCTGAATCAGAATTTGTTAAAGAGGTCTGGTGGCCTCTCTTCCCGGTGGAGAGCTATGGCGGCGGTCCGACTTCCTGCTTCTTTATTTATGACTGAAGACATTACCCACCTCGAGCTTCCTGTTTGACCTACTCTGCACTCCGGACTCGTTGCTCCTGTGAGCGCCCACTGGTGGATACTGGAAAAATTACACCGACTGTCAATCCCTCTTTCTTTCCTGGAGGTTTGTTTTTTGGGATTTTTCATCTTCTATCATTGTAAGATGGCCAAGGGCCACAAAACAACAGCAGCTGACATGGAAAAAATTTTGGAAAGACTGGCAAAATTGGATCAGAAATTGGATAAGTTGGATGATTTGCAAAAAGGATTATCTGAAATTAAATCTGAAATGACACTTACAAAAAAAGATTTAAATGATGTTCAACAGCTGGCAGAGCAAAACAAGAAGAAGATGGGGGGTCTGGAGGGGCAGGTATGGGCACTCCAGCGGGTGGAAGAAGGGAGAGGAAATGCAATGCTAACTTTACAATTAGATAAGATGTCTTATTTTCTCAGGTTTCAAAACGTGGAACAACTCGACCAGGAAAACTTGAGAGACGTGATGGTCAAAATGTTGGGTGAATTTCTTGAAAGAGATTTGGAGTCTACTGGAAGGGATGTAGATCTGGTGTATAGAGTAAACTCACAATTTGCAATTTTACATAGTGTCCCAAGAGAGGTCCATATTAAATTTGTAAGAAGGGAACTAAGAGATGAGATATTGAGAAAACAAAGACTGGGGGCGCTGGTGTACAGGGGCAAGGAGGTCACCATCCTAAAGCAGATTCCCAGACAGGTACGAGAATTAAGGAGAAAATATTATTTTTTATCAAACAAGCTGTACCTTAAGGGAGTAGGCTTTAGGTGGTTGATTCCGGAGGGTTTGATGATTTTCTGGAAGGACAGTAGGAAGAAAATTAATAACGTTGCGGAGGCTAAGGCCTTTTTTGAGCAGCATAAGTCCTTCCTAGAGGGAGAAGATACAGGAGCTGAAGAGGGGGAAGTATTAGATGAACAAGGAGCGGGGGCGGGCGGGGCTGTGGCAGCCCGGGAGGAGGGGGGAGGCCAGGCCATGGTTTTAAGAGCTAGAACTAGGAAATGAAGAAAGGAGGGGAATCTATTATCTAATGTTTTTTTTATATATCTCTTTCTACTCTTTCTTTTCACTGTACTTTGTATAATATTTTGGCTATTGGCTTTCTTTGCTTACATAACTTTTATATATTCCGGTTGTATGTTTTGATTTAACATAATAACGTCTGTTGTGTGAGAATTTAAAAAAGAGAAAATAATAATTTAAATATCTTTTCTATAAAGATATTGAAAATTCAACATATTGTAAACTATAATATTGTATATTTTTAACCAATAAAAACTTTTCTTATAAAAAAAAAGAATCATAAAGTACAACACGTAATGATAGTCATAGGGAACAAATAAGCAATCAAATCATATTAAGAAACAGTCAGTATAAATCTTAAGGATACATCAACAAGGTTACAGTCATACAGTCATAAGTGGGAGGAGATGGGTGATAGGAACAATAAGAAGATTAATAGTAGTGCAGATTTAGTAAATAGTTTAAGAGTGTTGAGGGAATTATTTGTTTAGCAGAGTGATGGCGTTCAGGAAAAAACTGTTCTTGTGTCTAGTTGTTCTGGTGTGCAGTGCTCTATAGCGCCTTTTTGAGGATAGAAGTTTAAACAATTTATGTCCAGGATGCTAGGGGTCTGCAGATATTTTTACAGACCTCTTTTTGACTTGTGCAGTATACAGGTCCTCAATGGAAGGCAGGTTGATAGCAATTGTTTTTTCTGCAATTCTAATTATCCTCTGAAGTCTGTGTCTGTCTCATTGGGTTGCAGAACCAAACCAGACAGTTACGGAGGTGCAGATGACAGACTCAATAATTCCTCTGTAGAACTGAATTAGCAACTCCTTGGGTGGCTTGAGCTTCCTGAATTGGCGCAAAAAGAACATTCTTTGTTGTGCTTAAATATTTTTTTATGTATGTATGTATTTATTTATTTATGCAATTTATATGCCACCCTATTTCCGAGGACTCAGGGCGGCTCACAACAATAAAATGCATAATCCCTCGTTAAAACAATGAAATTTAAAATTGAATTTAAAACAATTAAAATAGATTAAGAAATCCCCGTCAGTCCAAACTACGAAACAACCAGGTCTTCAAATTGCGGCAGAACGAGCGGAGGTCAGGAGCCATCCGGAGCTCCAAAGGAAGTTGGTTCCAGAGGGTGGGTGCGCCCACAGAGAAAGCTCTCCCCCTGGGGGTCGCCAGCCGACACTGACTGGCTGCCGGCACCCTGAGGAGGCCTTGTCTGTGGGAATGCACCGGGCGATTGGAGATTGTCACTGGCTGCAGAGGGTCCGCCAAATATCCCGGGCCTAGGCCATGAAGGGCTTTGTAGGTGATAACCAGCACCTTGAACCTCACCCGAAGGGCAACCGGTAACCAATGCAGGTCACGCAGGAGGGGTGTAACATGGGAGTGTCAGGACGCTCCCATCACAACCCGCGCAGCCGCATTTTCCACCAGCTGAAGCCTTCGAGTCATTTTCAAGGGCAGCCCTAGGTAGAAAGCATTGCAGTAGTCAAGACGGGAGGTGACCAGTGCATGAGTAACAGTGCATAGGGCATCTTGGTCCAAGTAAGGCCACAATTGGCACACCTGGGTGAATGCCCCCCTGGTCACGGTCGTCACATGATCTTCCAGAGAGAACTGTGAATCCAGGAGGACACCCAAGTTGCGAGTAAATGAAACACAGGGGGTAACACCTCACAACATTTGGGAGTACAATGTTCACAACCCTTGTCTCTCTCTCACTAAGACAGGTCGATGTAACATGCTGGGTGGTCCCCCGAGCCAGTGCCCCAGTTCTCATTGCTCTTTCACAGCAGCGTTGGCTAGGCCAGCTGAAAATGGCCCCACAGCCACCCTCTCATGGTGGCGGACGTTGGCATCACGGGGTAATGGTCACTTCAGGCTGTAGAGGGGGGAGGTCCCAGGGCATCGATGAAAAACCCCCAGTCCATGCAGCCAGAACACTGGAAAGTCAGGGAGAAAGGGCGACCAAGGTCCCAATATCAAATATAGCCCCCTGGCACCCCAATCCCCCCAACCCCATCATAGCCTGCAGATGACAAATATGCAGGGAGACAGGCAGCAGGCCTCCAGCAGTATCAACCGGGCAGTGTATGGGGGGAGGGGGCTCAATGACTCAAAAATGCCCCCCCCCATGGTGGATCCAGCCGCACTAGTGGCCCCCACCGTGGTCCACATCATTGGTAACAACAAGAATAGAGGGAGAAGTGGATTTCTTGGTGTTCCTGGGCTGTCAGCATTCCCCCTGACGCCCACCAACGCAGCGGCACAGCAGCACAGCAGGGTAAGGCTCCAACAAGCCACGCTCCTCCAGCTGATCCATGGCAAAAACACCGCCCCCACTAACCACCATCTGCCGTTTGCCGAATCCACAGTCTTCCTCCATGCTCCTGACTCCCAAAGGGAGCCCCTGGGATCTGGAGGGGTCTGCAGCACCTACAGACACTCCCCTTGCAGCTCGTATCAGGGGGGCCAAGCAAAACGCCCCCGAAAACCTCCCATTTTGCCGAGCCTCTCTGTCACGAGCGGAGGCTTAGCAAGTGGCGGCGGCCATTTTCAGAAGCTTCTTTTTACATTTTACATTTAAATCCATGTACAATTTACAGTTAATTCCATCTTTCCATTTGGATTACAACTAAAATGTATTTGGCAAGTATCCAATCCAGATGTGCGATTGGAGGAGAGATATGGCACATGTTCTTCTCCAGTGAATTCCAATTAAGCCAGGAACTTCCATCTTTTGATGAGTTTATCTATCTAGCTTTGCGACAAACTTCTGGATAGCTGCAAAGAAAATGTTTCTCCACAGAGCATATGGTACTATCAGCCCCTTTTCGATTTACATAAGCACAGAAGTCTTCTCCTTCCACTGGAAACCTGCAAATAGAACAAGGGGTTACTGTTCTGCTCCAGCTACGGACCCCAAAGAACACAGCACAAAGTCCGTTCAAACCTTAGTTTACTAAATAAACCAGTTTTTTACAATAATGGCTGTTAATTAACTGCATTAACAGCTGCCAAGAATTCAAAGAATAATACTGAAAGCTTACTGTGGTTGGCAGAATGCCCAGAAGCAATTTGCAGGAAGCTGATAAGATAAGCAAGACAAGACATGAAGGTATGTGAAGGTTGTTTCCTGCAAATTGCTTCAGTCGGCGTTCCTCCTTAAATAGGCTAAGGGAGTGGCCAATTTGCCCAAGCCTTACTCTCGAGGAGACCTCCTCCTGAGGAGCCACTCCTGCCTTTTGGCAGATCTGCGCACCCATGCATCGAGAAGAGGCTCCTCTTCTTCGTCCTCTTCACTTAAGAGAGCTTCTGGAGGTTCTGAAGGCCCTGGCTGAATCCCTGCCCCTGGCATGCAGTACAAGGATATTGTAAAACCTCCATTCCCACCCCACTCCGGGGGAAGGATACTGCAAAATCCCCATTTCCTCCTGATCAGCTGGAACTTGGGATGCAGAGAATAGATGGGGGCGGGGCCAGTCAGAATTTTTATTACCGGTTCTCCGAACTACTCAAAATTTCCGCTACCGGTTCTCCAGAACTGGTCAGAACCTGCTGAAACCCACCTCTGGTGTGTGCAGTATGTATTTACACACACACGCATACATACACACATATACACACATACAAACACACATATATACACACACATGTATATATTAATCACTGTCCATTTTGAATATGTAGCGGAAAGAGGAAACTTGAGAATTCACAAGATCGAGGATTTGAATCAGATCAGGGGTGGCTGATACATCAACACAAAAAGTATGAACTTTAATACGTACACTCACATTTGCCATTTCACTACCATGTTTCCCTGAAAATACAACCTATCCTGAAAACAAGCCCTAGCCCGATTTTCATGTCTGCACCTAATATAAGCCCTGTCCCCCCAAATATGCCCTAGTTAACCCCCGGCCATCATTTGGCTGGGGCCTATGTGTAAAAATCAAGCTAGGGCGGGGGAGGGGGTTAGAACTGTTCCACATATCCTGCACCCACTTTCCTTAGTAGCCAGGCCTCCCATGCCTCGACACCTGATGCGCTGCTGCTTGACTTCTTGTATGCCTGCTTCCGTCCGGATGCCACGTGGCTCGTCATGCCGGTCCCACTGCCACAGCTCACGACAGAATGCCACAAGGCACGTCGCACCAGTGCCAATGCTTGTGGCAGCACACTGCGTGGCTTGTTACCCCTGTGGCGCTGCTTTTTTCATTTTTCCTCCCTTTTTGTGTCTTATTTTCGAGGAGAGACGCTTGATTCTTATTCTTTCAGCCACTCAAGCTTTAGTATAATGTGTATAAGCGCATCAAATAGGTAAATAGCTGTGTAAGTTCTATAAATAGATGAAACATACTTACTGATTTGTAAACTCTGTACCATTGGGCCATTTCAAGACCTGATCTTCTTTTAAGAGTTTAAACCAGTGATCGGAACTTAATTGGGTTGCACAAAACTCCTAGGAGAAAGGAAATAATGTATAATAAAATCCTCATTTAACACATTGATTTTGGAAAGCACGTGTCTATTACTTTTTTACCATCTACTGAATGCCAAAATACACAATTTGTGTCAAATGTATTTCATTTGTACAAGATCATAATCAACTAAGATAAAACGAATGCATATGTAACTGCCTTATCAGAACTATTTCAGATACAGTGGGCTTGTCCATTATTTTGGGGAGATAGCGGCATAAAAATTGGATCCATTCTGTACAAACTCCACTAAATGGAGGAATATTAAATCAAACTTTTCAGTGCAATGATATATATCTGTAGTTAAATTTAAAGTGCATTACATAGGACTCAACAGGAATATATCAGTTTCTCTTACTCATAATGATATCCCTCCTTAAATATTTATTAATAACTCATCAAAATAATAAAAATGCTTATGGATGGCAGCTTTATGCAGATGATGTGTTTATTTGGTTATGTTCCATTAAGTTGATGTTGATTCTTCCTGATCATTTATAGACCTTCTCTAGGAGGGCCTGTCCCCAACCTGATCTTTCAGATCTTCTAATGGTAGACCAGCTGCTGCTGCAATTGATCATAAATCTTACAGCTGGTCATCCTCTTTTTCTCTTTCCTTTGACCTTACCCAGATCTATAAATTTATATAGTGTCCAAAATTTAAGCCTGGGTCACAAGATAAGATGAATTAGAAGAAGATGAGTATGGTTTAATAACTGGAGGAAGAAGCATCAATATGTTGTGCTAATGCTGATGACATTACCCAGATAGCCAAAAATGCAGGGTGAAATCCAGCAGGTTTTAGAGAACCGGTAGCGGAAATTTTGAGTAGTTTGGAGAACTGGCAAATACCACCTCTGGCTGGCCCCAGAACGGGGTGAGAATGGAGATTTTGCAATATCCTTCCCCCAGGAGTGGGGAGGGAATGGGGATTTTGCAGTATCCTTTCCCTGCCACACCCACCAAGCCACACCACATCCACCAAGCCACGCCCACAGAACCGGTAGTAAAAAAATTTGGATTTCACCACTGCAAAAATGCGAAGGATCTGCATGCTCTAAAATAAAAGTCAAGGGATAAAGTGGAAAAAGTGGCATAGAATGAAATTCTATATAAAGAAGATCATGTAGAAGAACCATTGCTATAATTGAAAATGAAGATACCGAAGTAGTGGATAGTTTCTGCCTTTAAGGCTCCACTAAGAACTATTGATCAAGAAATGGTCTGCAGACTAGTAATTGGTAGGGCAGCTGTGAAAGCTTTGGAAAAAATATCAAGTTGCTTTGGCATGTCTAAGCTTACAAAGATTGCTCTGTGAAGGCAATTATGTTTATAACATAAACCAGTAATAGTGGGTTCCAGTGGTTATCAGCAGACTGAGTGCCATAGCAAACAAAAAAAAAATCTTAAGAGCTGTGCACTGATATTTACATCTGTCAATTACAAAAGGCCACACTGTTTGGATCCCTCTATATCAGGGGTGAAATCCAGCAGGTTCTGGAGAACCGGTAGTGGAAATTTTGAGCAGTTCGGAGAACCGGTGGCGGAAATTTTGAGTAGAACCGGCAGATACCACCTCTGGCTGGCCCCAGAGTGGAGTAGGAATGGAGATTTTGCAATATCCTTCCCTCAGGAGTGGGGAGGGAATGGGGATTTTGCAGTATCCTTCCCCTGCCACGCCCACAAGTCACGCTCACCAAGCCCCACTACGCCACTCCCACAGAACCGGTAGTAAAAAAAATTTGGATTTCACCACTGTTCTATATAGAGAGTATACAGCACTACAAAATCCTGAGGTTCTTAGTAAGAGCTTGATGCATATGAAGGCCAACACCAACTTAAAAATTGGTAACTATGGTTTCACATTGTTGTGAATAGAAAATAACAATAAATAATTGGAACCATAAAACTGAGAAAACTGCAGAAAATTAAGAAGACGTTAAATTGCTCTGGGACTTTAGAATTCAAATAGAAAGGCACTTGCCAAAGAACACCCCAAATTTAAAAACTGTCAATAAGAAAGACTACAAAGCATGGATAGTTGCAGTAACTGGAGGCAGCATAATAGAAAAGAAAGAAATGGAGAAAATCAAAAAATATAAAGAAATACCAAGAGTCATAAGTGTTTTTGGTGCAATCCCAAAACAATTGGACCACCATTTAGCACCACTGGCATTGATAAAATCACCATCAGTAAATTGCAAAAGGCAATTTTACTGGGAACAGCTTACCGTATTTTTTGGAGCATAAGACACACCTTTTTCCCCCCTAAAAGAGGCTGAAAACTTGGCTGCGTCTTAAACTCTGAATGTAGCTTTTTCGAAGCTTTTTTTTCAGCCCTAACGAGGCACTAGTGAGTGAAGCATCTCCCTGCTTTGCTTGCTGCCTCCGACTCTCAGCTGTTCTTTAGAAGCTTTTTTTCAGCCCTAACTAGGCGCTAGCAGAGTGAAGCGATTTCCCCGTGTTTTGCCTGCTTTTCTCATTGCTGCTTCCTCTCAGCTGTGCCTTAGAAGCTGTTTTTTTTATCCCCAAGCAGGGGATAAAAAACCAGCAAACTAATGTGCTGAAGCTGACTAGACTAAGGACACTAGCCAGATGAATATCTGGTAGGCAGATTTTTTTCCCCTCCTATTTTCCTCCTCAAAAACTAAGCTGCGTCTTATACTCCGGTGCGTCTTATACGCCGAAAAATACAGCATATCCTGCAACGACTCCTTTAACACCATAAAACACCAACGCCTGCCTATTCCTTGTCCTTGGGAAGAACTCGATAGGTGGACAAAGATGCCAAATCCAGTCAAAACATCTTGCTGACTAAAAGAAACCAATAATGATAAATAACTGTGACCCATTGGGGTTGCTTTTTAAGAGAGAGTGAGGTGACAAAAATGAACATTAAATTTTAGGTCGACCATTTTCATTTTTAACCCCAATGCTAGATGGTGACATCATATATCTAAGCAGGGTTTATCTGTCATAAATAGAAAAATAATTATAGTGAAAAATGAACTGTAATATCAAGTCATTATTTATTTAGCTAAACAGATTAATCAGAATGACCATGGGTGGGTGGGCAAAAAAACAGTGGTAGTGGGAAGAGACTTCCAACTCCCTGCTGGCTTCCCCATTGGCTTTGCTTGTGAGGAGCTGGCAGGGGATATTGTAAATCATAATCACATGACTATGGAAAGGCTGCAAATGACATAACTTAGTGAATAAAACAGATCTGGACATGGTAAGATTTCACAGGAGTAACAGGTCCTGGATTTTTTACATATTCTCTAAATTAGAGGATTTAAAAGTACCTTGATTCAAAGTTTGTTCCAGTTTGATACACTTTTTGGGCTGATGTAGTGTACAAACAGACAAACAGCTTATTGTTTGAGTATTTATGAATGTCAAGACAATGAGTGGATTTTACATACCTTGATTCAAAAATTGTTCCATTTGGGCTGACGTGGGGGGGACAAACAGATAAATTCAATGACAGTTTAGTACTATATAGATAATAATAAATATAATTAATGTTTACTTTTTGTCCACTTATTCCTTACCAATTCCTCCTTTGTAGCAATCACAACCAAGGAGGCATTAAATGAGGAACAGATGTTTGAACTCGTAGACCAATTTGCTTCTTCTTCTGATAAATAGAAATACTTTCCTTCGTGTACTATCCAAGACTCTGGACAGACAAAACTTGCACAGGGAGCACAAATTGGACAAAGTTTTTCTTCATAAAGTTTAACTTCATCAACTTCATGAAGTTTAACTGGAAATAAAACAAATTGGGCAAATCTTAAAGCTCGTGATTAACTTCAGTTCTGACAACAAAGTTTGAATAATCAGCATTAAGTTAACTCCTTTAAATTGCAATTCAAGGATTTTTTAAAAAAGAAAACCAAGTGAATTAACCTGTAAATACTGCTAGTCCTCACAAATCAGAATTGTGATTAGCTAAGCCAGGTGTCGGCAACCCGCAGCTCATGAGCCGCATGCAACTTTCATCCCGCTGCTGTGGCACTCTGTTGGGTGATCCCACCACTGGCTGGCTCCGCCCCTCACCCTCCCCTCCCAGTCACACCAAAGGAGTCTCTGAGGGTTGAACGCCGGGAGGCACGGATTTCTTCCACCTTCTGCATTCTCACCCTGCGTTGAAGTGAACCAAATGGGGCGGGGTCTCCTTGCTAAGCAGCACTGCCGAGCCCGCAAACTCCAAGCGCAGCTCCAAATGTTTAGCTCGTGGGGAATGTGCGCACGCTGCCTGCTCTGCTCTCTCCAGCCAGAGTTGGGGCTCCCTGCCACCGCCTCCCAGCCAGAGAGTCACATTTGCCTGCTGGCCACCTCCAAGGAGGGAGCTGCACTCAGGCCACCTGGGCCCCTGCTGCAGGGGGGGGGAGAGGGAGACGAAGGGTGTCTCTCCCTGACAGGATCCAGATTGGAGTTGCCTTATTTTGCATTGATCTCTAACGCTTACCTTTGCCTTCCAGCCTCCACTCCCCCTCCACAGCCCAAGTGGTTGGATTCACACAACACGTAAAGGTGGGCAAAAGAGCACAGATAGATGGATGGATGGATGGATGGATGGATGGATAGGTAGGTAGATGAGAGAGAGAGGAAGAGAGACAGACACAGACAGAGAAAGAGAGAGACACAGAGAAATACCAGTTTCCCACAGAAAAGAAAACACCGGGAGCCACAAAACCTTGGTAGGCATGGCTGGGGTGGGGAGTGTGTCATGTCACTAAGTGGGAGTGAATGGCATCAAGTTGGCCATGCCTACCTAGGTTTTGTAGCTCCCGGTGTTTTATTTTCTGTGGGAAACGGGCCCAAATGGCTCTTTGAGTGTTTAAGGTTGCAGACCCCTGAGCTAAGCGGTGCAATTCTAATGTGAAAAGTCACATGACTGTGCCCAAGTTATGACAACAGTTACTTTGCAAGTTCCAGCTGCAGTTGTATCACCATGGATCGTTAATTGCAATGCTATGTGATTGCAACTTGAAAACTTCCCACGGAGTTTCCCCGCTGACTTTGCTCATCGGAAGCTGGTTGTGAAGGTTACAAATGGGGATCATGTAACATGGAATGCTGTGATCATTCACTGGTTGCCAAGGACCCAAATTGCCATCAGGTGAATGTGGGGCTGCTGTAACAGCAACAACTGTAAGGACTGGTCATAAGTCATTTTATGCAGTTGTCAACTTCAAATCTTTATTCAGTCACAGACTAGCACATAAAATAGAGAAAACATGGTTATTTCAAATAAAAAACAAGATATACACAGAGAGAGAGAGAGTACATAAACATGCATACACACTAAAATCAGGGGTTAGAAGCAATCCTATGGCGTAAAGAGAAAATTAAATTACTGAGCACTACTTGTCTTTGGATAGAGATAGAATCAAATTGTTCTGATAAGAGCATTTTAAGGTAAAATAAATTGGAATGACCAGATTATTTAATAAGAAGTGGAAATAATAACTCCTGGCATGCTCCTGCATAGAAGGGACAATAGAGCATAGCGTGTTCCATTTATAAAGTGATCCCAACACCACACGGACACAATCTTTATTCAAAGGGGATTTTTTTTGTTGTATCTTCCTTCAATAATTTAATGACTGCCTCAATGTCTGTTCAATTATGACAGTGCTGAAAAAGCAACTCTGTGACCAAGGCACACATTTATGACCTTCTCAATCTCTCTCTCATTCTCTCTCTCACAGACACGTTTGCCATTAAGACAATACACGATATCCTGTGCTTGACCCAATTTTTCTATTCCCTTACTCCTCAGAGGGGAGATTGCCTAAATGAGCTGCTTTTCTCCACAGCACAGCACTTTCCTTAAAAATGTCAACCTTAAATATAGGAATTGTTTGAATTGTTAAGCATGTGGTGGCTCATGTGGTTAGGATTCAGGGTTGTGGTTCAGCAAACCCATGTTCAAGGCCCGAGTCCTGCTATGTGGTGGGGTGAACTCCCATCATTCACTCCAGCTCTTGCCGATCTAACAGTTCAGAAGCGTGTAATCACGAGTACCACATGTTATTTTGTTTGTAGTTTGGCATGTGGCTAAACCCTTCTATCTTTTAATAAGCCAGATCATAAATGTAAATCTTGATACTTTATTAAAGAACAGGATGAGATGAAACAGTGTATGGGGTATAGATTTTGTTTTCAGAAGAACATATGTCACAGACTAAGCTGAATTATTCTAGATCTGTGATGGCGAACCTATGGCACGCATGTCAGAACTGGCACACAGAGCCCTCTCTGTGGGCATGCGAGCTGTCACCCCAGTTCATCTCTGTTGCGCACATGCACGCGTGCCTCCCGCCGGCCAGCTGGTCTTTGGGTCTCTGCCACGCATGCGTGGGGGAGGGGCAGGCGCATGCATGGGGCAGGGTGCATGCGCAGGGGGTGGGGCACAGGTACGGGGGATGCAGCGCTTGTATGGGGGCAGGGTGCACACACGGGAAACACATGGGAGGCACACATGCATTGCATTTTGGGGATGCGCGCACACGTGCTTTGGGCACTCAGTACCAAAAAGGTTAGCCATCACTGTTCTACATGTTTTTGTTACTCCAGAACGGTACAAAATGGAGTCTGGCTTCTCAGGATGTAAGGTACTCAGTAGGGATAAAAAAGACCAAAAGCAATGTTCTAAACAATGAAAGGTTTGTCCCCGGCCACTAGATGGGGCTCAATACATGCCAGAGAACAACAGTATATACATAACTATGCTGGAGGCATGGCAGATACCACTTTGGAGGGCACATTAATGGGACATGAAAGGAGCATCTCCCGGGCAACAGTGATGTCACCGGCTAATCCTTTCAACCTGGAAGCGCCTCAGGTGTTTTCAATATGAACGCAAGTGAACAACCTACACTGTTCTCCTATATAAGGGGAGACCAAATAATTGTTAGTCCACAATTCACCAGAGTCAATTCGCTAAGTGAGTCTGGGAAAATATCTGGCAGATTTTTGATTGATAAAAGGTGTCAATCAAAAAAAATGGAGCAGTGTGGTTTTATGCCAGGCAGGAGACAGGTTAGATTTTCACTCTTCAGCAAGTCATTTAGATAAATATGTAAAAGAAAGTTCATTGCACATTTATCAATGTGAAAAAAGGAGCTGGGGTGGTGCAGTGGTTAGAATGCAGTATTGCAGGCTAATTCTGCCAACTGCCAGCAGAATTCGATCCTCACTGGCTCAAGGTTGACTCAGCCTTCCATCCTTCTGGGTCGGTAAAATGAAGACCCAGATTGTTGGGGGCAATATGCTGGCCCTGTAAACCGCTTAGAGAGAGTTGTAAAAGCACTGTGAAACGGTACAGAAGTCTAAGTGCTATTGCTATGATAAAATAAATAATGGAATATTTTGCATGAATATGAAAAATGGGTAGCTGAAGGCCATAAGAGTTGTTTATGATGGCAGAGAGACATTTATGAGAAGAAATATATGTTTTTGTGAATGCTTAAAATTGAGTAGGAAGCAAGATAAAGACGTGTGATGTCTTCTTGATTGTTAAATATATTGTGAATAAATGCCTAAGGTATATTGTGATGATGCTAGAATAAGTAAAATTTTATACACAGATAAATGCTAAGACATTGGCTCAGAATCTGAATAACTGATAGCAAATGTTACACGGAGTGTAAAACGCAACAAGGAAAATTGCTCTAAAACTTAATGTATTTGGTATGCTTCTCTGACAGAGAATACCGAGTGAATGATGGCAAGTTATTTATTCAATGGCAAAAAAATAGAGCTAGTAGATGAATTTGTGTACCTTGATAACAATTATTTTAAAAAGTAGATGGAGAAAGTTTAAAACCACAAATGCTGGGAAAAGGGAGGGAGAGCATATGTGGTCCATTGCAAAGAATAAATGTAAAGAAAAATGAAAATGGCTTGTACATAAGAGTGTAGCTCTACCTATTTTGAAATTATGTCATCTGATGGAATTTTGGAGATGTTCCTTTTCTGTTATGGTGCCTGTCCTGTGGAATTATGTCCCTCCCCCCCGTGAGATTTGACTGTTCCCAAACTTGAGTCTATTCTCCAAAGCACCTGAAGGCAGGATAAGAAGTAATGGATGGAAACTAATCAAGGAGAGAAGCAATCTAGAACTGAGGAGAAATTTCCGGGAAATGTGAAAACAATCAGTGGAACAACTTGCCTTGAGAAGTTCTGAACACTCCAACAATGGAAATTTTTAAGAGACTGGACATGGACAACGATTTGTCTGAAATGGCATAGGGCAGTGATGGCTAACCTTTTGCCATCGCATGCCAGGAAGGGGGGGGGGAGGGGGGGGGGTTCTTGCGTATGCGTGCCCACACCCATAATTCTATGCACGCCGCCCTGTGCATGCGCGTGAAAATTCCCCCCCCCCCCCCTCTAGAGGCTGGGGACAGCAAAAAAGTCACATCCTATCCTACTGGGAGTTGGGAAATGGGCCATTTCAAGTCTCTAGAGGGCCTCCGAAGGGGTAGGGAAGGTTGTTTTCGCCCTCCCCAGATGCATAGAGAGGCCCTGGAGCCAGGTGAGAAAGAAAAACGGGCCTTCCCACCCCACCCCAGGCCCTCTGGAGGCAGGAAACAGCCTGTTTCCCTACTTCTGTTAGGCCCAGACACCCGAAAATAAGCTGGCCAGCATATGCATGTGCACCAGAGCTGAGTTGGCATGCCTACTGATATGGCTACACGTGCCACCTATGGCACATGTGCCATGGGTTCGCCATTACAGGTATAGGGTTTCCAGCCTGAGCAGGGTTTTGGATTGTAAGACCTCCAAGGTCCCTTCTAACTCTGTTATTCTGATTTTCAGAAAGCTCCAAGACTGGCTGTTCTCTTGGGCTAGGCCAGGATGTTAGATGAGCTTATCCTGGGAGATGTGGGAGATAGTAGATGTTACTGTGCCTCAACTGTGTATTTTGTTGTTGTAATTTTTAGTTTTTAAACTGGATATATTGTAATTCTATTTTTATAGCTGTACACTGCCTAAATCATGTTTTGCATGTTGGGTGGCCATATAGATCAGTGGTCGGTTCCAACCGGTGTTACCACCGGTTCTCTTCACGCACACACTTTGCGCACGATCGCCACACACATGCAAGCTTCTCTCACACGCAAGCCAAACTTGCGCTTTGCGCAAGCACATTAGATTACGGCCCAGCTGAGGAGCAGCAATCCACTGCTGCGCCTATCAGCTGGGCTAAAAAACGACAAATAAAGGTAGGTATAAAGCAGGGGCAGGCGGGCCCAGCTGTCAGTCATATAGAAGCGGTTCACTGACGTCACATC
This sequence comes from Ptyas mucosa, assembly GCA_012654045.1. Classification (NCBI taxonomy): domain Eukaryota; kingdom Metazoa; phylum Chordata; class Lepidosauria; order Squamata; family Colubridae; genus Ptyas; species Ptyas mucosa. The sequence continues at coordinate 447,186 of WNWU01000158.1, forward strand.
ATCACCCAAATCTGGCTCGCCCAAACCGGGCCAGACCGGGAGCAACCCACCACTGATATAGATCCTTTGAATCAGTTCTTCCCAAACTTTGTCCTTCATTACACAAAAGGATTTATAGAAATCCCTTTTTACCTAACATAGATAAAACACATTAAGTCAATTTCAATATCACTGTTGGAATAAGGTAACAGGTTCATGTGTCTTTATCCAAAGAAAAACCACTTTTATCCAATTTGGGATAATTTACCCATGTTTGGGAAGCACTAAATAAATTAAATAACTAAATTTGGAAGTGATAGTTCAGTATGTCAGGAGAAATGTAAAAGGTTAGTTATGGTAGGAAAACACCCTCTTTGGTGCAGTGGCTAAGGCATCAAATTAGAAACTGGGAGATTGTGAGTTGCAATCCTGTTTTAGGCACAAAACTAGTTTGCTTCACTCTGTCTCAGGCCTAGAAAGATGAAAGAGCCAGGGACAAACCATTTCCAAAATTTTGCCATGAAATTTGCAGGGTTTGTCCAAGCAGTTGCTAGGAATCAAAGACTGACTTGATGGCACCACTTAAAACCTCTCAAAAAAACCCACTCAATACATGAGTGTGTGTGATAAAACCAGAAGAGATATCCTATCTTTCACATGGCAAACTTGTGAGAGTGTCAAAAAGATGGCAAGCACAGCAATGTAATAAAGTTCTTCCCTTTGTGGATATGCAGGAAATATTTTTTATTTATTTATTTATTTATTTTTATTTTATTTATATGCCACCCTTCTCCGGAGACTCAGGGCGGCTTACAATGCGTTAAGCAGTAGCCTTCATACTTTTGTATATTTTATACAAAGTCAGCTTATTGCCTCCACAATCTGGGTCCTCATTTTACCCACCTTAGAAAGGATGGAAGGCTGAGTCAACCTTGAGCCTGGTGAGAATTGAACTCGCAGTAATTGCAGGCAGCTGGATGTTAAATGCTGCCTTAGTAGGAGGCATTAGCCTCCTATGCCACTCAGGCTCCTTAACACGCCTACAAAAATCCTAGCTTCAATTGCACTGGTGCAAGCATCATTTTTACTTATTTGACAAAGGTAAAGATAAAGGCTCCTCTCGCACATATGTGCTAGTCATTCCTGACTCTAGGGGGCGGTGCTCATCTCCATTACAAAGCCTAAGAGCCAGTGCTGTCCAAAGACGTCTCCTTGGTCATGTGGCCGGCATGACTAAACGCCAAAGGTACACGGAATGCTCTTACCTTCCCACCAAAGGGGGTCCCTATTTTTCTACTTACATTTTTTACGTGCTTTTGAACTGTTAGGTTGACAGAAGCTGGGACAAGTAATGGGAGCTCACCCCATTACGCGGCACTAGGGATTCGAACCGCTGAACTGCCAACCTTTCAATTGACAAGCTCAGCGCCTTAGCCACTGAGCCACCACGTCAAAAACACACATACATAATTGCTACTTCCTTCCTTGGCTTACAACAGATCATTTAGTGACCGTTCAAAATTACAATGGCACTGAAAAAAATGACTTATGACCATTTTTCACACTTGCAACTGTTGCAGCATCCCCATGGTCACATGATCAAAATTCAAATCCTTGGCAACTGGTTCGTATTTATGATAGTTGCAGTGTTCTGCAGTCACGTGATCAGTTTTTGCGACCTTCTGACAAGCAAAGTCAATGGGGAATCTACATTCACTTAACAGCCATGTTACTAACTTAACAAATGCCAATTATTTACTTAACATACATGGCAAGAGAAGTCATAAAATGGGGTAAAACTCACTTAACAAATGTTTCACTTAGCAACATTAATTTTGGGCTCAATTGTGGTTGTAACTCGAGGACTACCTGTAATTATTCATGCATGTGGTAATCTTGATGGAAACAATAACAACTATGGATAAAGTTAAATAGAAATTTCTCATTGCTTACCAGCCAACACAATTATAACGATAACCGAAATGACGTTCAGGATATAAGATGCTATAATGCATTTAGTGTCTAAAATGCACTTAAGCATGAGAGCTGAAAAACAGACAGGAAAATATCAGGAGATGAAGTTCAAGATTTTATTGTGGCTGTTTATTTATTTATTTATTTTATTGTCTTGTAAGCTGCCCAGATTGTAGTCACACTGTGGTAGCTATATAGGACAGAGAGACACTATGGCACACTAAGACAGACAGATGAACAGACAGATGGAAAGTATCAGCTACTCTTAATGCCAGACACTTTCACATTTACCCCCAATGACTGGTTGTAATTTGTATAAACAGGTTTTTTTTGTATTTTGTAACTTAGAATTGTCTTCCTTCAGCTTTGTGTATTCCAGCTGGCATGCTGGGAAACTTGGGAACGGAAGTTCAACATTTTTGGACAGCTTTGGGTTGGAAAAATCTGATGTACTGTGTTTTCCCGAAAATAAGACCCTGTCTTATATTTTTTTGAGCCCTGAAATAAGCACTTGGCCTTATTGCCATGCGCTCAAAAGCCCGATTGGGCTTATTATCAGGGGATGTCTTATTTTGGGGGAAACAGGGTATTTCCATATGTTCACACTTAAAGTTTTGCTCTTGAATCATGGTGGATCATAAGAAACAATATATCCCCATTCTGGGAGGGAGGAAGGAATGTAACTGAATAATGCCATCAATTTGAAATGGAGGGAATGTAACAAGACATGCTCTGTCACTCGTGTCTGGCTCTGATTGGCTTCTGCGTCAGGCTGTATCATGTTTGGGATACCACTTACAGTGGCTGATTCTTTGTGGCAGATATTCCTCACTTTCTTTCAGCTAATCCACAATGATATTCATAGGCCCCAACTCTGCCTTAAAGACCCTTCTTAAGAGGGGTTTCCTAGCAAAGGTAGCATTAAATCTTAATTCTTGCAAGTATGTAACATACTTGGAATTAAGTGCACCTTTAACTTTGCCTTGCTAAAAGTTAGTATAAATGTACCAGGAAAAAGAATTGGAAAAACTTTCTCTGCAAAAGTGCTTGCCCTTTGCAAAGCAGTTCCAAGAAACAGAAACCTCAGCTGTATAAAAACACAATCTGTTATGGGAAACAACTGAGGACAAGGGCAGGCAGGCAGGCGTACAGATACTTGAAGGAAACCATTTTAGCCAGGAAAAAAAAATAGAACATGCCATCCCAACTCCCCATCTTTTCCAACAGCACTATTAACCAAGTTTAACCAAATCTTGTTCTTTCTGACAAAGGTATTAACATCAATTTATTTCCCCCCCCCTCAGATTACTAAACTGGATTTCCCTCTCCAACCCTAATGCCAAAACTCCGTGGCAGGATTTTTGCCCTGAAAATGGGAAATTCCCGCTAAGGAAATGTGGGAAACTGACCATAAGCAGAGTGTTAGCATAAAGTTGGCTTTGTGTGATGTATTTCTTTTTTTTTTAAAAAAGGAACACTCAATCTCCTCTCAACAAAACCAGAGGGGGAAAAAAATAAAGGATCCTGCTTGTTCCATAAGTGTGACCTAGCTCCACCCACTTTGTTTCATTACTTCCCCCTCCCCTCAAAGATTACTAAGGACGTCAGGCAGGTACCCATCTTTGCATTTACCATCATTTCTTGCCCTCTCTGCATCAGTCGTCTCCTCAGGAGTGACAGGTTCAGAAATTCCAGAATCTCCGTCTATGTATAAAGGAAAGCAGAAGACATCAAGTATCACAATACAGAGAGACATGATCTACTCTCACTATTAGGAAGATGCTGCCCCCAACTCCCAACCAGGGCTCCCTCTTTCCTACTCGTAACAATTTAAAGAAATATTTTAAGTAGCTGAAACCCAGTGGTGGGTTGCCCCCGGTTCGGACCGGTTTGCAAGAATCGGTAGTAAAACCTGCAGGAGGCCCCGCCCACCGTCCCAAATGTCATCATCAGAAATCTGTGCAAGCACAGGACTTCCGGCGGCTCCGCGAGCCTGGATGGCGCCTTAATTAGCGCTCCCGCTCCGCGGTACTGTAAAAAACCCCGTGCAGCAATCCAACGCTGCCAGGAGGTTTGAAAACTTCTCTCTGGGCAAAAGAGAGAAGCAAAGAGCCGGCTGGTGGGGGTAGAGCTCGCCAAAGCTCCCCAGAAGGATTTCTGTGGGGGTGAAAGGCTGAGTTCCCCAGAAGCCAGCCAAGAACTCCAGACCGGGAACGTCTCTGCTTCGGCAGATTTACAAGCCGCGACCGCATCTGCTGGATTCTTTTTTTAAACTGAACTTAACAACAAGAAGCAGACGGGATCAGCCAGGAGGACTTTAATTGCAAGTATTTTGCTTAACTTCTTTATTTTTGTGGATTGCCTCCCTTGGAAGCTACAAAGTAAAAAGGGGGGAAAAATGGCGATTGAGGCTTGAGTGGCTGGGAAAGTGAAAGTGAACTGATTACTGCCATAGCCTCAAAGAAACTTTTCTTTTGTTAATGATTTGCCAGAAGGAGGATTTTCTTTTTCTTTAAAGAATTGTTTGCTGGCTTTTAAGAAATTTGGACTATTTGGCTGTTTTTTAATTAAAAAGAAACTTTAAGAATACGGGAAGAAGGAAAGAAAGTAAATAAAAGAAGGAGGAGGGGAAAGATAAACTCTCTTCAAAATGGTTACAAAACCTCCCCCAGTAAAAACAGTTCCAGCAAAAGGCACATCTAGTGCTGGAAGCTCTCCTGCTCATGCTCCTAAAGTACAAGAGACTCAGACTTTAACAAATGAAATGATACAACAGGTCATTCAAGGTGCATTGAGTGCTACAGAAAATAAACTTACAGTCAGAATTCAAAATGTTGCAGAAGATCTCACTGCTGTGATTGATACTAAAATCCAAACAGTTACAGAGGAATTGGCAGCACGTAATGTGGATATTAGAGAAGATATACTTTATGCATTTCAAGGGCTTGCTGCCCAAGCTGAAAATTTGGATACCAAAATAGAAGAAGTTAAAGAAACTACTGAAGTTTTGAGCAACAAGTTGGATATGGCTCAGCAAAAAATTGAGAGATCTGAGATGGATTTGTTACTTATGCAATATAGAGAAATGGAGTTTGCAGTGAGAATCAGAGGGGTGAAAGAAGACAAAAAAGAAAATTTGAAGGAGAAGCTGGTAGAAGCAATAGCACAGGTGCTGGGAATGCCAAAAGGCAAAGTGATGTGGCAAATGGATAAAATTTTTAGAGTTAATTCCTGGGTGGCAAGACAGAGAAAGTTACCAAGAGATATAGTAATATATTTCACTACAAGATATGTGCGCAATGAAGTGTTGCAGGCAACTTACAAAAAAAAGCTAGAAGTGGATGGACAAGAGGTGATGACAATGAAAGAAATTCCCCCAAAGATGTTAAGAGCAAGAAGAGACTATTCTTTTTTGGTGGAGGAGTTAAAGAATCGTCAGCTACAATACAGATGGGATGTTCCAGCCAGCTTGGTGGTGAATTTTTCTGGAGAAAGATACAGGTTGAATACGATTGATAAAGCAAGGGATTTCTATACAAACGTTTTAAAGGCTGGAAGGTCAAAATCTCCTGAAACTAAAGTTAAAGAAACAGCTGAGAAGTTACCACAAGAAGAATTGTTATCCATCGCACAGGGGGGAATTTCAATTTCAACAAGCCAAGAAGACATCCTTAAAGTTTTGATGGATGTAGAACCCAGAGAACAAAGAATGACTAGAGCGGCTACAGCAAAACGTAAGGAGGAGTTAAAAACTCAACAACTGCAACTACCAAGTTCTGAAATCGCCAAAACAGAAGCGGTGGGAGGAGCCAGACCAAAAAGTCGGTTAGAGTTGGAAAACCAACAAATGCTCTTGAGGCTTCAGAAGTTCAAGCATGGGAACTAGATTCCTGACTTGGAATGTTAATGGTTTGAATTCTCTGCAGAAAAGAAGGAAGATATTTACCTATCTTAAACAATTTAAGAATGACATTATATGTTTGCAGGAAACTCATATTAGAATACAGGACCAAAAATACTTAATAAATTCAAAATTGGGTGCGCATTATGTTGCAGCAGCATCAGAGAAAAAAAATGGTATAGTTATCTACCTGAAGAAAGACTTAATTTCCAAATTAATTGAATCAGATGAACAGGGTAGATATCTGGCAATTGAAGTTTTGATTGAAGGTCAGAAAACTTTAATACTGGGGGTTTACGCACCCAATCAACAACAGGAGACTTTTTACAGTTTTTTACATGCTAAAATGACCAATTGGAATTATAAAACATGTATTCTGCTTGGAGACTGGAATGGAGTAATCGATGTTAGAAAAGACAAGTTAGGATCGAATCAAAGTGTTGCCTCAAGAGCTAAACTGCCAAGATCTTTTTTTGATTTGATGGAGGAATGGGAGTTGAAAGATATTTGGCGAGATAGAAATCCAACAGATAAAGATTTTACCTTCTTCTCAGATAGACATCAATCCTTCTCAAGGATAGATTTTAGATTAATATCTAATGATCTTTTCCCTAGGGTGAAGACAACAAAGATTTTTCCAAGAACGTTGACAGACCATAGCCCTGTATGGGTAGAAATAGATTACTGTAAGGGACCAAAGAGGTCCTGGAGAGTAAATGAAAACCTATTTAGATATGGGAAAAACATCAAGGAATGTAAGAAGTATTTGAAAGAATATTTTATTATGAATATGCAAAAGGGTACCTCAATGGAAATGGGATGGGATGCTAGTAAGGCTTATATGCGGGGTGTCTTGATTTATATGAATAATAAATTTAGAAAAAAGCAAGGGGAAAAAAGAAGGGTGTTGGAAGAGCAAATTAAGGAAAATGAACAACTTTTGATAAAAAACCCAAGGGATAATAAAGTTAAAGAGGTTATTAACTTGCTGAAAGAACAATTTAAAATTGTTTAATTTAAAAGAACAATTTAAAATTGAAGAGCCTTGGATAGTACAGTGGTCTAAAGCCCTGTTATTAACAGCAGCTGCCTGCAATTATTGCAGGTTCGAATCTCACCAAGGCTCAAGGTTGACTCAGCCTTCCATCCTTTCTAAGGTAGGTAAATTGAGGACCCAGTTTGTGGGGGCAATAAGCTGACTTTGTATAAAATATACAAAAGTATGAAGGCTATTGCTTAGCGCATTGTAAGCCGCCCTGAGTCTCCGGAGAAGGGCGGCATATAAATCAATTTTTTTAAAAAAAATGTTGATTGCAGATCAAACAGCAACTAATTTACAGTATGCTAAGTATAATACATTTTGTAATGCTAATAAGCCTGGAAGATGGATGGCTTATATGCTTAGAAAGAAACAAAGTCAAAGAACAATTGAAAAAATTAAATATAAAGGAAAGGAGGTCTTTCAGCAAGAATTAATTAAGAAGTCGTTTACAGAATATTATTCAGAACTATATAAGGCAGATAAGAATCAGGATATGGATATAGATGGATTTCTTAAGAAACAAATATTAAGCCAGTTTCACAAGAACAAAGGGATATGTTAACTCAATTAATTACTTTGGAGGAAATTATGTCTGCAATTAAAGATTTAAAGATGGGCAAGGCCCCAGGAACTGATGGCCTGACGGCGGTTTATTATAAAAATTTATATGAATAGATGGCTGAACCAATGAAAGAATTATTTAATACTATACAACAGGGAGGAAAGGTTCCTCCCTCTTGGAAAGCAGCCTTTATATCTTTAATACCAAAGGAAGGTCAGGACCATACAGATCCAAAAAATTATAGGCCTATCTCATTGTTAAATACGGATTATAAGATATTTACTAAGGTGTTGGCAAATAGATTAATGAAAGTATTGCAACAAATAATACATTATGATCAAACGGGTTTTATAGCTGGCAGACAAATGAAAAACAATGTAAGACATATTGTCAATGTATTGGAATATTTAGAAAGGAACAACCAGGTCCCTGCAGGTATAATTTTTTTAGATGCTGAAAAAGCATTTGATCGTCTTAATTGGAAGTTTTTATTAAATTTAATTGAAAGAATGCAGTTTGGTGATACTTTTATACAATCAATAAAGGCTATATATCAGAAACAAACAGCACAAATAATAGTTAATGGAGGCTTAACTGATAATTTTTTAATAGAAAAAGGTACACGGCAAGGATGCCCCTTGTCTCCATTATTATTTATTTTATCATTGGAAATTTTGTTGAATAATATAAGAGATTTAGAAGAAATAAAAGGAATACAGATTAGGCAATATGAATATAAACTGCGTGCTTTTGCGGATGACCTGGTTGTTACCTTAACTCAACCATTACAATCTGTTAGAATATTAATGGATATAATTAAAGAGTATGGATTAATATCTGGCTTTAAAATAAATGCAGCCAAAACAAAGATAATAGCTAAAAATATGACTGTTAAACAAAAACAAGAAATGGAGAAGCAAACAGGATTTGAAGTAGTTAAAAAGGTCAAGTATTTAGGAATAAATATCCTGACAACTAATTTGAAATTATATCACTATAATTATGAATTATTGTGGCAAAAGATGCAACTAGAGATTCAGAATTGGCGAAAGTTACAATTGTCACTGTTAGGAAGGATAGCTGCCATAAAAATGAATCTTTTACCAAGGTTTTTGTTCCTTTTTCAAACAATACCAATACTTAAAACTGATAAAATACTGAAAGAATGGCAAAAAGGTATAACAATGTTTGTTTGGGCAGGGAAAAAACCTCAAACAGAAAATAATGCAGGATTCTCGAGAAAGAGGTGGACTTAAAGTGCCCAATTTAGGGCTCTATTATGAGGCAGCTGTTTTATCACTAGTTAGTGACTGGATTAACTTAACAGAAGACAGGATATTAAATGTTGAAGGGTATGGCCTGGTTTATGGCTGGCATGCATATTTACTGTATGATAAAAAGGTAGATAATATTTTTAAAAGTCATATATTGAGAAGTTCCTTGTTACGAGTATGGAAAAAGTATAGTTATAAATTAAACGACAGAATTCCGATTTGGGCAATACCCAGACATGCGATTGAAAATATAAACATAGAGCAAAAGCAAGATGGGATTTCATATGAGCAACTTTTGGAGAAGGAAGGACAGGGGTTTCAGTTAAAAACTATTCAACAATTAAAAGATCAAGGAATAATTAAAACTTGGTTTCAATATGGCCAGCTACAGGCCAGATGGAAGGAAGACCAAAAAAAGGTCTATTTTACAATATGAAGGGTATTTTACAATATGAAGAGAACTTGATTAAGCAAATAAGAGACCAGGGCCAAATGCACATAAAAAGGTTATACAATGCATTATTGGAAATAGATTCGGAGACAGAATTAGTTAAGGATTGTATGATAAAATGGGCACAAAATGTAGGGGAAATAATAATGTTAGACACATGGGAAAATATATGGGTGAGAAATGTAAAATTCACACAGGCTCAAAATTTAAGAGAAAATGTTTATAAAATGTTTTATAGATGGCATCTAGACCCAAAGAAATTAGCTTGTATGTATCCAAATATTCAGCCCAGATGTTGGAGATGTGGATGTCAGGACGCCACGTATTTTCATATATGGTGGACGTGTAAAAGTATTAAGGTGTTCTGGATAAGCGAACTGTTATGAACTGGTTGCAAAGGTAAGTAGAACCCACCCCTAAAACCTCACAAGATTCCCAAGTCTCGCACTGTTGAATGTTCACAGGCAGAACTCAAAATGATCGCCAAAAACCTCATGATAATTGACCATCTTGCAAGATTTTGGGTGAATATATTAGGGGGTGGTGCCCATGCCACAGGACAAAACTGGACCTACGTCTCGGGTATTTCCATAGTCTTGGTGATGCATATTGTTTTTCTGCAAGCATGTAACTGATAAAACAGAATCCCAGAATTCTAAAACTTAGAAAATCATCTGGAAGAGTCCTCTCAGATGCTCTTCCTGAGGGTCAGAGTTAGAGTGTCTGCTCCCAGGACAGCTCTTATCAGAATTACCACAGATAACTAAAGACCAGCCTACTGGTAGCCAGTTCTCTTACCAGTTGTCCTTAATTTTTCCTTGGGTCCAGTCATCTCCAAATGTTGCAGATCAGAACTTTTGTCCATCCAAGTTTGCTTATTCAACTTACGCCTGCTTTATTTGTTGTGATTCCTCTGCTTAGAATAAAAACCACTAGTTTTAGTCATAGACTCAATTAAACATTTTTCTCCAACTTCATTAGTACTCTAGAATTTTTCTCCTACTTTCTGTTGTTCTCAGTTAGATGAAAGAAAGATCTGAATACCTCACCTGTAATTTTTCCTCGTATTTTTTTCCTGGTTACAAAAAATATCAGGATTCAGACTGTGTGGAAAGAAAAAAATTTGGTATTACTCATTCCTACACAGGAGTATATCATTAATGTATTATTGTAGAGAAGATAACTTTCTTAAACTAAACTTCTTCGATATCTCCCTCCCACTGAATCTTGAACACTGACAGGAATAGCCAGAGGTTATGAGACTTGAAGTTTGAAACCAAGATTGATACATTTTTGAAATGCCTTCAAGGATTGTTACTTGAAGAACTTCAATATTCAAATCAGGCATATTTTCCTAATGCCAATAAAAATTAGGAACAATTTTATCTTGTGCAAATGAAGTTTCCACTTACTTTTCCTCAGCTAGTCCTTTGCAATGCAGAGACATGAACAGACTCTGGAGAGAACCAATGCTGAGCTTAATGGGAAGAAGTGTTCTGCTAAATATCACACTACATTACAATTATTTCCACTTTTCCAACAGTTTCATAGAAACATTCTGTAATATGAAACATCAGCTTGGCAGGAACAACCCCCCCCCCCAAGATAATTCTTGGGGGTCTTAGAAGTCTCCCAACACCACTATCTCACCCCCAGAAACAGAACTGGAGCTACCACAGGAGTATCACTCAGATGGCATATAAAAAACTACTGTAATAGTATGTGGGAATGACCTTAAATGATGGGGAAAGATGCTGCCTAGGGAATGATCAGATAAAAGAGAGAGGAGCCCACACCTGCTTAACAGCCAGAGAAAGAAAGTTAGGAAAGGTCCACCCTAAATTAATCAAGCTGTAAAAGGAAACAGTGGGAGATTTGTACTTTTGGACTTGCAAGATTCTTGTTCATATAGCCTGAAAATAAAATAATGTGCACATCTGGTTAGGTTTCCTGTCTGGTTTACCTAGAAGGGCTGAGAGTTATTTGCTACCAGACGGTCATTTATGTGTTTATCTTAGATTTATTTTACTCGGTTTAATTATAAAATTCATTATATTAATTATACCCTGTTTCCCCCCAAATAAGACATCCCCTGATAATAAGCCCAATCGGGCTCTTGAGCGCATGGCAATAAGGCCAAGCGCTTATTTCAGGGTTCAAGAAAATATAAGACAGGGTCTTATTTTTGGGGAAACACGGTATCTGTTAGTTTCATGCTCCACCTTTTCTTCAAGAATTCACATACCTGATGCTCTTTTTCCAGTTTCCTCCTTCTGATGATCCTCTCAGCTGAAATGGAAATGAAAATTGTAGATGAACAAAGATTTGAATGTCAGTTCTACATCACACCAATCTTCTCCTGATTGTTTCATTAAAAACCATAGTCTCTGGAAATTAATAAATCAGCACTATATATCCCAAAGAACAGAATATTCAATGGTAGAAAATCCACACAAACACAAAAGGGGAAGACCTGACTTGATGCCTAGACTAGAGGAATTCAGCTTGC
>WNWU01000158.1:459277-480207 GCA_012654045.1 Ptyas mucosa
CCATAGGTTCGCCATCACGGGACTAGGGATACAAGTTAAAATAGGCAAGAAAATTGTAAGGCAACATCTGTCCATCCTCAACGAATTAAAAATCACCTGGTCTCTCTACACGTCATCCTTAGTGAAGCGTGCAAACCAGTGTCTGCATTTCCTGCATTGGATGAGAAGAGTATATCTTTCTCCTTTTGTCCTGGCCAGTTTTTAGAGGCCCGATTGAGAGGCATTTTAACAAACTGCATCACTGTTTGATTTGGTGGCAGCAGTGCCTCAGATAGAAAGTCCATACAGAGAGTGGTAAGAACAGCTGAGAAGATTATAGGAAGCTCGCTTCCCGTTATTCAGGATACTGATTATAAGTGCTATGTGCTTGGAGCTCAAAGTATTGTTAGAGACCCAACACACCCACTTCACGGTCTGCTTCTGTTGCTCCCCTTTGGGAGGATGTTTCGAAGTATTTCTAGCAGGATTACTAGATTCAGTAATAGCTTTGTTCCCTATGCCATCCGTCTGGTAAACTCACAATATTTGTTTTTCTCTCCACGTACACATATACATTCGAACTAGAGTGTGGTGTTTCTCTGTGTCATATAATATATGTATTCAAAATACATAATTTTGAATTTATTTATTAATAAATAAATTTATCATAATTTATTATATATGAGATACTGCAATGGTTGTAGGTGTGAAAAATGGTCATCAGTGGCATTGTAACTTTGAACAGTCACTATATGAACTGTTGTAAGTGGAGGACTATCTGTACTGTTTTCCAATTTGACGGCAATCCTTAACTTACAACCATCACGGCCAGCCTTGACCGATGTCATATGTCTGTACCTAAGATCGCGCCGTACGGAAGATCAAATATCCTTCACACAACCTTCCTATGATGGTCACATAGTGAGACATTTGTCAAACAGGATCATCCAACCATTTTACGACTGTTGTTGAGGCAGTCACTAAGCAAATCCTGTCATGGTAAAACAAACCTCATCGTTAAGTGAAAACCCTGGTTTCCTATAGCCCAGACAGCTGGAACTTCAGAACTTGGATGTACATTCAATTTTTTTTCCCCCACGTAAGTTATAACTTGGAATAGTCACTAAGCAAATGGTCATAGATTGAGGACTTCTTGTTACAAGACTTACTGAACTGGTTCAATTCCAGCACATCTGGAATCAGCTTGGTACAGGGTGGATGGGCGACACTGCCACATGGTCTTTGGAGTATCTCTAGTTTTTTTCAGCCTGCATGTAATCTTAGTTTGTTTTGACTAGCCAGGTTTAAACCACAAATGTTTGGATAAAATCTTTACATTAAGGAACCTAGACTTCCCCAAATACAGGTAGTTCTTGACTTACAACAGTCTATTTAGTGACCGTTCAAAGTTACAATGGCATTAGAAAAAGGGACTTATGTCTGTTTTTCACACTTAACGACCGTTGCAGCATCCAAATTCGGACACTTGGCAACTGACTCATATTTATGACAGCCTCAGTGTCCCAGAATCACACGATCCCTTTTTGCGACCTCAGCAATGAAGTCCACGGGGAAGCTGGATTCACTTAACAACCATGTGACTTACATAAGAGCTGCAACTATTCGCTTAACAACGGTGGCAAGAAAGGACATAAAATGGATGAAAGCTCACTGAACAGCTGTCTCGCTTAGCAATGGAGATTCGAGGCTCAATGGTGGACATAAGTCAAGGGGTATTCTTACCCTTCCCTTATGAGTGTGTCAGTCATCGGTAATCCAGCAGGCTTTTGCTCTCAAATTCTCAATCTGGTCCACAATGATTGATGTTCACTGTTGGGAGGACGTATTGAGTAAAATGCGGCAAAACTCACTTAACAACATTCTTGCTTAGCAACCATAATTTTGGGCTCAGTTGTGGTCATAAGTTGAGGACCATCTCTGCCTTTCTCTGCATGGCAGCCTTGTTCTAGTAAACACCTTCCCCTTTCTGGAAATTTTCCTCTCTGTTAGAGATACCAAAACAATCCAGATAATATAAGGTCCTGCTTGAGCGGGGGGTTGGACTAGATGACCTCTGAGGTACTTCCAGTGCTGGATTGCTGTGCTGTTTCAAAGCTTACATATTATGTATTTTTCTGTGTGTAAGATGCTACTTTTTCTTTAAAATATTTACTTGGAAATGAAGGGGCATCTTATATACAGGAAGCAGAGAAAGCCACACATGCTATAACTATTGTAGTTGATTCCTGTATCACATTGCCACTCTACGTTTCATCTCTATTGTTCCTGCTATGCATTTTCTGTCTCTGCACTTTCCACTTTTAGTGTCTATTCTTATCTTTTCAATAAGATAAGAAGTTCAATAACATAATTAACAAACGTTTTAAGAACAATTTTTCCTCCACAGCCCAACAACCACAAAGCGCTGGTGCTCTGCTTCTTCATGCCATCCACAGCATGAAAGTTATCACAAGACTACAAAACACACGTACCCATCAAAATGCAATAAAGTAGTCCTCCTAATCATCACATTACACCCATCCTTAACAGCACTAGCAGCACCCTGCTTGCAAAATACAATCCCCAAACGCAGAGGAACCTTTCCATCCTGAAGGAAATCAACAACTGGCAGATGACCTGAATGTGTTTTACTGTAGGTTTGAGAGGAAACTACTGCCACCTGTCTCTACAACCCCCATCTCAGACACACCAACAACACCCAAATCTCCTACAACTGACTCCATCCCATTGGGCCCACCGCCTCACAGTAAATGAGGTGCAAGGTCTATTTCACAGACAAAAGCCAGGAAAAGCACCAGGCCCAGACAAGATAACTCCTTCTTGCTTAAAAGTCTGTGCTGACCAACTGGCCCCCATCTTCACCCTCATCTTTAATAAATCACTAGAGATGTGCTATGTTCCTTCTTGCTTCAACCGCTCTACTATCTTCCCAGTGCTGAAGAAACCCTCCATCAAGGAACAGAATGACTTCAGGCCAGTTGCTCGAACATCTATACTTATGAAAAACTTTGAAAGGCAAGTGACGAATCCGCTGTTGGACCCCTTGCAATTTGCCTACCAAGCAAATAGATTGACAGATGATGCTGTTAATATGGCTCTACACTACATCCTACAACATCTTGAATCTCCAAAGACCTATGCAAGATCCTCTTTGTAGACTTCAGCTGGGCATTCAATACCATCATTTCAGATATCCTTCTAACTACACTAAATCAGCTAGCAGTACTTGACCACACTTGTAAGTGGATCACAAGCTTTGTAACAGAGGACATAGCAGGTGAAGCTAGGCAAAATCATACCAGATACCTGTACAATTAGCACAGCCCCTCCCCAGGACTGTGTGCTCTCTCCACTTCTCTTCTCTCCAAGACTGCATCTCAAAAGATCCCTCTGTTAAAGTACTGAAGTTTGCAGATAATACAACAGTGATTGGTATCATTCAAGACAATGATGAATCTGCGTACAGACGGGAGATTGAACAACTAGCTTTGTGGTGCAACCAAAACAATCTTGAACTAAACACACTCAAAACCATAGAAATGGTGGTAGATTTTAGGAGAAACCCTCCTATACTACCACCTCTTACAATACTAGACAACACCGTATCAACAGTAGGGACCTTCAAGTTTCTAGGTTCTATAATATCTCAAGACTTAAAAGGGACACCTAACAACAAAAACATCATCAGAAAAGCACAACAAAGAATGTTTTTTCTGTGTCAACTCAGAAAGCTCAAACTGCCCAAGGAGCTGCTGGTTCAGTTCTACAGAGAAATTATTGAGTCTGTCATCTGCACCTCTATCACTGTCTGGTTTGGCTCTGCAACCAAAGTAGACGGACAGAGACTTCAGAGGATAATTAGAACTGCAGAAAAAACAATTACTACCAACCTTCCTTCCATTGTGGACCTGTATACTGCACGAGTCAAAAAGAGGGCTGTGAAAATATCTACAGACCCCTCACATCCTGGACATAAATTGTTTCAACTTCTACCCTCAAAACAACACTATAGGGCACTGCACACAAGAATAACTAAACACAAGGACAGTTTTTTCCCAAATGCCATCGCTCTGCTAAACAACTAATTCACACAACACTGTCAAACTATTTACTAAGACTGTATTACTATTATTCTTCTCATCCTTCCTATTACCTATCTCCCCAGTTATGACTATAACCTTGTTGCTTATATCTTTACAATTTATATTGTTTCCTAGTATGATTTAATTGCTTATTTAGCATCCTATGACTATCACTATGTGTTGTATCTTATGACTCTTGATGAATGTATTTTTAATGTACTTGATGAATGTATTTTCATTTTTATTATTATTATTTACACTGAGGGCATATGCATCAAAGACAAATTTCTTTTATGTCCAATCACACTTGGCCAATGAAGGAAAAAAAAAGAATTCTCTATATCCTGTCCTAATCCCTATCCTAATCCCAATCCCATTCCTATCCTACATGAATTTTAGTTTCTCCACCGCAAAGTTGTTGTTGGAAAGCAATTAACCCTCAGACAGAGGCAGAAACGCTTCTAGACAACACTCACTGGAATGTTTTTGAAAGTATCTCTGCAGACTTAGAAGAACTCACAGATACTGTGACATCATATGTCAGCTTCTGTGAAGACCTATGTGTACCAACCAGGAACTTGCGAATATACAGTAACAACAAATCTTGGTTCACAGCTAAACTTAAGCAGCTACGTCGTTCCAAAGAGGAAGCCTACAGAAAAGGTGATAAAATACAATCAGGCCAGAAATGTATTAACAAGGAAGATCAGAGCAGCAAAAAGAAGCTACTCTGAAATGCTAAAGAATCAGTTCTCAACAAATGAACCAGCAAACATGTGGAAAACTCTTAAAAATATCACTGGTTATGGCAAACCTCCTTCCCAGGCTGAAGGAAATCAACAACTGGCAGATGACCTGAACGTGTTTTACTGCAGGTTTGAAAGGAAACTACAGCCACCTATCTCCCCAACCCCCATCTCAGACACACCAACAACAGCCAAACCTCCTACAAATGATCCCATCCCATTGGGTTCACAACCCCATGTGATCACAGAAAAGGAAGTGCAAGACCTATTTCACAGACAAAAGTCAGGAAAAGCTCCAAGCCTAGACAAGATAACTCCATCTTGCTTAAAAGTCTGTGCTGACCAATTGGCCCCCATCTTCACCCGTATTGTCAATAAATCACTAGAGATGTGCTATGCTCCTTCTTGCTTCAAATGCTCTACTATCATCCCAACTCAGAAAGCTCAAACTGCCCAAGGAGCTGCTGATTCAGTTCTACAGAGGAATTATTGAGTCTGTCATCTGCTCCTTTATAACTGTCTGGTTTGGTTCTGCAACCCAACAAGACTGACACAGACTTCAGAGGATAATTAGAACTGCAGAAAAAACAATTACAACCAACCTGCCTTCCATTGAGGATCTGTATACTGCACGAGTTAAAAAGAGGGCTGTGAAAATATTTACAGACCCCTCACATCCAGGACATAAAACTGTTTCAACTCCTACCCTCAAAAACGATGCTATAGAGCACTTCACACAGAACTAGACACAAGAACAGTTTTCTCCCTGAATGCCATCACTCTGCTAAACAAATAATTCCCTCAACACTGTCAAACTATTTACTAAGTCTGCATTACTATTAATCTTCTCATAGTTCCCACCACCCATCTTCTCCCACTTATGACTGTATGACTGTAACCTTGTTGCTGGTATCCTTAAGATTTATATTGACTGTTTCCTAATATGATTTGATTGCTTATTTGTTCCCTACGACTATCATTAAGTGTTGTACCTTATGATTCTTGACGAATGTATCTTCTCTTTTATGTACACTGAGAGCGTATGCACCAAGACAAATTCCTTGTGTGTCCAATCACACTTGGCCAATAAAAAATTCTATTCTATTCTATTCTCAAAGGGAAGGCGCGGCACCACTACTGAGAGTCACCCAGGAAACTAGCCAATCGGAGTGGGTGGGGGAAGAAGCTATTTAAGGCACCTACCAAGAGAAAAAGACTCAGTCAGGGACGGAGTTTTCTACTCTTTATTTGCTTCTCCCTTGTTCCGATCTGCGAATCAAAGTGTGGGTCGCAGAGTGGAGCACAGGTGAAAAAAATGTGAAGAAATCTCCACACCAGCCTGGGCAGCAATTGCCTCCGGTACCAAGAGCGGGGATGGCCTTATGATAAGGTGACCAGACGTCCTACTTTTGGAGGGACAGTCCCGATTTTCAACAATTTGTCCTGCGTCCCGCAGCATTTTTAAAAAGTCCCGATTTTTGGAAAGAATGCAGGACAAGCTAGGGAACAGCGGGAGAACGGGGTTTGCTTACCCCGCCCACTCCCAATCTATTGCTGCCTCCTGAGTCCCAGCTGATGGCTAGAGGGGGAAAAAACTGTTTAAATTCTTGCCGTGGGGCTTCAAAGGGCCGCCCTACAGCTGATCAGTGTTAAAAGAAAACAAATGAGTAGACCCATGTCTGCAAAAATAGAAAAAACAGCCCCTTTCAGCTTCAGTATAGGTTAATTACCATAAGTTGATTAGATCAGCCTCCCGACTCTCAGCTGATTTGCTCTCAGCTGTTTTGGGCAGTGGTCTTTTTCTAGCTGCAAAGAGTGCTGCTGGAGCACTTTTTTTTTCTCCTTGTGCAATTCAAGCTGAAAACGAAAACGAAACTAAAGCAGGTTGTTGGCTTTGCTGTTTGCTTGCAATGTTGGAAAGGCAGATTTCTTTTCTTTTTCCTCATCAAAAAAGGTAGGTGCAAACAATGGGAAATTTATGGCAAATGGCAAAAGAGGAGAGTTCAAGATTTTAAAACACAAAAGAAAAAACTCTATTTAACTAGGGAATTGTAATAATTGAGATACTATTAATTGTATATTGTGTTGAAAGCAGAAATGGTTAAGTTGTGGTTTGTAAGAATATATGGGGGAAATTATTTGGTTTATTATTATTGGTAAATATAATTAATTGGTTTGTAAGAAATTGGATTGCATGGAAATAATTGGGATATTCATGTTCATATTGATTAATATACAAAAAGATAGTTATATAACTAATTGATTTATATTAAAATGTTGAATTTGTATTAAACAACTGTAATATTACATAATTAACCAATGTGAGGATGGATATAAAAATAGATGACAATGGGAAGGGGTATAATATAGAGCCTTGGATAGTACAGTGGTCTAAAGCCCTGTTATTAACATCAGCTGCCTGCAATTATTGCAGGTTCAAATCTCACCAAGGCTCAAGGTTGACTCAGCCTTCCATCCTTTTTAAGATAGGTAAATTGAGGACCCAGATTGTGGGGGCAATAAGCTGACTTTGCATAAATATACCAAAGTATGAAGGCTATTGCTTAGCGCATTGTAAGCCGCCCTGAGTCTCCGGAGAAGGGCGGCATATAAATCAAATTTAAAATATATATATATATAGAATAGAAGGGAAAAATTGAATTTGATTAAGATTAGAGATGAGGATGAAGGGTAATATTGGTTTTTTTAAAAAATAGAGGAGGAATGAATATGGCAAAAAGGAAATATAGAAATTGTAAATTTAAGTGAAATGACTAAACACTGTTTAAATTTGTGAACCGGCCACTCTGTTCAAAGAAAATACGTTGTATGTTTATAGGTGTGTTTCTAATTATTGCTATTTATTCATATTTGTTCTCTTTTATTCTTTAAAGTTTAACAATTCATTCTTTATCTTAATATCTTTATATTTGTTTGGGGTTGGTTTTCTTCCCTTTCATCTTTTTTATTGTACAGCAATCTTTCTCCTCAAACTTACCACCTCTCTCTTTTCTTTCCTTCTTACTTTCTGTTCCCCCCCCCCCACTTCTTCTCCTCCCTACTTCCTCTTCCTTTCTTCTCCTCCTCCTCTCTTCCTCCCTCTCTTAACCTCCCTCCTACTCTAATTTCCCTTCCCTTCCTTCATCCCTCTCTATTGCTGTATCCTTTTATGCACATGGACTACTCAGAGGGCTGAAAAAGTTATTTTTGACTGGTCCTTGCACTTTTGACCAGTCCTCGAACTTAGGACTGTCCTCACATTTTACGTTTTTGCCCTATCTTGTCACCATGGTGAAGAGAAGCAGTTATGAAATGAGTGACATGGTTGTTAAGAATGCTGCACCGGCATAAATGTGAGGATGGTCATAAGTATGAGGACCAGTCAAAAGTGCGAGGACCTGTCAGAAATGACTTTTTTCAGCCCTCTGAGTAGTCCCTATAGAATAAAATAATACTATACATAATTTTTTTATTTATTATATTTGTAAATTGTACTTAAGTTGAAATTTAAAAAAATATATTACAATACTATTTTTGCGTTCTATGAAAAATTTTGTTGCTCCATATAGACCAAATTTTTAATCAAGACACACACACACACACACACACACACACACACACACACCTGGTCAATGGTGTCCCTCTTTACCAATGTTAAAATCTGGTCACCTTACCTTATGAGGACCGCTAAGGAAGCTTCCCCACCCCGCCACTCCCAGAGCTCCCCTTCCCCACCTAAGCGCGCAACCCCCAAGGACTTCTTTCCTCGGGTTTCTCCCCCAAAAGAGCAAGCTGGAGCCTGCGGATTTCGGGAACATTCACAAAATCCTTCCATTTATGACTGTAATTTTGTTGCCTGTATCCTTAAGATTTATACTCATATTGTTTCCTGATTGCTTATTTGTACCCTATGACTATCATTAAGTGTTGTACCTTATGATTCTTGATGAATTTATCTTTTCTTTTATGTACACAGAGAGCATAGGCACCAAGACAAATTCCTTGTGTGTCCAATCACACTTGGCCAATAAAAAAACTTCTGTTCTAATCTAAAATGTTCGTCTTCTAGGCACCGCCCACGCAATCAAAACGCCGCAGCACAAGAAGCGGTCCTGCGATTCTGTGATTCCGGAACTTAAGAGCAGTGCTTGGAAAATAAAGCCCCCAAACCTAGAAAAAGTTATTGCGGGGGGGGAGGGGGGAATCCTCCGGGGATTTAAACCTCATGTTAAAGGACGGACAGGCTTTTTTTTTTTTTTTTTTTTTGCCTTTGCGAGTTTGCCCGCGAGGCCCAACTACTATCCAGACAGCCCTTCCCATCCTGTTAAACCTCAAGATCGGGGATTTCCAATCTTGGCAACTTTAAGACTTGTGGACTTCAACTCCACAAGTCTTAAAAGTTGCCAAGATTGGAGACCCCTGCTCAAAATCTTCGGATTAAAAAGGTAACCCGCCCCTCCTTTTCTACCAATTCCGCTTCGGCCAACACCTCTCCCCCCCCAACACACACACACCCCACACCCCAAAGACCGACCGCACGACAGTTAACGCGGCTGGCAGGAAAGGAATTGCTCGATGAGGAACTTTGTAAAACTTCTTCGCCTCCCCCTTGTCCCTCCTCCCTCTCGATTTGCCCGTAAAAAAAAGGCCCGGCCGCATAGTGGAGCGCAGCATTAAAAACACCCACCACCATCACCCGCGGCTAGGCATCTGCTCCCTCCGGCGCCAAGAGCGGGGGTGGCTTTCCGAGGACCGCGAGTAGAGCTTCCCCATCCCCGGCAGACCCAGAGCCCCCACTTCCCCACCTGAGCGTCCAGTGCCCGAGGGCTCCTTTTCTCTCCTCGCGTTTTGCTCCGTTGACCCTAAACCAGGGATCTGAAATCTTCAACACCCAAAGAGCCGCTTGGACCCGTCGTACAGTCATAAGTGGAAGGAGATGGGTAGTGGGAACGATGAGAAGATTAATAGAAGTGCAGACTTAGTAAAAAGTTTGACAGTGTTGAGGAAAAAGAAAGAAAGAAAGACGAAGGAAGGAAGCTAGGAAAAAGAGAGAAAAACAGAAATGGGAGGGAGGGAGGGAGACATGTTTCCGCTACAAAACCTGGGTAGGCGGAGCTGGGGGTGTGTGGTATGTGATTGTGTGGGAGTGACGTTGAGTTGATCAAGTCCACCCAGGTCTTGGAGGTGCCGGCATTTTTTGTTGCTTGTATCCTTACGATTTATATTGATATTGTTTCCTGATTGCTTATTTGTACCCCATGACTATCATTAAGTGTTGTACCCTATGATTCTTGATGAATGTATCTTTTCTTTTATGTACACTGAGAGCGTATGCACCAAGACACTTGGCCAATAAAAAAAAATCTATTCTTTCTTCCTCTTTCTCTCTTACTTTCATTTTCTTTTTCTTTCTTCCTTTCTCTCTCTTTCTTTCTCCCCTTCTCTCTTTTTTGTTTCCCTCTCTTTTTCCTCTCTCTCATCCTCCCTTATCATTTTCTCATTCCTTTCTCTTTTTCTCTCCTTTTTCCCCTTCCCCCTCTCTCCTCTTTCTCTTCATCTCCTTGTGACTCTTCACTACTCCTTTTCTTTCTTCCTGCCAACTTTTCAGAAATCTGGGCTGGCTGAGGAGTGAACACAAGCTGCGGTGTCGGCTTCACCGAAAACAACACTCCTTCTCCTCCTCATGCAGCCCCCTGGCTGGCTGCTGCGGGGCCTGCACGCACGAGTGGGGATACCCTCCTCGAGTAGTGCGGTGCCACCCATGGCATTGATTGAAAAGCATCCTCTGGGCAGCTTTAAACATCGCACTGGGGACTTTCGCTGCCCAAAGGACGCTTTTCTATCAAAGCCATCGCCGGCACCACTCAGCTGCAGGAGTAAAGAAGCTTAGGGCAGTGGGAAAAGGGGGCTGGCTCTGCAGAACCTCGCTCACCCAACCCAGGGATCAGGTTCTGAGAAAGTTGGAGTACCCTCGCCAAAGATGCATGCCTGTCAGCCAGTAAACCTGCGTGCTTCGCGGGCCTTCGCTGAGCTTTGGTCGAGCATGGCCGCTTGGTTGAGGAAAATAACCCTGCTCACACGCACACTCTCCCAGCCCCGCAACAGCCAGCCAGGGGATCATGTGAGGAGGAGGGTTGTGTTCGGGGAAGCTGCTGCCGTGGCTCATGCTCACTCCTCAGCTGTGGGCCTGTCCCCCTTTCCACCATACCATCCTCCTGGATCCCATTCCCACCCCATCCCACCTCTTTCTTGGAGCCTGGAGAGGGCTCCCCACCCCCTGGAGGCCCTCCAGAGGCTGAAAACAGCCCATTTCCTGACTTCTGGTGGGCCCGAAGGCCTGTTTTTCACTCTTCCCAGACTCTAGAGGCTTCCTTGGAGCATGGGGAGGGCGAAAACGGCCTTCCCCAGCCCTCCAGAGGCCCTCCGGAGGCCAGAAACGGCCTGTTCCTGGACTTCCAGAAGGCCCAAAACTCAGCTGGCCGGCGCATGCATGCGTGCTGGGGCTGAGCTAGGGCAATGCTCGCATGCCCACACGTGCCATAGGTTCACCATCACGGATATATACTGTATGTGTATGTACACACACAGAGAGAGCTATTCTGGACTACTGCAACACACTCTACATGGGGCTCCCCTTGAAGAGCACTCGGAGGCTCCAGCTGGTCCAGAATGCAGCCGCGCAGGTGGTTATGGAGGTGACTTGGCACTCCCCCATAACACCCTTCCTCCACGAGCTTCACTGGCTCCCGGTGGTCTTTCGGGTGCGATTCAAGGTTTTGGTGACCACCTTTAAAGCGCTCCATGGCTTAGGACTGGGGTATATACGAGACCGCCTTCTGCCACCAATAGCCTCCCACCGGCCAATACGCTCCCACAGAGAGGGGCTCCTCAGGGTACCGTCGGCCAAACAATGTCGACTGGCGACACCCAGGGGGACAGCCTTCTCTGTGGGGACACCAGCTCTCTGGAATGAGCTGCCCCTGGAGCTTCGTCTTAGCCCTGACCTGCGTTCCTTTCGCCGCACCCTGAAGACCTTTCTGTTCCAGCAAGCTGGACTGGCCTAATACGAATTTTATAAGGGGTGTATGTATGTCTTAATTTTTGAGCCAAATTGTATATATCTTATTTTAATGGGTTTTAAATTTTGTACATCTATGTGTTTTAATATGGCTGTACACCACCCTGAGTCCTTCGGGAGAAGGGCGGTATAGAAGTCTAATTATAAATAAATAAATAAATAAATAAATAAATAAATAAATAAATAAATATTTTAAAACACTACACATTCAACCTCACTTACTGCATTTGGAAAAACATACCCAGAGTCCACTTTTTGCCACACATTTAACTATAACTTCTGTACATTAGAACATTACATGCCTTCAGATATTCTTCCCTAGCTTGCACATGACTGTTAGAGCCATGAGATGTCATGGATTGAGTAAAATGTGGTGAAACTCACTTAACAACACCCTTGCTTAGCAATCAAAATTTTGGACTCAATTGTGATCATAAGTCAAGGACTATTTCTGCCTTCCTCACCATGGCAGCCTTGTCCAAGTAAACTCCTTCTCCTTTCTGGCAATTTTCCACTCTGTTAGAGGAACCAAACTAATCCAGACAATATAAGGATTCCTGCTGGAGCAGAGGGTTGGACTAGATGGCCTCCAAGGTCCCTTCTAACCCTGTTATTCTATGATTCTGTAAGCATCACCTGTTGGAGCAGGGGGATGGATTAGATGACCTCCAAGATCCCTTCCAACTCCGTTTGTCTATTGAGGGTCCCAATAGTTGTTTTTCTGATGAGCAATCCAAGATGCCAGTCTCTTTCTTATACATCTAATATATGTGTTATGTCTTCTATTGCTGGAGCTCTACAAGGATATTTGTTATAAGGAACTTCGTTAAATCATTCGTATTTAATCATTTTATCTAGCTGCTGAAATCTTGTGTGTGTAAATACCTCCCTAAGATCTTTCGACATTTCTGTTTTTAGATACTTGGCAATTTGAAAGGTGCCATTTATAACACTCATCCATTTCAGGGAGCAGATCTTGTCGAGCTTGGCTATGTGTATTGGTAGGCAGTACTGGGAATGGAGAACCAGCATATCCAGAGTATAGGATAGGGAATGAATAGAATAATAACACATCCTAATGCATCGTTCTTTACCTTTTAAAAACTGACACACAATTGTGCTGTGTAGTGCTAAGATTTGACATCAACTGAATAACCCAATCAGTCACCTTTAATAGCTATGAACTGTTTTTGCAGTTCGTTATTCACAGTGGCAATCTTTGCTGCTAGATGTCAAAACGAATATTCCAATTACTGTACATAAAAATCTTAGGCATAAGGGTATATCTTCCAAACGAGGCCTATTTACCAGAATACCGTTTCCCCAAAAATAAGACATCCCCTGATAATAAGCCCAATCAGGCTTTTGAGCTTATATGCTAAAATAAGCCCCCTCTTGAAAATAAGCCCTCCCCAAAAATATTTAACTGCATGTGCAGCCTGTCCCCGCCATTTCCTCTGGTTAGGGTTAGGAAGACAGAGCTGGAAATCTGGTAAGACGGCAAGAGGAGCCCTGTCTTGCTCCATGCACCCCAAAATAATAAGACCTCCCCAGAAATAAGGCCAAGCGCTTATTTTGGGGTTCAAAAAAATATAAGACAGGGTTTTATTTTTGGAGAAACATATTATTAGTCCACCTTGAATTTTTACCCTTTGGCTCTTTTTCCAGATGATCTAGTGCAATGTTTCTTAAAATACAGTCCTAGTACCTTTGAGAGTTCTCCAAGATCTTTTCAGGGGTCTTTGAAATTAAAATTATTTGCCAACTTATGTTGAAAAATAATACAATATTAAAACCCCATCCAACACTCTTGAGGAGCAGTGGCAGCAGCAAATAGATCAGTTTTTAATATGGTAAACATTGTATAACCTATTCAATCAAAATATATTTATGGGGTCCTCAGTAACTTTTAAAAGTGGGAAGGGATTTTGAGAGAAAAAAATTTACCAGTCTAGCGGGTGGAAAGAGAAATTCCGATTTGCTTGCAACTGTTCAGATATGCTGTTTTGTCACTTAGGTTAAAAGTTCAAGCTATTTTCTTCAGAAAACCAATAAATAACCACTGTAAAACATGCTCTAGAACGGCTTTTAATTGAGTAGATTTTTCATAAATTAACAGAATAAAAAGGCCAGTATAAATTGAGAAGGGAGAGAGGAAGGAGAAAAGAGAATGAAATCACAACAACAAAAAATCTTTATTTAGCATTGACTTCCCTAAAGGGGAAAGGGAATACACTCTGCATATGCTCAGAGACACCCAATCCAAGACAACACTCATGTTTGAAACTGCTGCCCATTAAGCAAATCAAACTCTGCAACCTAAATCAACTGAACATATAAAGCATGTGGCGAATCCAAAGAAGAAGATATACTGTCTCCCTGAAGTGATAATCCAAAGAATGAGCAGCAGCTTTGACGAGAAGAGATCAAGCCATCTTTTTTGTGTCTTCTTTGCCAGGACTCCCGTGTGGAGAATACATTTCGTCTGAAGGGAGCCCAGCTCGACTTCTAGAAGCAACGATTCACCAAAGATCATCTTTTTTTTTAATTTATTTTTTTTTAATCCATTGGTCCTCCCCGCTGAGGGAAGCGCATCGCTCCCATTAAGTGCAAGTGTAGCAATTCCGCCGCTCCTGCTTGCAAACCGGGGTTAAAAATGACTGCTTCCCCTCGTCCTCCCCCCATCCTGAAACTGTAATCTGCCTTACTACGCCGACTCTGAGTGGCCAGAAGAAGCCGGAGTCAGGTATCCCCGTGAAATCGTAAACAGGCTGCCTTTTGCATTTGCACGGTGGGAAATCCGGCGGTGTGAAGGGCACTGGGTTCCTTCGCCTTGGCGGATTATTCCGTATCCTCAGGAGAAACTGAGAAATGTCCCCGGGACTCGCTTCTGTGCCAATTGGGGCTATGGAGGAACTCATACGCGGCCAGGGACCGGAGTGAACTGAGGATCGCAATCGCTCGGGGCAAGCGGCATGCGCAAGTTGCTGTGCTTGTTTCTTCTGCTTGGGTGTGCAATAAAACCGCCATGCTGGTTGGCAGGGAAAGGCGCTGGATGCTGCCTTTTTTGGATTTGGGATTGCAAAACTGGGGGGAAGTGGGGGAGGTGTTAGGGAAAAAATAGAAGAATGTCGGCCTGCTTAGATTGGATCTCCCACCCCTGCTGGATCCTGAACATGAGGCACGTGGAACCATGAATCCGGAACCTTGGCTGCTTTTCACTGCTGCTAACCCATCAGGCACCAGGGAGTTTACGATGCCGGTGGCTGTAGCCGCATTCTGGAGAACAGCCGCTGAAGTGCCAACCAGCTGTGTGGCAGGGAGGTGGTCAGCGCGAGGCATTCAGAAAACGCCTGACAATCCACTATGGGGAAGGGCGAAAGCTTCAATCAGCTGTGAAGCCTCGCGGAGCCGGGCAAGGCCTGCACCAGTGGAGAGTGTGCCTGGGAGGCGGATGCCGGAACTCGGACTTCTTGAGATGTGCAGGCCTCTGACTTGAGGCCCCGGCGATCGGATGGGGGTAAACCGCAGCCGGCAGCCAGGCGGGAACAGGTTGACCACCCACCCTTCCCAGCCCCGCTTCCCTGAGGGGGCAGCCGGCTTACCTGTTGCAGCTGGAGTGGTCGGGAGGAGGCCAAGTCAGACGAGCGGGAGGCCGCAGCAAAGGCAGGCAGATAGGCTAGACTGCGTGGCCATGTGGTCAAACCAGGCAAGGAGCCAAAGAGCAGCTACAGCTATTCCGCAATGTAGCTCTAAGGCACCAGCCAAGGCATGTGAGGCCAATAAATAGGGGCGGGGCGGGGTGTGGCCAGCCACAATTTTTACTACAGATTTGCCCGAATCGAGCATTCGTCTGAATCCCACCACTGAAAGGCACCTATTACTACTGGTACTATCTTTGCTTTCTTTTGCCACATTCACTCTACTTGTATTTGCAGGTCTTTGTATTTTATTATCTTCTCCAGTTTTTTGTTATTTTATTAATTATGAAGTAATAATAAATTATGTGTTAAAATAATAAAGAAATGATGTTTGCTAAAATTAAATAATAATGAAATGACAAATAAGATAAAATAGTTAACTTGTGCATTTATTTCATCAGGTTACAACAATGAACCATCACCAGAGGGAGCATAGATGTCAGTTTTCAGTTAATTTTCCTCTCTATTTGTGGCATTTCTTTCAGTGAAAGACCTTACATTAAATCTATTGATACTTACCGTAGCACAGATCTTTCACTAAAATTTATGCCAACATGCAGCATGGGTGAAATGCTCCCGGTTCGGACTGGCTCGGACAAGTAGGTAGCGATGGCGGCGGGCAGTTCGGAGAACCAGTAGCAAAAATCCCTGCCCCCACCGTCCATGCCCAGCTGAGCCGCGCGATCATCAGAGCCTTTTTTTTCTTTTAAATGGCTCTGATGATCCAAGCTCTGATGATCCCAGCTGAGTTGCTGCTAATCAGGCAACTCAGCTGGGATCGTCAGAGCCTTTTGAAAGCATTTTTTTTACATGGTTTTACATGTAAAAAATGGTTTTAAAAGTTAAAAAAAATTGGACATGCCCACCCAGTCACATTACCCCCCCACCAAGCCATGCCCACAGAACCGGTAGTAACAAATTTCAGATTTCACCCCTGATTCAGCAGCTTATTTATGAATCTTGGCAATGTGAAATGGATGATTTTTTGCGGTTCGAGGGAGTTTGCTCAGTACTTAGGGACATTGTTTTCACTATACATATTATTCCAATACTGTTGATTACAGTTAGTCCTGATTTTGTGGCTACAATTGGGACTGGCAACTCAGTCGTTAAGTGAAGTGGTCGCTAAGTGAAACTGCAATTGTGCTTATGATCTTTCTTCAGCTGTCCTTTGCTTTACAGACCTGCAAAGGTTGTAAATGTATTGGTCACCAAGTTACTTTTTCATCATTGTCATAATGGCGAATGTTTGCAAAATGAGACAGTCATTAAATAAGGTTTACCTGTATAATCTTCATTTTGGGTGGAGTATTAAGGCAGTATTTTACTTCTTTCTCATCTGATCTCATTCTTGAGTTATTTTCTAAGGAGGCACCAGCATAGTGGAGTGGTTTTGATTACCATTTTCTCTATTCATCACAGGTGAAATTTACCACATGCTGGACAACTTGGGAGTGGGTACCTTTCACTAACTTTTCTCTTTTGCTCACCTCATTCTTGCGAGGGATGTTTGTACACATTTCTCAACAGCTATTTCCACATTTGGGAATCAAAGTTTGTCTGCATTTCTTTCCTTTTCTCCTCCTCTCCATCCTTTTGTTACTTCTCCATCACACTATTTCCACTCCCTGGTTTTTCCAAAGCAGTTGGAAAGGAACTGCTAATCATGTCTGCAGACTTTGGTATTGATAACACCATGAAATGATCCATATTCTTGGTTGACCCAGAACAGCCTATCCTACTTAAACTCATTGTCTCTCTCCCTCTCCCTCCCACCCCCACTATCCCCGCCCTCTCTCTCTCCCTTCCTTCCTTCCTTTCTCTCTCTCTCTCTCCCCCTCCCTCTCTCCCTCCCTCTCTCTCTCTCTCTCTCTCTCTCACACACACACACACACACAAAAACACACCAGGGGTGAAATCCAACAGGTTCTGGAGAACCGGTAGCGGAAATTTTGAGCAGTTTGGAGAACTGGCAAATAACACCTCTGGCTGGCCCCAGAATGGGGTGGGAATGGAGATTTTGCAATATCCTTCCCCCAGGAGTGGGGAGGGAATGGGGATTTTGCAGTATCCTTCCACTGCCATGCCCACCAAGCCACGCCCACAGAACTGGTATTAAAATAAAATTGGATTTTACCACTGACACACACACACACACACACACACACACACACACACACAAATCCTTGATGCCTCATCCAAGTTACTGCCAGTTCTGCAGCTCTTCATGTCAAAATTTGCGCAATAAATTGTTAGCACTCAATTTAACCATCTGTTCATTTTATCTCCCTTTACACATTACAACAGAGATGATACCTAGAATCCTTCTTTGTTTGTTTGTTTGTGGTTTTGTGGAGCCTCCTTAAAAATGGAGTCCCCTATAGGCTCAGGAGAGAAGTAACTGCTTGCCAAAAAATGGGAGGTTGCTATGAGGCAGCCACTTTAGGAAAAGTGGCACATTCCCACCACTCTCCAATTCACCCATTAAATGCCTGTCTGGCACAGGGTGCTTCAGGGCCCAGAGGCAGCCCTGAAAGGCCTAGCACAAGTCCTGCCCTTGGCCTCCTCAATTCCCTGAGGCAGTCCATGCTTTGCTTCCCATGACTCCGGGTCCCCACAGGCCTTGGACCTGCTTCCCACCCCCACTGGGTGCCATACATTCCTCCCCACCACCACCATCGCATCACTGATCAGGCACTAATCTTTATAAATCTCCTTCTTAAAGCTCTGGAGATCTCATTGGGGAGATCTCCAGTTATCTGTATTGCTTCAGAGATTAATTGGAGCAGAAGAACAAATCGCTCCTTCCCTAGGCTATGGAAGTGAGTGCCATTTTCAAACCGCCCGCAATGAACTGTGATTGTTCAAAATGGCCCTCACTTCCAGAAGCAGGCCATGTGGCTTAGGGACCAAGTCCATCCATCCATCCATCCATCCATCCATCCATCCATCCATCCAATTTCTTATGGCTGTTTATTTCAGTCAAAGACTCTGGACAACTTAAGAGCCGGGGTGGTGCAGTGGTTAGAATGCAGTACTGCAGGCTACTTCTACTGACTGCCGTCTACCTGCAATTTAGCAGATCGACTCTCACCAGGCTCAAGGTTGACTCAGCTTGTAAAGCACTGTGAAGCGGTATATAAGTCTAAGTGCTATTGGAATGCTATTATTCTGTGATTCTGAAATAAGAACAAGGGAAAGCATTCATCTTAATTACAAAAATTATGCCCAACAAAGATAATTGTAATTTTTTCCCACCTCGGTAAGCCCTTTTAAATGTCATTCCAAACAGTCACATAATTTAAAACAGTCCCTTTTAATAATTTAAACAATACAGTCAAAAGACAAACAGAGGTAGATGCAAGCATTTCATATTGACTCATCAGTACCTATATTACAATAACACTGTTAAAATCAGCCTCAAATATAAGATCTATCAAGAGCATTAATTAATTAAGCCTATAACGCAGGGGTGAAATGCTACCGGTTCGCACCGGTTCAAGTGAATCGGTAGCGGCAGCAGCATGAGGCTCCACCTACCCACCCGGACGTCTTTACTTCCTGGTTTTAATCAGGAAGTAACCTGTTTTTTACCCTCTGCACATGCGCAGAAGGCTTTGTGCATGCACAGAGGGTCCAAAATTGCATGTGACATGCATGTATGCATGGCACACACACTTTCGAACCGGTAGGAAAGGTAAGTAGATTTCACCTTTGCTATAACGTATGCAGGAAAGCAGCAAATGGCAAGCCTTACGCCCAGCGGAGGCGTAGATTGACATAAAGCCGTTTCTGTATGCACAAGGGGGGGCGCTTCAAACTGTTAATGGCAACTGCCTCAGCAAACTGCAGGAAACGAGAGTTCCGATGGCATAGTAGAACTTTAAAGGATAAATATAGTCACATAATTATTCTGAAATAAATTAGAATTTGTATTAGTCAGTGTAACCCCAAGGTAGTTAGGCTTTTGCTCCGGTTTAAAACCTGATATTCTCATCAAAATTTCCAGATCATGTACAGTCATATACTTAGCCAACATGTTTGTTTTTTTAAAGCTGGCTAAAGCACCAAAGTCATTCGAGTGTCTTCATTAAATATCGCATTTCACTTTTTAGAATTTGTAGAATCAAAACAAAATCATCAGCAACAGTTCTCAATTTTTACACTCTTTTTTAATCTTTAAACATAGTATTTTCTCATCCTGCCTAATATCTCTAGTCAAGACTTCCAAAATTAAAGTTAAAAAAGGAGATAAGGGACATTCTTGCCTTGTATTCTTTTTGATCTCATATGGCTCAGTTAAATCTCCATTAAGAATAATACGAGCTGATAGATAGATAGATAGATAGATAGATAGATAGATAGATAGATAGATCTTCTTAATCCCTTGAATAAATTTCTCCCTAAAAGTTATATTTAGGAGCTCCCCACTTTTGATGAGGTTGTCTTATCCAGTATTGCTACAACTTGGTTACAACTGCATAAAAAACCTTTCTCAACGGAGCACAGTGTACTACTGGCCCCTTCTGCATTTATATATGCACAGAAGCCTTCTCCATGAATTGGAAACCTGCAAAAAGGACAAGGAGTTACTATAAGCATGACAGAGATAACCGAGGACAGAAATTAGCATTACAGGTGGGATCCTTCCAAGAAGTTACTCTATTTTAGAGCATAGCGAATTTCAGCCAATACTGTGCCTCCAGGATCAGTGGTGTATTAACCATTAAGCAGACTAAGCAGATGCTTAGGGCACCAGGCCCAAAGAACCACAAAGTTGAGAAAGAAAAAAAAATGGCTTAGTTTCTACAGTATGTACAAAGGAGGGGGGCACCAAGATTTGTCAGTGCTTAGGGCACCAGTGAGCCTTAATCCGCCACTGTCCAGGATGCACTGGATCAAAGTTGGGAAATAGCTACGCTTGAGGGAGGGGTGAAGCGGGGCCCAAGCTTGGAGTCCTTATGCTGTTATAAACAGCATAAGCATCACCCAGAATTCATGAAACCTTATCTAGTCATTCCCAGGGGAAGGCAAACTCTCTGGGATAGGGGTCCTCAAACATTTTAAACAGGGGGCCAATTCACAGTCCCTCATGCTGTTCGGGGGCTGGACCAGCTGGGCGGGCGTGTCTAGGTGGTCATGTGACTGGGTGGGGGTGGCCAATTTAGCAGGCCAAACAATATACACAAATTAAACTTTAATTTGTTATGCTCTTGAGGGTGGAAAGCAGGTTACTGAAGGGATGTGGCAGCCTTGGGGTGTGTATGAGGGATTTCTGTGTGTGTGTGTGTGTGTGTGTGTGTGTGTGTGTGTGTGTGTGTGT
>WNWU01000158.1:480217-494858 GCA_012654045.1 Ptyas mucosa
TGTGTGTGTGTGTGTGTGTGTGTGTGTGTGTGTGTGTGTGTGTGTGTTTGTATCTCTCTCCCTCTCTCTGGAGGCCAGGAAGACAAATAACTGGCCCATTTTTAGCCTTCAGAAGCCTCCGGATCTCCCGTTTTTGGCCTCCCTGGCCTCCAAAAGATGGGTGGGGTCCGGCAGCTAGGTGGGACGATGTGTGCGGGGCAATTTCATGGTCATTTGTGGGGTAGATTAATGGCTTCGGTGGGCCATTTCCGGCCCCTGGGCCATAGATTGAGGACCCCAGGGAGATTCTTTTAACATAGGTCCGTGATGGCAAACCTATGGCATGCATGCCAGAGATGGCACGCAGAGCCCTCACTGTGGGCAATGGGCTGTCGCCAGCTGCTCTTCCGGGTTCCGTCTCGCGCATGCATGCTGGCTAGCTGCTCTCTTCCGGGTTCCGTCACGCACATGCATGCTGCCTAGCTGCTCTCTTCTGGGTTCCGTCTCGCGCATGTGTGCTGGCAAGCAACTCTCTTCCGGGTTCCATCACACGCATGCGTGCTGGCCAGCAGCTCTCTTCCGGGTTCCGGTGCACACATGTGCACTGGCCAACTGGCAAACCTATGGCATGCATGCCAGAGGTGGCACGCAGAGCCCTCTCTGTGGGCACATGCGCCGTCACCAGCTGCTCTTCCGGGTTCTGTCACACGCGCATGCATGCTGGCTAGCTGCTCTCTTCCAGGTTCTGTCATGCACATGCATGCTGGCTAGCTGCTCTCTTCTGGGTTCCGTCACATGCATGCGTGCTGGCCAGCAGCTCTCTTCCGGGTTCCGGTGCGCACATGCGCACCGGCCAACTGGCTTCATGTGAAGACTAGCTGGCCGGCATGCATGCCTGTGCCAGAACCCAGAAGAGAGCAGCTGGCCGGCATGTGCATGTGCACTGGCCAGCTGTTCTCTTCCGGGTTCCGGCGCTCCAGCATGCGCGCACGCTCCATTTTTGGCACTTGCTGCCAAAAAGGTTAACCATCACTGACATAGGCGATAAGTTCAGCTTGAGGCTATTCACAATTTTACAACCTTGGCAAATTTAAGAAGTGTGGACCAGAATGCACCAGGCAGTCATGCTAGCTGGGAATTCTTGGAGATGAAGGCCTTGTATCTTAAAGTTGTCAGGTTGAGAAACCCCACCTTATGAAATATGTCTTTTGGGGAGGACCAAACTGCAATGTTATGATAAACTGGGCTGCTCTTTCTTGCTTATAAAAGTATCAAAATTGGCAGCAGGAGACCCATCTCCTCTTGAATTTGTACGTCATCTCAGCTATCCTGAACATCTCAGTCCATCGCAGTTGGTCAGCAGTGCATGGACCACCAGAGGTTACATGCTGTTGCCTGAGCAATTCTCTCTCCTCCCCCCACTTTTATGTTTCTTAAATTTTGAGGACAGAAGCTTTGCTAAAAATTATCTTGATTCTTATTATCCTTTCATCCATTCAAGCTGAAGTGTTATGTATATAAATGCTCCAAATAGGAAAATAGCTCTGTAGGTCTATAAATCAAATTTATAAAAACGTACTTACCAGAGGTGGTATTCAGCAGGTTCTGACCAGTTCTGGAGAACCGGTAGCGGAAATTTTGAGTAGTTCGGAGAACCGGTAAATACCACCTCTGACTGGCCCCACCCCCATCTATTCTCTGTCTCCCCATCTCTCAGCTGATCGGGAGGAAATGGGGATTTTGCAGTAACCTTCCCCTGGAGTGGGGTGAGAATGGAGATTTTACAGTATCCTTCCCCTGCCACAGCCACCAGGCCACACCCACCAAGCCACGCCCACAGTAGTAAAAATTTTTGAATCCCACCACTGGTACTTACTGATTTTTAAACTCTGTGCCATTGGACCATTTCCAGACCTTGTTGGTTTCCCTTGAAAGGCCAAGCCAATAATCAAATGGACCTAAAAAATGAACCCAAAAATCCTAGAAGGAAAATAATGTATAATGAAATTCCCCATTTAGCAGACAAATTGGAGATAGAAAGGGTTTGTTATCTTTGACCATTGAATGCCAATATACATCATTTGTGTCAAATTGTTTCATTTAGGGTTTAGAGTTTAGAGTTTATTTGATTTATATACCGCCCTACTCCCGAAGGACTCAGGGCAGTGAACAGCCATGAATTAAAACACATAAATACAACATTTAAAACAGACTAAAATTGAATTAAATAATTTGGCCGTATACAAATTTTTTAAAAACCCAATAATTTAAAACAAATTAAAATTCATATTATTAAAAGAGGGGAAATTAGGCCATTTGTAGAAGATCTTAAAATTAAGTTAATGTTAACGAATTAATGAAAGCAATATCTGTGTAACTGCCTTGTCTGAACTATTTCAGAGTCAGTGGGCTTGTCCATTCTTTTGGGGAAAGATGTACACAGAAATTGCATCCAAATCCACTAAAAGGAGGTCTGCAATGATATATATCCATGATGGTGAAGCTATGGCACAGGTGCCACAAATGGCACGGAGAGCCATATCGGTGAGCACGCGAGCTCAGCTCCGGCACGCAATGCGTGCGCCAGACAGCTAATTTTCGGGCCTTCTGGGCCCACCAGAAGTCAGGAAACACACTGTTTCTGGCCTCCGGAGGTTCTCTGGGGGTGGGGAAGGCCGTTTTTGCCCTCCCCAGGCTCCTAGAAAGGCTCTGGAGCCTGGGGAGAGCAAAAAATGGGCCTACCGGGCCCACCGTGCCATCGCGTGCCAAAAGCGGGGGGAGCACGGGGGGGCAGGGCACATAGAGTTATGGATGTGGGCACGCGTGCGTGTGACCCCACCGTGCTCCCCCCACTTTTGGCACGCGATGGCAAAAAGAGAGCCATTATCTCTATTTAAATTTAAGGTGCATTGCACAGGATGAATAAGGAATATATCAGTTTCTCTTACTCATAACGATACCTATGCTTATATATTTCTTAAGATGAATATCTCATCAAGATAACAAAAAGCTTTATGCAGATAATAGCAATAGCACTTAGATTTATATACCGTTTCACAGTGCTTTACAGCCCTCTCTAAGTGGTTTACATAGTCAGCATTTTGCCCCCAACAATCTGTGTCCTCATTTTACCGACCTCAGAAGGACGGAAGACTGAATCAACCTTGAGCTTGGTGAGATTCAAACTGTCAAATTGCAGGCAGCCGGCAGCCGGCAGTCAGCAGAAGTAGCCGGCAGTCCTGCACTCTAACCACTGCACCACCGTGGCTCATATAGTCTTTATTTGGTTATCTGCATTCAGCCTGATGTTGACAAAGATGTTCACAAAGATTTCACCTTCTCTCAGGGGACCTGTCCCCAGCCTGATCATTCAGGACTTCCAATGGTGAACCAGTTGCTGCTGTACTTAATTATATGTTTTACTGCTGGTCATCCTCTTTTTCTCTCCCCTTTGACCTTTGACCTTTCCCAGGGTTATAGACTTTAAGAGAGCAGAGTCTTTTAAGATAGTCCTCAACATACAATCATCATGTAAATCTCCCATTATGGTTGTATGTCTTGACATTTGTAAAATGGGTTAGTTAGGTGCCTCACCCAATTTTACAACATTTTTTGCAGCAGTCAGTAAGTGAATCACTGCAGTCATTAAGCAGTTAAGGAGACCAATGATTTGCTATGGGCATGGTTTTGTCAAAAACTGGAAATGCCAGATTTTAGCAAAACCATCATAAAACATGATCATGGGACTGAAGGACATTGCGAACGGCTTACAAATGGAACATTAAAAACGAAACGGAAATCTCGATTTGGTTGCTCAAAAAGAAGCTGTTCAAACTTACTCGATCAAAGTCAGAATTTTAAAAATTATCAAATGATTCAAAGTGCAGATTATGGAAAGAAGCAGATGAATCAGTAGTTTATATATTCAACCTGTGCCAGAAAATTACACAAATAGATTATAAGCAACCTAACCCAGTCAAGATATGATACAGTGGAACATGTGTAAAATTAACACTTGCCAATAGTGAAAAATTGGTAGGAATATGTAGTTGGAAAAGTAATGAAAAATGAGCAGGTTAAAATATTGTGGGATTTCCAAACACAGATCAATAGCTTGGTAAAATTTCAATTCCAGAGGAGCTGGGTTTTTTATGCGTTATTTAATTTAGGAGAATTAGCTACCTATATTCAAAAACTGTGATGTAATACATTATTTTGGCTAATCTGGGGATACAAACAGGCAAACAGATAAACATAATGGGAGTTTTACTAGTATACAGATAATAAAAAATGTAAAAAGACTGCTTTTTCTATTTGTAAGTGTCAGGACAATTATGCAATTAATCATGATGTCTCCTTATTTCTTACCAATTCCTGTTGAGTATCAATCACAGCCAAGGATGCATTAAGTAAGGAACAGGTCTTTAAACTCATAAACCAATTCTTTTCTTCTTTTGATATATAGAAATTTTTTCTGTTGTATGTAACCCAAGATATGTTTTGGCTTGCAAAGGAAGGAGAAGGCGAAGATCCTTTTTTAACTGGAAGTGAAACAAAAATAGAACTCACAATTAACTACAGTTCTGACAACAAAGTTTGAATAATGAATTTTCAGCTACTTCACTTACATGGCATTCCAGAATATTTTAAGGAAACCAAGTGAGTCAACCTATAAATACAGGTAATCCTCACTTACCAACTGCAATTGTCCCTGACAGTTCTATCACTAAGAAACACAGCTGGAAAGTGAAAAATCATGGATCCAATCTGGGTCGGTCACCCGGACCAGAGGTTTTGTCTTCTGAGCTTTCAGACTCGTGTTGGAATCCATCTTCAGGGAACTTCTCTCTTGCAGAGTGTGCGCTATACTGTGTGTGGTATTTATAGTGCCTGTTGTAAGTGGCTTTTTAGATGTTGATTTGGTGTATTGATGGCTGGTTTTTAAATCACTAGCTGTCTGTTTGCTTGTGCTGCCCAGCCCTCGCCTTCTAAGTACCATATTTTTCGGAGTATAAGATGCACCTTCCCCCCCCCTAAAAGGGAGTGAAAATTTAGGTGCGTTTTATACACTGAATGTAGCCCTGCCCACCTACTGGCCCCCATCCTTTGGCTTCTGCCTCCCAGCAATTTACCTCCTTGCAGCAAGCAGCAAGAAGAAACAGCCCATTTCAGCTTCAGCACAGCCTAATTAGCACAAGTTGATTGTCTGTTTGATAGGCCTCCCGACTCTCAGTTATTTTGCTGTTTGCTACAAAGAGGTAAATTGCTGGGAGCAGATTTTTTTTTTCTTGTGCTAATCAAGCTATGCTGAAAACAAAAATGAAAGTAAAGCAGGCTATTTGCTGTTTGCTGCAACAAGGCAAAATTGCTGGGAGGCAGAGGCAGATTTCTTTTTCTTGTTTTCCTCACCAAAAAAGGTAGGCGCGCCTTATAGTCTGGAGTGTCTTATACTCCGAAAAATACGGTACTTGATAGACTGGTGGTAATTCACCATTCCTATTGACTGACGGGGTAGGGGGCTATTTCCCAGGCTTCAATCACTTCCCTGGCTGTTTTTGTGCCCGCTCGTCCAACAATCTTGGCAGCTGCAAAATTGAATGTGTCCCTGTTCATTAGTGCGAGGCTACCCGGGTACCCGGATCGAGGCCAACTTCTGCCACCAATAGCCTCCCACCGGCCAGTTCGCTCCCACAGAGAGGGTCTCCTCAGGTTGCCATCGGCCAAGT
Source organism: Ptyas mucosa (assembly GCA_012654045.1). NCBI lineage: Eukaryota > Metazoa > Chordata > Lepidosauria > Squamata > Colubridae > Ptyas > Ptyas mucosa. The sequence goes on from WNWU01000158.1 coordinate 485,923, forward strand.
TATGTCGGCTGGCGACACCCAGGGGGAGGGCCTTCTCTATGGGAGCCCCAGCCCTGTGGAATGAACTGCCCCCGGAAATGCGTAAGATCTCCGACCTCCGGGTATTTGCTGTGCCCTCAAGACTCTGTTGTTCCGCCAGGCCGGGCTATCAACATAATAATTTTAAATCGGGTTTAAATTTTTGGGGTTTTAAATTGAGCCAAAATTATTTAATAATTTTAAATTATTTTAATTGATGTCGGTCTTGTGCTTTTAATAGGTTGTACACCACCCTGAGTCCTTCGGGAGAAGGGCGGTATAGAAATAAGATTATTATTATTATTATTATTATTATTATTATTATTATTATTATTACCCATGTAAGAAAATTGGATAAAGCTGAGTTCATGAACAGGAATGAATGAACGAAAGAACTAAAAATGGATTCTCCATCAGAGTGAATGGAACTGAAAATAAAACTGATTAAATGACTTGGAATAAAATTGAAGAGAGAGAATATGAGAAAGAGATACGGGGGTTTCTTATGAAAATAATATTATATTAAAAACTGGGATTGAAATGAATCCGACAAATGTAAGACCCATGAAAAATCATGAATAAGAATTAAATGCTGTGACAATATTGAGAAATGAAAAGCTACCTGTATCAATCTGGAGAGGAGTAGAATATGGACATAATTTGCTTATACAGTGGTAGTGTATCTCGTTTGATGATCATGTATGTGAAGGCTGCCTGATAACTGAAAAAAATGCCAATTCGGGTAGTCCTCATTTAGTGACTGTCTCAGTGTCTGTTCGGTTAAATAACTTTATGATCAAGGAGCACCCTTACGACCTTTGCATTGTCTCTCCCTTCCAATCACATGTTTGCCATTAAGATAGTATGTATTGTCCTGTGCCTCACCCATTTTGTTTCCTCTTTTTTCCTCTTCACAAAGCAGAGAGATCACCTAAACAAGCAACCCCTTCTTGAGCTGTTTTTCTCCACAGCACACCACTTCCCTTAAAAATGCTAACCACGAGTTAACAGGTTAAAAGAGCCTGGTGGCGCAGCAGACTAAAGCACTGTTATTTACTGTTATTAACATCAAGCTGCCTGCAATTACTGCAAGTTCAAATCTCACCAGGCTCAAGGTTGACTCAGCCTTCCATCCTTTCTAAGGTAGGTAAAATGAGGACCCAGATTGTGGGGGCAATAAGCTGACTTTGTATAAAATATACAAAAGTATGAAGGCTATTGCTTAATGCATTGTAAGCCGCCCTGAGTCTCCGGAGAAGGGCGGTATATAAATAAAAAACAAAACAAAACAAACAAACAAACAAAAACAGGTTCAAACCTGCGACCTTAATCATTTCATTGGAACCCTCCACGGCTGCCTTAAATTGATAAGATCCTAATCAGTTTCACACTAAACGTTTTTATTTTTCCCCCTACGTGGCTGTAGCTAGCATGCCAGGAAAAAAGCCAGCTCTAGAGCAGGGATCTCCAACCTTGGCAACTTTACGACTTGTGGACTTCAACTCTCAGAATTCCTCAGCCAGGAATTCCGTGCATTCCGTGTGATGGCTATTCCCCAGTTAATGGCTGCTTACCCTCTCGTAATCACTTCCATTCCAATTAACCTAACTACAAACATTAATTTTCTTCTTGCTAATTATTGCAGCACTGCGGTGAACATTCCAATGGGTGGGGAAATGGGGAAAAGCGGGCTGTAAAATTTGTCCTTTTACGCAGCTTACTGATGAGTCAAGTTCCAAAACCCTTCCCTGCCGTTTGGGCTCACCCAATTGAAGGAGCCGTATCCTTCTGAGGCTGTAAAACAATGGAAAACTGAAGAAAATCTGTACAGTTGCAGACACATGACTTTCCAGATAACGTCGGAGTCTCTGGAAGCAATTGCTGTCACTAAATGAGGAGTACCCATATTGTTCTCCTATATAAGTGGAGAGCTAGTGTACCACGGAGTTAGTTTGTTAAGTGAGTCTGGGAAAGTGTCTGTCTGGCAGACTTGTGATCAAAATGGTATGGAAAGTGTCAATGCAATCAATTTGAGAAGTGCAGTATAGTTTTATGCTAGGCAGGAGACAAATAGACAAATAGCAAGTCATTTAGATAAATATAAATATGTACAAGGGATGCGGTGGCTCAGTGGCTAAGATGCTGAGCTTGTCGATCGAAAGATCGGCAGCTCAGCGGTTCAGATCCCTAGTGCTGCGTAACGGGATGAGCTCCCGTTACTTGTCCCAGCTTCTGCCAACCTAGCAGTTTGAAAGCACGTAAAAAATGCAAGTAGAAAAATAGGGACCACCTTTGGCGGGAAGGTAACAGCGTTCCGTGCGCCTTTGGCATTTAGTTATGCCGGCCACATGACCACGGAGACACCTTCTGACAGCACTGGCTCTTCGGCTTTAAAACGGAGATGAGCACCGCCCCTTAGAGACAGGAATGACTAGCACATATGTGCGAGGGGAATCTTTACCTTTACCTAAATATGTAAAAAGCAAGTTCAGTGCACATTTGTCAATTTAGAGGTAATACATGATAACATGAATTATGGAATATTTTGGATGAATATGGAAGATGGTTGCTGAATGCAGTAAGAATTTTATATGATGGAAGTGAAACATTTATGAGAATAAATAGACATTTTTGTGAATGGTTCAACATTGAGCAGGGAATAAGATAAAGATGTTTACTAAATGTATTACAGATAAATGCAAAAGAAATTTTGTGGGGATTTTAGAGTAAGTGTACCTAGATAAATGCTATGGAATTGGCTCAGAATCTGAATAATTGGCAGCAAATGTTACATGGAAAGTATGATGCAACAAAGAGTATGGCTCTAAAAATTAAAGTACTTGATACATTTTTCCCCACAGGGAAAATGGAGTGAATGACTGCAAGTTATACATTCAATGACCAAAAACTAGAGCAGGTAGCTGAAATTGATAGATAACTGATATAATTTTTTTAAAATTAAAAATGGAAAATGGAGAAAGTTTAAGACTGCAAAGCTAATAAAAAGGAGGGTGAGGATATTTGGTCTGTTGTAAGGAATAAATGTCAAGAAAAGTGAAAATGGTTTGTGTGTATTAAGAGTGTAGTTCTGCTTATCTTTGAAACTGAGTCATCTGATGGGACTCTGGAGATGCGCCCTTTCTATTATGATTGAATTAGGTCCCTGACCCCCATCCTGAGATTTGACTGGCCCAGTAGTGGGATTCAAATCCTGATGCTACCGGTTCGGTATCTGTAGCGCACAATGCTTCTGCACATGTGCAGAGCGGTTTGATGGCGTCTGGGTGGGTGGGTGGAGCCTCCCGCTGCCGCTACAGGTTTGCCCAAACCAGGGCGAACCGGTAGAAACCCACCACTGGACTGACCCCAATTTTGTTAACTTTTAGTGAAGCTCAAAAGACCTGTCTGTCCCCTGGGGCTCTGGGACCAGGATGCCTTTCCTGGGAGGTGTATTAGACTTTGTGCCTCAGTTGTGTATTTTGTTATGATTTTTGGATTTTTAACTGGCTATATTGTAATTCTATTTTTATGGCTGTACAATGCATGCAGTCACACTTTTTGCAAGCTCAAGGGCTACTTAAATATCCTTTAAATCAGGGCTTCTCGAAGTTTTTCCTTCATTAGGCAAAACTGCTTATCAGAAAGTCCTTTTCATCCAATGTTGGTAAAACTCTTTAAGTCAATGTAAATGTTTCAGTTGGGATTCAGTAATGGGTGTGTCTTTACCCACCTTCAGTCAATTTTGGGTAATTGGCCCTCTGTTTGAGAAGCACTAAATGAATTAAATAACTAAATATGGAAGTGAGAGTTGAGTTTGTTAGAAGAAATGTAACAGTAGACTAGCTACTATTGCAAGAAAAGATCCTGCTTGGTGTAGTGGTTAAGGCATCAGGCTAGAAACCGGGAGACTGTGAGTTCTAGTCTTGACTTAGACGCAAAGCAGAGGTGGGTTTGAGCAGGTTCTGACCAGTTCTGGAGAACCGGAAGCGGAAATTTTGAATAGTTCGGAGAACCGGTAAATACCACCTCACTTGCCCCGCCCCCATCTATTCTCTGCCTCCTGAGTCCCAGCTGTTCGGGAGGAAATAAGAATTTTGCAGTAACTTTCCCCTGGAGTGGGGTGGAAATGGAGATTTTACAGTATCCTTCCCCTGCCACACCCACCAAACCACACCCACCAAACCACACCCACAAAGCCATGCCACGCCCACCGAGCCACACCCACAGAACCAGTAGTAAAAAAAAAGTTGAATCCCACCACTGACACAAAGCCTAAGACTGTGAATTCAAGTCCTGTCTTAGCCAAGAGAGCCGGCTAGGTGATCTTGGGCCAGCCCTTCTCCCTCTGCCTTAGAAAAGAGGCAACGGCAAACTACTTCCAAAATCTTGAAATAGGAATGCCTCATTACTTACCAGCCAATGTAATTATAGTAATGATCAAAGTAATGATTAGAACAACAGCTGCTATAATGAATTTGTTGTGTGCAATGCACTTACGTACGCAAGCTGCAAAACAGAAAACAGGAAAATATTAAGAGATGAAGTTCATGGTTTTATTGTGATTATTTAGGATTGTAGTCACACAATATCACTACATCAGGCAGACAGGCAGGCAGGCAGGCAAGCAGAAGAGGAAAAGAATTAACCACTACTAATGCCAGTATTTGCCCTTTACGGAGAGAGCCTGTACATTTACCCCAAATGACTGGCTATAATTTGTATGATGTTTTTGTGTTCTGTATCTTAGAACTGTCTCCTTCCAGCTTTGTATGCTCCATCTGGCATACAAAACTATCAGGCAGTGGAATTAGGAAAGAAAGTCCAAAACATCTGGAGAGCTTTTGGTTTGGGGTGAAATACTCCTGGTTCAGACTGGATCGCCTGATCCGGTAGCGATGATGGTGGGTGGTTTGGAGAACCGGTAGCAAAAATCCCTGCCCCACTCCCCCCCATCACCACCATGCCCAGCTGAGCCGCGCGATCATCAGAGGCTTTTTTTTTTTTAATTTTTAAAAGCATTTTTTCTTCGGCCGAAGTAAAAAAGTAAGTTAAAAAAAAAGCTTCTCATGATCACGCGGCTCAGCTGAGATCGTCAGAGCCTTTTGAAAGCATTTTTTTGCAACTTCTTCGGCCAAAGAGGTTGTAGAAAAAATGCTTTTAAAAGTAAAAAAAAAAAAGTTGGCCACGCCCACCCAGTCACATTACCCCACCACCACCAAGCCACGCCCACAGAACAGTAGTAACAAATTTTACATTTCACCACTGCTTTTGTTTGGATAAAGCAGATGTGTTTGCGCTTGTTGACAGTTCATGTTTGTGGTTTGACTTGCACCTGTTGAGCCAACCACAGATAAACCCTGAATGTCTCTCATCTCCCCTCCCCTTTCCCTCCACAAGGAACAACAGAAGAAGGCAGACAAGAGTGCCTCCGAGGAGGACAGAAGCCCAGTTCTGGTATCTGATGTGTATGGCCTTCAGGTTTCTTTCCCCACAGAAGAAACCAAGTGGATCTGGCGTGGCTAATAATCCTTCTCGCATTTATGGGAGACACAAAGTCAATCTCAATCCCATTGCTTTTAAATGCCCAACAGTATTGATTATATGAATAAGTATGTAACAAACAGAATGTGTGTGTATATGGTTGGCTGAAAGATAGATTGGATATTGCTGAAGGTGCTGGTATTGGAAAGCTGTAAAAGTGTAGCTAAGATTTAAAAGATTGTAAACGTTGAATAAAAGCAATTTTTAAAAAAATTAAATGCCCAACATCCCTGCCAGCTGGTTACACCTGTCAGAGTGTCAGGTCCAAGTCTGAAAATTTAATATCATGTATTAGTATACTGAGTAGTATAACTCAGTATTATGAGTTATAAGTATTATATATATTTATACTTATTATATAAGTAAAATAACTCAGCTTCCTCAGCTTCTGCTGCAGCACTACAGCAATTAATCAGATCTTGTTCTTTGTGGCAAAGGTATTACCATCAATTCCTTTCCCCTCCGATCAGTGGTGGGTTGCCCCTGGTTTGGACCGGTTCACAAGAACCGGTAGTAAAACTGGCGGGAGGCTCCGCCCACTGACCCGGATGTCATCATAGGTGTTCTGTGCATGTGCAGGAACTTCTGCGCATGCGCAGAAGAGTGCGCACGCGCAGAAAAGTGCACATGCGCAGAAAAGTGTGCATGCGGGCGCGATGCGAACCGGTAGTAAAGATAAGTAGAACCCACCCCTGTCTCTGATGGACAATCAGAACTTCCCTCTCTACCTGCAACTACCAAATTAGAAGGGGCAGTATTTTTGCCCTGAAAATGAGAAACACCAAAGTGACATAGGAATCACACCAAAGCTTCAATGTTGGCATAAAGTCGCCTTTATGTGAGAGTTTTATTTTCAAAAAGGAAAAAAATAGCCTCAACTTCCTCTCATCAAAACCAGGGGGGGGGGGGGATAATCCTGGTTTTTACATACAATAGGTTTAGTGGAGCTTTGTCTTGTTACACTCTCATCCCTCTCCAGGGATTACAAAGAGCCCCAGGTAGGTGTTATCTGCTACAATGTCCTACCTGTCAATGAATACTTCAGCTTCAACCACAACAATACACAAACACATAATAGATACAAACTTATGGTAAACCGCGCCAAACTTGATTGCATAAAATACGACTTCAGTAACAGTTGTTAATGCCTGGAATACACTACCTGATTCTGTGGTTTCATCCCCAAGCCCCCAAAACTTCAACCTTAGACTGTCTACTGTTGACCTCACCCCATTCCTAAGAGGTCTTTAAGGGGCGTGCATAAGCGCACCAGCGTGTCTACCGTCCCTGTCCTAATGTTCCTTCTTATTTGTATCCATTTCATGTATTCATAATTATGTTTATACTTATATCTGTTATCTAATACATGCTTGGGGAAAATAAATAAATAAATAAATAAAAATTTCTTATACCCATTGTATCAGAAGAAGATGCAGTTGTCCTCTCAGAATTCAAAGGATCACCACTTCCAGAATCCCCTTCTGCTCCTTCTTCCCCTAAAGGAAGACAGAAGACAATACAGACAGATATTTCTATCCGGTTTTGCTATTAGGAAGACACTGACTGCCGCCAGTGCTCAAGAAGGGCTCCCTATCTCACGAGAGCCGATAATCTTGCAAGAGTTCAAGTGATTATATTGGCCAATGGTGCCCATGTCATATGACAATACAGTATTTCCATTGGGTTTTTTTTTCCTTTGGTGCATATTGGGTCTCCTTGCTTTTGTACAAGCAGATCAGGAGTGGTTTCTAACTACCAGTTCTGTGGGCGTGGCTTATTTTGTGGGCATGGCTTGGTGGGGGTAATGTGACTGGGTGGGCGTGGCCAACTTTTTTTTTTTTTACTTTTAAAAGCATTTTTTCTACAACCTTAAGAGGTTGCAGAAAACAATGCTTTGAAAAGCCTCTGCCGATCAGGCAACTCAGCTGGGATCGTCAGAGGCTTTTCAAAGCATTTTTTTTAAACCACCTCTTCGGCTGAAGAGGTTGTAGAAAAAATGCTTTGAAAAGCCTCTGAGTGGGGTGGGAATGGAGATTTTGCAGTATCCTTCCCCTGCCACACCCACCAAGCCACACTCACCAAGCCACACCCACAGAACCAGTAGTAAAAAAAATTGAATTTCACCACTGTTTCAGATGCTTTTCCTGATCCATCATATTCAGAATGCTTGATTGTGGTTCTTACCATAAGAACCAAGGATGACCAAAGAAAACAATTCTACCTCTCAGCTCTTCCTAATTCTAGCTTGAGTCCAGTCATTTCCAAATATTTCAGATCAAAACTTTTGCCCATCCAAGTTTGCTTTTTCAACTTGTTCCTGCCTTAGTGTGATTTCACGGCTTAGAACAGAAACCAATGGTTTTAGTTATAGTATCAGTAAGTTTTCTCTGCTTTCATCAGTTGGGTAAAGAAAGATTTGAATGTCTCACCTGTAATTTCTTCTTGCATCTTCCAAACTGTCTGTGTTAAAAAAAAAAGCAGGATTCAGATAATATAGAAATATAAGAAATTGGTATCACTCATTTCTGCACACAATATTGTTGGCATCTTATTGTAGAGAAGATACTTCCTTAAACTACTTAACCTCTTCAATATGCTGCCCTCCACTTGAATCTTTCTGACTGGAATGGCCAGAGATTAGGCAATGCGATACCCAATATATCTTTTGAGTACCAGATTGAGGAAGGCAGCTTTATATAAGAAAAATTCACATCTTGTTGTCTGGAATATATTTTGACCTATCCATCCCAGCATTGGTTGGAGGCAGTGGTGGGATTCAGCCAGTTCGCACCGGTTTACGAGAACCATTCGTTAACTTTCTGAGCAGTTCAGCAAACCGGTTGTGGAAGAAATCTCTTTTTCTCACTTTATAGTGCTAATCCTGTCAGGAAGGCATGCCTCTGTGTTGTTTCTACCTAATCTTTATCTTTATTGCCCTGCTTAAGTATTTTCAGAAACTGCCTCTCCTACCTTGTAACAGCTAATGGTTCTTGGCAGTACGCCCAGACTACCTGGAGCCTCTGGAGCTTCTCTGGAGCTTCTCTGAAGTTTTTTGGTTTGTTTGTTTGTTTGCTGGTACTTTGTTAGGGGCTTGACTTTTTAAAAACCTTTTTACATTACTTGAGGTGTACTTTTGGGGTGTACTTCCAAGAGGCAGGATGCAAGCTTGGCACTCTGTCTGATTTTTTTTTACTGCCTTTCTGGGGGCATGTCATCTTTTCTTAAATCTGGATGATTTCCTTAAGATATTTTGTGAGGTGAGTGAGATCAGCAAAAATACCAAATTCTGTATTTTTGTACAGGTAATTCTTGACTTAATGTTATTTTGCAAGAAAGAAAGAGAGAGAGAGAGAGAGAGAAAGAAAGAAAGAAAGAAA
>WNWU01000158.1:536755-552985 GCA_012654045.1 Ptyas mucosa
GGGGGGATCCTGTTTTTAGGTGTGGCCCAGCTCCAACCATTTTGTTTCATTACTTCCCTCTTCAAAATTACAAAGGGTCCCAACCAGGGGTAAAATTCTGGAGAACCGGTAGCGGAAATTTTGAGTAGTTCGGAGAACTGGCAAACATCACCTCTGGCTTGCCCCAGAGTGAGGTGGGAATAGAGATTTTGCAATATCCTTCCCCTAGGAGTGGGGATTTTTCAGTATCCTTTCCCTGTCATGCTCATTAAGCCACGCCTACCAAGCCATACCACGCTCACCAAGCCACGCCCACAGAACCAGTAGTAAAAAAAAATTAATTTCACCACTGGTCCCAACCTTTATTTTTATCAGCATTTCCTTCTTTCTTTGCATTGGAGCTTCCAGAAGACAGAGTTGTCCCCTTAGAAGTCAACAGATTACAATTTCCAGAATCTCCTGATCCTAAAGGAAGGCAGAAATACAAAAGAGACATGGTCCAGTTTTCTTATTAGGAAGATGCTACCCCCAATACCCAAGCAGGGCTACCTGCCTTTCCCGGTCAAAACAATTTGAATATATATTTTAAGTAGCTGAATCCTCACTGCACCCCAAGTCTTGCACTGTTCACAGGCAAAACTCAAGGTGACTGACAAACATCTCATGAGTGTTGATCATCTTGCAAGATTTCAGGTGATTATATTAGGGGATGGTGCCCAAGTCATATGACAAAATCGGGCCTATATCTGGGATATTTCCACAGGAGTCTTTTTGGTGCACATTGGAAAATCTCCCTGTTTTTGCATAAGCAGATATATTTGTTGCTGAATTCTATCTGAAACTGACACTCCACTATAGAATCCCAAGTGTGAAAGTCTCTTGACTTCCTCAATGAGCCTCTTAAAGCTTAGAAGATTATCTGGAAGAGTTTTCTCAGATGCTCTTCCTGCTACTTAAATATTTCAGATTTAAAATATTTGGTTCCAGTACAACCTTGAGAACCAAGGATGACTGAAGAAAACAATCCTACCTCTCAGTTCTCCCTAATTCTAGCTTGAGTCCGGTCATCTCCAAATTTTGCAGATCAAAACTTTTGGCCATTCGAGTTTGCTATTTCAATTTATGCCTGCCTTACGTGATTCCTCTGCTTAGAAGAAGAAACCAATGATTTTAGCCAAAAGATTAGTTACCGTAGTTTTCGGAGTATAAGACCCTCCGGACTATAAAACGCACCTACCTTTTTTGGTGAGGAAAACAAGAAAAAGAAATCTGCCTCCCAGCAATTTTGCCTCGTTGCAGCAAACAGCAAACAGCCTGCTTTACTTTCATTTTCGTTTTCAGCATAGCTTGATTAGCACAAGAAAAAAAATCTGCTCCCAGCAATTTACCTCCTTGCAGCAAGCAGCAGAGGCCCGCGCAGCAATAGGCAAAGGCAATCCCTGCAGCCTGAAACAGCTGAGAGACAACTTGTGCTAATTAGGTTGTGCGGAAGCTGAAATGGGCTGTTTCTTCTTGCTGCTCGCTGCAAGGAGGTAAATTGCTGGGAGGCAGAGGCCAAAGGGTAGGGGCCAGTGGGTGGTCATGGCTACATTCAGTGTATAAGACACACCCAAATTTTCACCTCCTTTTAGGGGGGAAAAAAGGTGCATCTTATACTCTGAAAAATACGGTAAGTTTTTCTCTAATTTTGTCCTGCTTTCTTTACTTCTCAGCTAGGTGGAAGAAAAACCTGAATGCCTCACCTTTAATTTCTCCTTGCATCTTCCAAGTCTTTGTTACAAAAAGAAAATATAAATCAAAATTCAGGCTGCCTGGAAAGAAAAGAAATTGGTATTAGTTTCAGTTTCAGTTTCAGTTTATTTAATTTGTATACCGCCCTCCTCCCGAAGGACTCAGGGCGGTGAACAGCCATAAATAAAACATACAAGTATAACATTTAAAACCCAATTAAAATCCAATTAAATAAATTTGGCCGTAAAAATATTACTCATTGCTGCACAGAATATCACGGACATATTATTTTGCAGAATATACTTCCTTAAACTATTCTTCTTCAATGTGCTGTCCACCATTTGAATTACTGACTGGAAAGACCAGAGGTTGTGAGACCAAATATCCAATGTGTGAAATAGCAGGTGGCTCAGGAAATCCCCAGCTTTCATCCCATCTCTTTAAGCCCTCTCTCCAGCTGGCACAGCAAAGTTGACTATAAAAATTGTGCTGTGAAATAGTGGTGACAGGACTGTGGGCAGTATTCCAAGAGTGGCCTCACAAGGGCTATATAAAGCAGTATTATCACCTTTCATAATCTTGGTGCTATCCCTCTGTTGATGCAGTCCAGAACTGCATTGCCTTTTGGGGTGGGGGGAGCAGCTGCAACATGTTGTTGGCTCATACAAAAGTGGTGATCCACCAGAGCACCTAGATCTCTCTCACAATTACTACTGTCGAGCCAGGTAACACTTATTGTGTACCTGTGCATTTGAATTTTCCTGCCTAAATGCAGGACCTTCATCTTCTTGTGGCTGAATTTAATCTGGATATCACCCATTGCTCAAATCTGTCAAGTTCCTCATGAATCGTGAGTCTGTCTTCCAAAAAGTTAGCAATTTCCCCAGCTTGGTGTCACCTGCAAATCTGATGAGTTCCCCTTCTATTCTCTCATCTAAATCATTGATGAAGAGGTTGAAGAGTACTATACCTAAGACCAAATCTTAAGGTACCCCACAGCATGTTTCACTCCATGTAGATCAGGGGTAGGTTCTACTTACCTTTACTACTGGTTCGCAGCGAGGCCGCGCGCTCTTCTGCGCATGCGCAGAAGCATTTTGATGATGTCGGGGTCGGTGGGCGGAGCCTCCCACCAGTTTTACTACCGGTTCTATAGAACCGGTGCGAACCGGGGGCAACCCACCACTGATATAGTTATAGTTTCATTAAGGACGATATGTTGGGATAAGTTGTTCAGCTAATTGAAGATCCAAAATGTACCCACATTTTTCTACCTTAACAAGAAGTAGATTGTTGTATACTTTAATCAATGCCTTTCTGAGGTCCAAATATACTATGTCCACAATATTCCACTAGTCCATTTATTTAGTCACTTTATCAAAGAAGGATATGGGTTTGTCTGGCATGACCTGTTTTTAACAAACCCATTCTGGCTTCTAATAATCACCTTGCTCATTTGTAGGTACTCACAAATTCTCTACGTGATTAACTTGATGACCCACAAAACAAAGGGCGGGAGTGATAAAGTACATCTACTTAACCACACATTTAACTGGAAACTTGTGCCTGTTTCTCTGACATTAATCTTTGCACTCCTGGCTGGAGAGTGCTTACTGACTGTCTCTCTTCTTCTCCCTCTCTCTCTCCTTACTGCTTGTCTCACAAAAGCCTCTCCTCTTCTCCCTCTCTCTCTTTTTCCTTCTCTCCCTTTTCTTTCTCTCTCTTACCCGCCAAATCCTTCTCCTTTTATATCCTCTCCACTCTCCCCCCTCTTCCTCCTTTTCTCTTCAGTTCAGGTCTAGCTCAGTTCCTCCCCCAAGGCTGCACACTTCTCTGTCTCTTTCTCCACTCCCTTCTCTTTCCCGCCAAAACCTCCTTCTTTCCTATCCTCTCCACTCTCCCCCCACCTTCCTCCTTTTCTCTTTGGTGCATTCCCATTCTGTCTGGTTGCTGCCAACACCTGGGGGGAGGGGGGGTTCAGCTACTAAGTACCACGCCTGCCAAGAAACAATACCAAATGTCTACTAAGGGATTAGAAACACTGAAACAATATTTGGGCGCTAATTTGTAAAAGGGGGTCATATGACTCTCCCAGTCTCCTGCCTTGGCTCCCGTCTTCTTCATACTCAAGAAGCAAGATCTCAGTGGGCCTAATAATAGTGGGGACCCCCTGCTGAGAGTGGTCCATAATTACAAACCTTTGAACTCAGTGACAGTAAGGAACCACTATACACTGCTGTTAATTGCAGGCCTCTTAGATAGACTGTAGAAAGAAAGCATTTTTATGAAACTGGATGTCCACAATGCTTAGAACCTCATTAGGATCAAAGAGGGCCATGAATATTTAACCAAATAAGGCAAATTTGAATACACCATTGTCACCTACAGGCTCATTAACACAGGGGCCAGTTTATGAACCAAGTACCATGTTTTCCTGAAAATATGACCTACCCCAAAAATAAGCCCTAGCCCGATTTTCACATCTGTGCTGAATATAAGCCCTACCCCTAAAGTAACCCAAACTTGAGAGCCTGTGCGGCCACCCAGCCACTCATTCTGTCTGGTTACTGCTGACACGAGGGGAGGGTGTGCTGCGGCCAGTAAGTGAGGCAGGGGAGTAGAGCATGAAACGAGGTGGGGGTGGTGGAGGATGAAGCTTCTTGTCCTTGCTCACCACTGCAATGAAGCAGGAGGCTGAGCAATGCACTGATGCCACAGCCACTAAACAAGGCAGTGTGGGGGAGGGAGAACAAAGTCCCAACAGTATCCTTGGCTGCCCAGCCTGCAGAGCTGTGATGCTGGCAGAATGAGGTGGCGGCAGATGAAGCAGCCCCTTCCCTGTGTCACCTGGCACCGGAGGCCAGCGGGGCACCTCCTGCCACCACTCGCATTCCACCACCCATTGCCTGGAGCCCTTGGCGGGTTTGCCCTGCCATCTACTTTTCAGCTCCTGCCCGGCTCCCTATGCTTCCCCAACCTGCTTTCCAGCTGTGACCTCTGCTTCTCTGCAGGGCAACAAAAGAAGACTGTGGGACTACCTGTTTTAAAAAAAAGTTCAATCAGACTTACAACAAAAATATAAGGCCGGGTCTTATTTCCAGGGAAACACAGTATTCCCAAACTTCACAGATAAATTTGTGGTGCTCTATCTGGTTACATTTTTGAATACTCTGAGAACAAGGCTCAGTACACAGACCATGTGCTTCGCCATAGACTCAAAGATAGCCAAGCCAGAAAAATGTGCCTTTGACCTGCAACAACTAGACTTCTTGGGTTACCTTATTTTCACAAAAGGCATCCAGATGAGCCCCCACAAGGTACAAAACATTCAATGCTTCCTGGGCTTTGCTAACTTTTACAGGAAATTTATACCCTGTTTTGCTTGTAAAGCCAAGCCACTCACCCAACTGACTAAGAAAGGGGTTAAATTTGCTTGGACTCCTACATACCAAACAGCATTCAAAGACTTAAAGCAGGCTTTTGCCCACGAGCCCCTCCTTCAGCACCAAGACACATGGAAGATGCAGATCAGTAGTGGGTTGCCCCCGGTTCACACCGGTTCTATAGAACCGGTAGTAAAACCAGTGGGAGGCTCCGCCCACTGACCCTGATGTCATCAAAACTCTTCTGCGTATGCACAGAAGCTTTTGTGCTTGCGCAGAAGAGAGCGTGCACGTGTGAGCAAAGCAAGCGCACACGTGCGGCCCCGTTGCAAACCGGTAACACAGTGAACCTTCCGCATCTGGCCTTCAACTCCTGAACAGGGTAGGAGAGGAACATTCTAAATGTTGTTTTTGAGTTTCCACAGGTTTGCCAGCTCCTTCAGATGAGGGAGAGGTGGATTCCTTTGAAAGCGCTTCCCTTCTGCCCCGAGAACTTGGACCTTGAAAACACAGTGCAGGAGGGGGGAAAGAAGCACAGAACAACTCATGGAAGGCAGAGGGGTCAAGAATTGGTTGATGTAGGACCGTGATGGCGAACCTATGGCACGGGTGCCACAGGTGGCACAGGGAGCCATATTGGTGGGCACGTGAGTGTTGCCCTAGCTCAGCTCCAGCGCGCATGCACACAACGGCCAACTGATTTTCAGGCCTTCTGGTCCCACCGGAAGTCGGGAAACTGGTTGTTTCCGGCCTCTGGAAGGCCTCTGGGGGGGATAGGGAAGGCTGTTTTTGCCCTCCCCAGGCTCCTAGAAAGCCTCTGGAGCCTGAGGAGGGGGGAAAACAGGCCTACTGGGCCCACTGTGCCATCACGTGCCAAAAGCACGGGGAAGTGTGTGGGGGGGGTCACATGCGCATGCATGGGAGGGTGGGGCGCATTGATTTATGAATGTGGGCACATGCACCTGCGACCCCCCCCCACTCTCCCCCTGCTTTTGGCACGCAACGGCAAAAAGGTTAGCCATCACTGATGTAGGAGATGTAAGAGATGACCAGGCTGAGCCTGAGGGAGGAGTCAAATGCATCATCAGTCTTGAGTCCCTTCACACCCACAAGAGATCTACTAAGCCCAGCCCACCTTGAATGCCATTGGTTCTTTTTTTTTAATTTTTAAAAGCACCCCCTGGATGGAGGGAGGGGTCAATGGAGGGGGGTGCAGAGAAGAGGGGGGGCTACCCTAATCCCCCCTCCCCATATGGACACTCCTATTGGGGAGGGGGGGGCTAAGGCCCCCTCTTAAGAGGGGAGGGGGGCTATTTGGGGAGGGGGGTCCAGCTATTATGGGGAGGGGGGTCTCTCTATATTAGGTTGTGTTTAACCACTGAATATTATTAATTTTGGGGGGAAGGGAGGGGGGGTCTTTCCAGCAGGGGCAAAGAGAGGGGGGGCTGTCCTGCCCCCAAGGGGAGGGGCTTAAGGGCTGGGGGCTCCAGGGGGCGGGGCTTGAGCGGCGAGGCTCGCGGGGAGCCTCTCTAGGGAGGCGATGCTCCCCTTTTTCTCGAGGGGGGATTTAAAAGGCTGGGGGGGTTGCAGGAAAGAAGGGGGGGCTCTACGCCTGTGGGGGGGGCCAGGTGGGAGCGTGCGCCGCCTCGCCCCCCACCCAGCGGCACAAGACCGGAAGTCGGAGCTGGGGGACGAGTGAGTGTGTGAGGGAGCGGGCGAAAGGAAACAGCCGAATGCCATTGGTTCTTATCTACTGCCAATTTGCTTCGGCTGTTAGTAATTCAAATTCTTATAGAGAGCTTAAGGTTGTAATAAACCTTTACATTCATTTGAATTGCCTGGGTTTCCTGATTGCCTCACGCTTGACAATGGCTATGCTGAAAGACAATAA
Organism: Ptyas mucosa; assembly: GCA_012654045.1. Classification (NCBI taxonomy): domain Eukaryota; kingdom Metazoa; phylum Chordata; class Lepidosauria; order Squamata; family Colubridae; genus Ptyas; species Ptyas mucosa. The sequence continues at coordinate 543,740 of WNWU01000158.1, forward strand.
TTTGAAACAAAGCTGGTGCTGCTTCTACCGAAGATCAGTCACTGCATAAACAGCCTCTTAATGGCTTCCCGCTTAAGCAGCCTTGAAATAACTGTAACTATAACAGAAACAACTATAACAGTATCTCAAACTTACAACTTTAAAATGTGTGGCTTCAACTCCCAGAATTCTCCATACTTAAAGCTTTCAAGGTTAAGAAATACTGATCTAGGGTGCCCATGTTTAGTCTTCCGTCTCCTGGACCTGCCAAATTTGTAAAGTGATTGTTTTGGCTTCATGCAATCAATTCATGCTAGTGAATTATTTAATGAGAAAGTACCTGGCCTTTTGCTGTTTGGTGCTAGGAAATGCTTCTTATCTTAAAGCTATGCCCCCCTCTTTCTTTAATAGATTTTCATTATGATTTCCATGTGCTATCTTATTTTTTCTGTCTTGAACAGAGCTCTGTTCAGCAACAGCTTTGTTTCTACTCAGAGAATTAAATTTAGTAAAGATCTTTATTTCTATGGTCTCTTCACTCCCTATTTAATATCGTTTAGCTAGTAGAGTTAAAGAACCCTAATAGAGTTCTCCAAGTTTATTTGTCTTTCTGCAAGTTTTATAATCCTCCCCCGCAACTAAAACAGTGTGACTCTGGGTGATATACAGCGTTTTTTTAAAAAATCAAATACTAATACACACCCCCCACACCCATTTCAGAGAAACAAAAAATCCTAGCTTGAGAGGCTCAGAATGATAAGAGCCCAAATTCCCCCTTACCTTGCTTTGAAGATCTTTTTTACAGTCCTTTTGAGCCCGCTCAGTACCTCCACGAGATCACACGCCCAAGAACAGTCACGCTAGGAAGAGCAAATTCCTTGTCATCGGTGCCGACAGAGAGAAGGTGTCTTTCGTTAAGCCTTCATTTGGACAGCTTGCCTTTTTTCCAAGTCAGCTACTATTGCTCTGTGACCATTGTCAGCCTCTCAGAGAATCAAAGGACCAGAATGGCAGCTCAAGCGTGCCTATACCAAAGAACCTACTGTTCAGTATGAAATTGGCGCCAACAAATTCGCGCCTAGAGAAGTTGGACTTTAGACCCTTCATGGAAATATGCCAATTCTAGGCTGGTGAAACAGCTCCACCCACAGCTGTACCTGCTCTTCTCCTGCTACCATGGGGAATTTCCTACTTTGTATTTTCAGATTTTTCACTGAAAGTTTCCAAAATATTCCTAGGACATCTTCTCTTGCCGGGAGATAATTTGGGGGCTTTATCTTTTATTTTGGAGGATCACCACGATTCTAGATCCATTCTTCCAATCTTACATTGCGATTGCTTCTTTTAGTCTTCATGCATCTGTTTTTAGGCAACTGATTTCTCCAATTTCAACAACGCTGAACAAGTCAGAGCATGGGTATAGAACGTTACAAACATTTTCCGGATTGTCCCTCCTCTTCCACATTGCATCTATCTGCTATCCACAAACTTTCACAACAGCAGTGAGGGCACTGTTGCCATACGTTTCATTTAAACGAAGAACTTTGCAGCCTGTTTTCCTTGCTTTTCTTTTCCGTTTTATTTCTGTTTGCCGTCCCCCCTTTATGTTGGCTCATTGCAAATCTAGTAAGAATTCCTAGCAGCAGATCCTCAAATTGTTTAGCATGAAGATCGAAGAGGCCGTTTCCTGAAAAGTTTGGAGTCTTTCAGGGGTGTCTGAAACCTGTAATGAAAGAAAATCAGCAGGATGATTGTGCCAGTGGAACTGGCCTTCCCTTGCCCTTTTTTGACCTTGCCTGCAGCTATGTAGGAAGTTAGCACCCATCCCTTTCCTAGAAGAATGAAATATTTTGGGAAATATTAAAATGGCAGAATATTATATTTCCCTGGATGAGAAATGGAGAAACATGTTTTAAAGACAAAGCAGCTTCCTGCCTCCCCCCCCCCCACACACACACACCTTTGTTAATGGGCCAGAGGCAGAAACTCAATCCTTTGTCAAAGGACATCTGCAACACAATGCGGCCCATCTAGGACAGAAACTCACCACATGGCATCTGGGAAGATTACATCAGCCAGCAAGGCTAGCTAAGACCCCCACCCCCTGGGAGTCTGACAATGAATCAGGATACTCTTTCAGGGGCCCAGGAAGTTCAAAGCCAGAGAGAGCATAAAACCCGAAAACTCGCTGTATCTGCCCCTTTTCTGTTCAGGAACTCAAGCCATGTGATCCTGTCCACTATTAAACCATCTTTCCAAGCAGTCTCCATGTTTCCAGTGTCTTTTTCCCCACTTGGAGCAGAACCCAGAAGGATATTTCTTCCAACAGCTACTCCAAAAGTCTTCAGTTTAGTGCAGCCTCAAGATGGACACATGGAAGATACCACTAGCCAGGCCTTGCATGGCATTCAGGGTGAATGAAAATGATTGCTCCTACTCAGTGGTGAAATCCAAATATTTTTACTACCGGTTCTGTGGGTGTGGCTTGGTGGGCGTGACCTGGTGGACGTGGCAGAGGAAGGATACTGCAAAATCCCCATTACCATCCCACTCCTGGGGGAAGGATATTGCAAAATCTCCATTCCCACCCCACTCTGGGGCCAGCCAGTGGTGGTATTTGCCAGTTCTCCAAACTGCTCAAATTTTCTGCTACCGCTTCTCCAGAACCTGTCAGAACCTGCTGGATTTCACCCCTGCTCCCATTCAAATGAAATGGTATTGCTCGTAAAAAAAAAATGCAAGGAAAAGATTAACTGCCATTTCCTGACTTGGCTTGAAGACAGAGGCGGTTAAGAGATAAAAGACACCGACAGTTGGTTATATTGCTTGCTTTACCTTTGCACGTTCATTCTGATAAGAGGCAAATGCATACAAGATGCCAGATGTCCAAATATGAAAAATATGGTCAATATTGGAGACTAGTGATATATAGTCAATCACAGAATAACAGAGTGGGAAGGGTCCTTGAAGGTTTTCTAATCCAATCTTCTGCCCAAGGCAGGAGACCAATCTAGGATAAATAGTTGTCCGGTCTTTTAAAAAACTTGTCAATAATAGAGTACGCACAACTCACATAATCAAATACTAAGCAGCTGACTTATTATGGGGAAAATATAATGCTGATATGCAATGCAATTAAAGAAGAAGCAGTAACATTTTATAGGATTTTAACACATTGTTCAGTTTAATAAGAGGGGTTTGGTTTTACAAGGGCATTGTTGGAGAGAAATGTTCTGGAAAGTCAGCGTGTTCAGCTATATATATAGGAAAGCAGAAAGAGAAGAGTGTTCCTATGATAGGAAGAAAAATAGCCCAAGAAAAAAGGGGGAGTGTTGGTGATAGGAAACTCATTTCACAGGGGAACAGAAGCAGCCATCTTGTAGACCAGACATTCAATCTAGGAAGGTATGTTGTCTCCCTGGAACAAAAATCAAAGATACGGTTGAGAATCTAACCAAAATAATCAAGCTCACAGATTACTATCCCTTTTTTCTCCTTTATGTGGGAATGAACATGACAAAGAATCTGAAAACAATATCAAGAGACTATGAGCAACTTGGCAAGAAAGTTAAGGGGCAGAGAACAGAGAAGAAATAATAGAGATGGTTGAAGCTGCAGGAACTTTGGGGGAGAGTGACCATGGCATACGGGAATTCAATATAATGTCGACACAAGCAATAGAACATAGTCAAATCAATATGTTAGACTTTAAAAGAGCTGATTTCAACAAACTTAGAGAGAGCTTGGGAAGGAGTCCATGAATGAAAATCTTAAATGGGAAAATAACCTAATAAACTTGGGAAACTACAAAAACATTATTATAAAAACCCAGTCCAGCACAATAGCACTGAAAAAGAAAAATGAGAAATCCAAGAAGAAACCAGCATGGCTGTACAAAGAACTCTCTGATAAACTGAAAGACAAAAAAGGATAAGTATAAAAAATGGAAAGAGGACACATAACTAAGGCAGAATACCAGCATACAGCCCAAATCTGCAAAGATGAAATTAGGAAAGCTAAGGCTCAGAATGAACTAAGATTTGCAACAAATGTCAAAAATGATTTTAAAAGTTTCTTTCAACATATTTTTAAAAAGACAAAAGTAAAGGAAACAATTGGTCCACTAATGGAAGACGATGACAAGGAAGTGACAGGCAGCAGGAAGAAAGCAGAGCTGCTTAATTACTTCTTTCTACATCTGTCTTCACGCAAAAAGAAAAATAGCACAGGCTACCAAAAGCAGAAGTGTAAAAGACAGATTAGGAACCCAAATTAAAATAGGTAAACACTTGTCCACTCTAGACAATTCAAATCACCAGCTCCTGATGGATTATATCCCAACGTTCTGTAGGAGCTGACTGACGTGATCTCAGAACCATTGAACTATATCTTCCAAGGATCCTGGAGCACTAAGAAACTACCAAGGGACTGGAAAAGAGCTGATATGGTTCCCATCTTCAAAAAAATGAAACAAATAGATCCAGGAAACTGTAGACCAATCAGCCTGACATCAATACCTGGGAAGATCCTAGAAAAGATAATCAAGCAACTGATTTGCGAACCTAGAAGCAAACAAAGCTGAAACCAAAAGCCAATATGAGGTTGTCAAAAACAGATCATGCCAAACAAATCTTATTTCATTCTTTGACAAAGTGACTGAATTAGTGGACCAGAGAAATGCTGCAGATATAGTATACTTGGATTTCAGTAAAGCTTTGACAAACTAGACCACACTCTATTTTTTGGTAAGCTAGAAAAATGTGGGATAGACAGCATTATCACCAGATGGATTTGTAACTGGCTGACAAACCACACTCAATGAGTACTCCTTAATGGAACTACATCTACATGGATGAAAATAAGCACGGGGTACTGCAAGGTTCTGTTTTAGGCCCAGTACTCTTCAATATCTTCATAAACAATTTAGATGAGGGAATAGAAGGGGAATTCAAATACCAAGTCGGCAGGAATAGATGGATCTTGACGGACTTGAACACTGAGATCTATTTATCAAAATGAAATTCAATGTAGAGAACAGTAAAGGCCTACACTTAGGGAAGAAAAACCAAATGTACAGGTACAAATTAGGTAAAGCCTGACTCAATAGCAGTAACTGTAAGAGGGATCTTGGAGTCCTGGTAGACAACCACTTAAATCTGAGCCAACAGTGTGCTGCAGCCACCAAAAAAGAGCCTTATAAAGAGCCTTGGTAGCACAGCAGACTAAAGTACTGTTAAGTAGCACCAGCTGCCTGCAATTACTGCAAGTTCGAATCTCACCAGGCTCAAGGTTGACTCAGCCTTCCATCCTTCTGAGGTAGGATGAGGTAGGTAAAATGAGGACCTGGATTGTGGGGGCAATAAGCTGACTTTGTATAAAAAAGAACACCGCTTTGGGAGAGGGGGGGGCAAAAGCCCTACTAAGCAGGTATATACAAAAGTATGAAGGCTATTGCTTAGCGCATTGTAAGCCGCCCTGAGTCTCCGGAGAAGGGCGGCATATAAATCAAACCAATAAATAAAAAAGTCAATGGAATCCTAGGCTGCATTAGCAAAGGGATAAAACCAAGATCACGTGAAGTGTTACTACCATTTTATAAGGTCTTGGTAAAACTACACTTGGAATACTGCACCCAGTTTAGTTACCATATTATAAAAAAGATGTTGAGACTCTGGAAAGGTGCAGAGAAGAAAATTAAGATGATTAGGGAGCCGGAGGCTAAAACGTATGAAGAACGGTTGCAGGAATTGGGTATGTCTAGTCCAGTGAAAAGAACTAGGCATGACATGATAGCAGTGTTTCAATATTTGAGGGGCTGCCACAAAGAAGAGGGGACAACTTATTTTCCAAAGCACCAGAAAGCAAGAAAAGAAGCAATGGATGGAAATTAACCAAGGAGAGAAGCAACCTAGAACTAAGGAGAAATTTCCTGACAGTGAGAACAATCAACCAGTGGAACAGCTTTGCCTCCAGAAGTTGTGGATGCTCCATCACTGGAGGGTTTTAAGAAGAGATTGGACAGTCACTTGTCTGAAATGGTACGGGGTCTCCTGCTTGAGCAGAGGGTTGGACTGGAAGACCTCCAAGATTCCTTGCAACTGTGATGAGGTTGATGAACAGCCGCTCCCAATCCTGCCCTGCCAGTTCCCCAAAGGCTCCCCATTTTATTCCACATGTTCCTCCTCCATCCCTCACAATTCCTCACTTACCTTCTGGAAATCCGCAGAACTCAGGAGGCAGGGGAAGGGAAGGAGAGCAGGAACCCACGTACAAGCGGCATGTTTTTGTTCTCAGTGATCTGCTGGACTAGGCAAAGTAGCTCCTCCCCCTCCCCCTCCTTCTGCCTCTTTATCTCTTAGCTCTTTATTGTTTGTTCTCCATTTGGGCAGAGCTAAATCAGATCTTAAAACGTGCTTTTCTGGCCTTGCCCACCAGGTGTTCCACTAGGCAATCCTAGTCATGGCTGATGCCAAACCCTAAACCCGACTGGACTGGATCTCCATGAGGAGACACCCCTCCCCAACCCCGGTGTCAGCCAGGTCTCAATGATGCACATCAGATCAGCTTGCTTCTCCCTAATGAGTTCACTAAGAAGGGGAGAAGTTTTTTTTATTAACCGGCATGGCATTTCAACAGCAGCAGTCCAGACATCTTTTGACATCTCCATCCTTACGAGGTTCTGTTGATCAGGGTCTGGCACAGAGGGCTGGAGCATATCACTGGTATTAAACACTGGGGGTGTCGTCTTCTGTAATAACCTGCCCTCCAGCTCCCATTGAACTGATCCATGCCTGTCACCACTGAAATATATTGTCCTGCCCTGGGTCTCGTGTAGTGAACCTCTCCTCCAACCCTGGACTCCCTCCACTTTGAGCCAGGGTCCGCCATCTTACACGCTAACACAGTCACGCTAACACAGTCTACACCGGGGGAATGGTGAGACCTCCGGTGGTACTTAAGCTCTCAATCAAAGGTCCTAACTCTTCCCACCCCCCGAACATGCACACCATATGATTGATCAGGCTAACATAAGTGGTCTTGATGAAAACTCCTGTGTTGAATTGTGTGGATTGGGAGACAGATGCCTGAGTGTACAAACACACATCTGTTGTGGTCCACCGGTGGCCTGCAGAACTGGCAGCAGAGTTGGACAGTGAGGAGTTTGGGGTGGAAAATGGCCAGTCCTGGTGTCTTGGGAAGGCTCGGACAAGGGCTCTGCATCGGAGACAGAGGAAAGGGCCATCTGGGAGGTACGTGCTGCCTCCAGAGCCTCCAGAGTCAGACCTCAGCGAGGCAGAAGAACAGGGGCTGCCAGAAGGCAAGAACAATTAAAACAAAAGGGACGACTCGGGAATAGGGCTTGGAGATGATTGGCCCCTCCCATAAGACTTAAAAGAGGAGCCTTTGCAGGAACGTGGGCCTTTGCAGGAAGCAATGTTGTTAATTCTGTTCAGTTTAAAGCCTGAAGCTCTGTTTGATTCTGGACTCCGTGTGGCTTTGCCAATTAGGCCTTTGGCAGGGTGTCAAGGGAGATAAAGGTGGTGATTATCAGCCTTATCCCAAAGGACTCTTTACAACTATTTGGGACTCATCTGTGAATGAACAGAATTCACAGCTTTTGGAATAAAAGAGGTTTTTGGGACTACTTGTGTGTTTTACTGACTCAGGAAGCCTAGGTCAGAACAATGTCAGAGGTAGCTGAGACATCAGGAAGTCTTTAAAAGGAAATTGTCCTGACCTCTCTGGAAATTACAACAGTTTCTTTTAATAAACTTCGCTGAAATTGCTTATGTTCATTAATGAGAGGAAATGATAAGGGTATTTTAGTAATTTCTTTGTTCCACGGACAATATCTGTTTCCTATCTAATTAGCTTGTGATTCCTTTTATATATATAATCAAATAAAGTATAAACGCTTGCTGAAATATTGTATATGGTGCTTTCCCAGCCTAAATTTTCTTAATAAAAAATGATTAAAGAGTTCCATAGTGGATTTTTTGGTACAAAAATAACTTCCTACAATGTCACTATATTACATATATGACATACGGTGTGCAACTAGTATATCCATGTCTCTTGAAATTCTTCTGTGCTGCAGAAGAATTAAACTAGTCCTTGACTTACAGCCATGATTGCAACTGGAACGTCAGTCATTAAGCAATGCAGTCATTAAGTAAATTGCATCCAATTTTACTATTTTTTAAGCCATGATTGTTAAGCAAACCACCATGGTTGCTAAGCGAATCTGATTCCCTCATCGACCTAGCTTGTCAAAAGCCCTTTGGGAGGATCATAAATGGTGAGCAGATGATCTGGAATGTTGCAATCATAGTAAATACATGCTGGTTGCGAAATCCTGACTTTTGATCAGGATATTGAAATGGTTGTATGTATGAGGACCGGTCATAAATCACTTTTCAGCACCGTTGTAACTTCAAACCGTTGTTAAACGAATGGCTGTACTAATCAAGGACTACACAGCTTTGATATTTTTTTATCAAAGGGATGGATGACAATAAGTAACAATTATTTATTTAATAGCTGATGACCTGGCGGTGCCCGGGTATTTTTTCATCCTAATCCCCCCGCCTCCTGCGCATGTGTGCACAAATCCTCCTGGGGCCCATTTTGGCCCTAGTAGGCCTCCCTGCAGCCTCCTGTGAGCCAAAACAGGCTGTGGGAGGGCCGTGCCAACCCCGTACCCCATTTTTGGCCTAGTATGCCTCCCTGCAATCAAAATGGGCCTCGAGGGGCTCGCACCGCACACCCCTGCGCTCCCCTGCCCCCCCCCCCCATGCATGCGCAGCAGAGACCTGAATATCAGCTGGTCGGCAGGAGGTCCATGCACATGCACAGTGGAGCTGAGCTGGGATCTGTGTGCCACCTGCATGCCAGGACACACACACACAAACACCCCAAGGGGTTTTAGGGGTGTCTTACCTCTGCAGTATTTTTTTCCAGAGGGTAAGTCATCTGTGTACTAAATTTGGTTGAAATTGCTCAAGGCGTTCCAGAGTTATGCTGGAACACACTCACACACACATCCCGAGCGGTGTTAGGGGTGTCTTATCCCCACAGTGTTTCTCTCCAGAGGGTAAGTCATCTGTGTATCAAGTTTGGTTGGAATTGCTTGAGGCGTTCCAGAGTTATGCTTGAACATACATACATACATACATGCATGCATGCATACATACATACATACATACATACATCCTTTTAGATAGATAGATAGATAGATAGATAGATAGATAGATAGATAGATAGATA
>WNWU01000158.1:560177-588049 GCA_012654045.1 Ptyas mucosa
TTAAATTAAATTAAATTAAATTAAATTAAATTAAATTAAATTAAATTTTTAAAAAAGATAGGCCTATCAGGGGATAGTAATTTCTGGAAATTATAAAATGGGTCGCAGGAAACTTTGAGCCAACAATTTGAGTATACCTGTAAATGCATTTGTAGCCTCACACAAATGCTGCCTTAGATGAGACCTGAATGCTTGTAATTGGCGATTTGTTTTACTTTCATTGCACTGATGTGTATTTGAAATTCCAGTCACTTCCTCAGAGTTTTGTGGGCTTCTGTTTAGTGCCGTTGAGGAACTGCAGCCCAGTCCTATGAGGGAATTAACCAGAATTACAGTAGAGTTACATAATTAGAATGTACAATATCTCTGATATTGTATTCTGGACCAATGTGAGATTTGGTCATGAATTTACTTTTTCATCACGGTCATAACTGGGGATGGTCACTAAACAGGCAGCCTTAAACAGGGATTACCTAAGTAGAAATGTGCCCCATGCTTCAGGTTTGGTACAGACCAATTTTCCTTCTCATACAAACTTCAGAATTCTGTTCAGGTATAAAATGAACTCAGGTTTATTTCAACAGAAAGGTTTGATTCTTACTTTTTTTTCTTCTTTCCTCCTTTGTTTTCTTTTTTTCTTTTCTGTTAACTTTTCACTTTTTTCCCTAATAGCTATAGCACTTAGCAATAGCACTTAGATTTACATACCGCTTCATAATGCTTTTATAGCCCTCTCTAAGCAGTTTACAGAATTAGAATATTGCCCCCAACAATCTGGGTCCTCATTTTACCCACCTCAGAAGGATGGAAGGCTGAACCGGTAAGATCTGAACCGCCGAACTGCCGCTAGCAGTCAGCTGAAGTAGCCTGCAGTATTGCACTCTAACCACAGAGCCACCTCGGCTCTTTTAGCAGTTAGTCTAGATTATTTAGGGTTTTTCCTTTAGGATATTTCAGATTTATTTGTTGTTGGGGTTGTGGTTTTTTTGCCTTTTTTTTTTTTGGTTCCACTCTATCTGTACTTTCAAGTTCAATGCAATTATTATTTAAAAACAAAAACCTGGGCCTCAGAAGCTGTCCTAAGGGGTCCTTGGTTCTCTCTGAGCTTGATTGTTTTCTTGCAAAAGTTTCATTTCCCAAGTTAGGTTAACATGTCAATGCTAGTAGAGTTGGGTTTCCAGTCAATTTATGTACTAATGGCTTGCCCTGCCAGTGTTGGTGATTCTGTGATTGGGTTGCTTAACTGTTAATTTGTTTGGCAGTTCCTTGGTTAGTGGTATTGTTTACTTCTTGATTGTTGGTCTGATTTTAATCTTAGTGTTAATCTCTGCTCATTGGGTATTATTGATTGCTGGTAGGAATGTGTAACCATTTCATTGTTTGAATAATGACTGTTTGGAATTTATTTTTCAAATGGGCAATAAGTCATGCCTTTTGTTTCTTAATCAATTTATGAGACTATTATCTTTAGTAGATAATACTCCTTTTTTGAAGCTCTGCGTCATTTTTAAGCCTTCTTTATTGTTAAAGGAAAAGGAAAAACGTTGCTAGAGGCAAACTAAAATAAGGAAGTGTGGAGTACCTTTTCTTTCCTAATTTTGGTGAAGAAACATAAGGATAGAAAGTTGCGGTTCTATTTCACCAGTTTTAAAATCATCTGTAGCCTTCAGTTGCTTTTTTGTGGGTGATTGAAATTCCCCGATTTTCATGAACTCTGATTGGCCAGAAACAGAAAAAATAAATAAATAAAATATATTTTGACCACTAGAGAGCACTACAAAAATGCTTAAACCTGAGCTCAAGTTTGTTATTAAGGAAGCTCTTGAAAATTCTTTACATAGAATTACTCATTTTGTAAACAGGGTGTCAGACGGGTGGCCCGCGGGCCAGATGCATCACACGCAGGCCATGCCCACTCCATGAAGGGGGAAACGTCATGAAACATCACGTGACGGTAACATGACACAGCGAGTTTGACACCCATGGATTAGGTACTAAAATATAAATTATATAGATGATATAAAAAAAGAGCAAGAGGTGCAATTAGGTGTAGAAAATTCTCAACCCACTGAGACACCTCCACAAATACCTGAAAATGCAAATAACTGCAACTTTGGAATACAAATCTGACACCAACTTCTATTACAATGATGGTTTGAATACAAATTTCTCAGCACAATTGAAACAAGAGTAAAGTAAATTTTATTCTTGTAAATTTACAACTCTTAGGAGGACAACATTGGGACTTTTTCTTCATGGATACTAACAAGCTTTAGAATATTTTGAGAAAAAGGGAGGGATCTGATAGATATTCTAGAGCCGTGATGGTGAACCTATGGCACGGGTGCCACAGGTGGCACGCGGAGCCATATTGGTGGGCACACGAGCTCAGCTCCAGCATGCATGTGTGTGCCAGCCAGCTGATTTTCGGGTCTTCTGGGCCCACCAGAAGTCAGGAAACACACTGTTTCTGGCCTCTGGAGGGTCTCTGGGGGGGTGGGGAAGGCCGTTTTTGCCCTCCCCAAGCTCCTAGAAAGGCTCTGGAGCCTGGGGAGAGCAAAAAATGGGCCTACTGGGCCCACCATGGCATCGTGTGTTAAAAGTGGGGGGAGCACGGGGGGGCAGGGCGCATAGAATTATGGATGTGGGCACGCATGCATGTGACCCTACCACGTTCCCCCCGCTTTTGGCACGCGATGGCAAAAAGGTTAGCCACCACTGTTCTAGAGAGAAAGCTGATTTTATTCTATGAGGAAGAGCTCCAAGTTAATATACAACTTTTAATAGAACAACGTTGGGACTTTATTAACAAGATTGAGGATTTTTTGAGGAAAAGGGACCCGATAGATATTCCTGAGAAGGAAAAGATTTTATTCCATGAGGATAAATTGGAGGGAACGAGTTAAATTTAATGAGCTAATTGGAGTTACTTGGGTTTTTATTGGTGTGATATAAATAATTGAAAGACAGTTTTAATACAGTTTTGGGTTTAGAAAGCAGGTTTGAAAGTGAAAAGTTTTTTCCTTATATATAATGCTTGCGTAATTTTTAAAGTTTGTAAAATATTATTAAAACAAAAGATATTAGAACTTACTGATTTTAGAGATGTTTTTAAATAAAAGTTTGCTGTTTTAAAATTGTTTTTAAAATGTTTTTTTACTGCCAAGTTAACAATCTGAAAAATATAGTAAACTTTGTTAATATAAATTATGACAGGCTATATATATTAATGAGCAAACAGAAATATATACCGCTTCCTACAGCAAGGAAAAGCACAGATGGTTAAATTGATTTCTTTATCCAAAGAAGAGAATATACTTAATTTTGTTTCCATTAGGAAATCGCTTCTGGATTTTGTGCTTGTGACGGAAAAAAAATTGAAACTTTGATTTTGTTTTTCCTGATTAGATAGATTCGTTATAGAAATGACTAGTATACATTATTATGTAAAAGTAAAAAGTTGAGGTTGTAATGTTACTATCTTTTACTATGCTAAAAAGAATTGGAAGTCAATACTTTTTTTCTTTTTCCCTTTCTACCCCACATCTTCTCTTCTTCCCTTTTTCCTTCTCCTAGTTTTCCAGGACTTTTTATTTTCCTTTGTATTTTATGTTTCGGTAAACTAATAAAATTTGTAGGCAGATGTTGCATTATATCCCCTGCTATGAGTCCTGAAAATAGTGACCTTATAGATGTAGTTTTGATTTGTTGATAAGTTTCTCAGTTGAATTGTAAGTATGTAGTTAGGCAGATGTTGATAAGATACATGATTCTGGCTAATGAAACATCTATAAGACAATCAAGTTCAGAGAGCTGAGCCACAAATACTCTCCTTTATCAAAGCTGTCTTAGCTACTCTTCTATGAGAAAGGATGCTTTTAATCTTTGCTTCTTCAGACCTCTTCCTCAGTGCATTCTTACTTACAAAACCTCATCATGCTCTCTCTTCCTACAATACCCACCGTAAATCCTCGTTGCTATCACAGCCAAAAGAACATTCCCAGAGCAGGAAAACCACAGCACAATCCAAAACCAATGAGGGCGTATTTGGTGATCTGCAAAATTCAAGCAAAATCATTTGGAATGTTATTCTAACACAGGTGGATAGGAGCTTTTATCTTATCTTTTTGCAGATTGCCTGAGACTTCTACTAAACTAAATAATGAAAGGTGCATTAGAAAGCCAGGTTATTGATTCTTTGAGCTCAGCATGTTCTCCTTGACCTTGCAAGCTTTGACACATGTGATATTCCAAGCCTTTATCAAGTAAAACATTCACTTCTTTATATTAAATTCAGTGGGGTCAAACCAGTGGTGGGTGTCATAATTTTTTACTACCGGTTCTGTGGGTGTGGCTTAGTGGGCGTGGCATGGCTTGGTGGGCATGGCTTGGTGAGTATGGCTTGGGAAGGATACTGCAAAATCCCCATTTCCTCCCAATCAATTGGGACTCAGTAGGCAGAGAATAGATTGGGGCAAGGCCAATCAGAGATGGGATTTACTGGTTCTCCGAACTACTCAAAATTTCCACTACCGGTTCTCCAGAACTGGTCAGAACCTGCTGAATACCACCTCTGGGTCAAACAGATCCCAAGGAACTACCAGATGACTTGATAAGGGCTGATGTGGTTCCCATTTTCAAAGAAGGAAACATAATGGAGCCAGGATATTACAGACCTACCAGCCTTAGTACCTGGGAAGATTCTGGAAAAGATAATCAGGCAATGAATATGTGAACACCTAGAGGCAAGCAAAGTAATAACCAGAAGCCAACATGGATTTGTCAAAACAAATCATGCCAGTCACATCTTACTTTGACAGTGTGACAAAATTAGTGGACCAGCAAAATGCTGTGGATATAATTTACTTGACTTCAGTAAGGCATTTAATAAAGTAGACCGCAATCTACTACTTGATAAGATAGAAAAATGTACATTAGACAACATCACCACCAAATGGATTCATAATTGGCTGACCAACTGCACTTAAGGCATAGTCCTTAATAGAACTGCATCTACATCAAAGGGAAGGATGCAGTGGGGTATCTCAAGGCTGTGACTTTGGCCCAGTACTCTTCAATATCTTCATGAAAGGTTTATGTAAGGGAATAGAAGGAGAACTCATCAAATTTGGAGATGACATCAAGTTGGCAGGAATAGCAATACTCCAGAAGAAAGGCTCAAGATCCAGATGAATCTTGACAGATTTGAACATGGGACTCCAACTAACAAAATGAAATTCAATGGTAAGTAACAAAATGTTCTACATTTAGGCAAGAAAAAATAAATGGATAGGTATAGAATAGGTAGTACCTGGCTCAATAGTAATAACTATGAGAAGGATCTTGGACTTCTAATGGACAATCGCTTAAACATGAGTCAGCACTGTGCTGTAGTTGCCAAAAAAGCCAATGCAGTCCTAGGGTGCATTAACAGATGGATAGAATCAAGATCACTTGAAGTATTAGTATCACTTTATAATGCCTTGGTAAGGCCACACTTGGAACAGTAATAAGTAATATCAGTGAATATAAATGGACTAAATTCAGTAATAAAAAGAAGAAGGATATTTAACAAACCTATTCTCCAAAGCACCTGAAGGTAGAACAAGAAGCAATGGATGGAAACTAATCAAGGAGAGAAGCAACCTAGAACTAAGGAGAAATTTTCTGTCAGTGAGAACAATTAATCAGTGGAGCAGCTAATGGTTGTGTGGGCTTCCATTTTCACTTAGATATAAACTGCTATTAAAAAAACTTGAAAAGGCAAGCTTTTCAAAAAAAATGCGTTGCCTTTCTCAGTCTGAGAATCTTTCCTGAAATTAATGAACTTACCTGCCTGTTGAACAACATCTAATTTTGCACTTTTTCTTCTTCTGGATGAGGTATCTTCAGAAGACTTGATGTTTTCGTAGACTAGGTCAGCATCCATAGTCAACTGCAACCCAGAATAGAAAGGCTACGTATAAGTGAGACGTTCTTAATGCGCCTGCGTATAACTAGAGGAAATGGTGTTGATCTACACTGCCTAAGTGTATGTATACTCTCTGCCCATATGCAGTTGTGGTTATATGTTCCCACTCTGAAAGGAGAAAAATCTCTACTCATACAGTTCAACTGTTGTATCTTTCCAGATGGCAGTGTAAGTGAAACTAAGAATCATTGTTGTGATTTACAATGAAAACTAAGATAAAAGATGTTCATTTTTCCTTTTCTATGTATGTTTGTTCTCTCCTTAACAGGACAGGAGATTCAATAGGTGAGACTTCTCCCCAAAAGAAACTACATTTGCTTAGGACACTTGCACAAAAACTCTGCTAATTGGATGTTTTGAGAATTGCAGTCCTGATGTAACTGGAGAACACCAGACAAGGAATGTGTTATAACTGTTTAACCATGTTGTACAGGAAGTCCTCAACTTACAACCACAATTGAGCCCAAAATTTCTGTTGCTAAGTGAGACATTTGTTAACTGAGTTATGTCCCATTTTATGACCTTTCTTGCTGCAACTGTTAAGTGAATCTTTGCAGTAGTTGAGTTAATAGGACAGTTGGTAAGTGAAATCTGCCTTCCCCGTTGTCTTTGCTTGTCAGAAGTTTGCAAATGCTGTTCACATGACCCCAGGACATGTCAGATATTGCCTACGTATGATGCCCCAGGCACCAGAAGGGGTTAAGTCTTCTAAGTCTACAGACATCCCATGTGACTGTATAAACCAATGAACTCCCTTATTGGAGTCATACCCACAAATCAATTGGATATCTTCCCTAATTCTCTCCATCCATCTCAGCAAGACAGCAGTGAACTTCTCTCCCTCTCAACCTCTGAGTCATACAATTAGGGTAATAAATGCAGCAGGACACCCTGTTCATTATTGTATATTTGTAAATAATAAAATAAGTTTTAAACCTGAAGCTGTATGGCCTAAATAACTTCCGCATAGACTGATTGAGCACGACCATCAGTATATATCTGACAGGACACTCCGACTGTCGTAAGTATGAACCAGTTGCCAAGCATCTGAATTTTGATCACGTGCCCATGGCGAATCGTTGTAAGTGTGAAAAATGATCATAAGTCACTTTTTTCAATGCCGTTGTAACTTTGAATGGTCACTAAATGAACTGCTGTAAATTGAGGTCTATCTGTGTTACATCTGTTGCAATCTGTATTGGATTTAGAAGTCCAGCCCTGCACTGGCCAGATTATAGCAGCCGTCTTAAAACAACTGCTTTCTTTTTGCAATCATGGAGAAATTCTAAAGAGTTCCTCTATCTCAGTTGCTGAAATACCTCAGCTCCGAGGAGTGAAACATTATTTGCTGCATCATCTCAAACCACACATTTTGGAATGACCGTTCCTATTTCCTGTATATCAGAAAACATGTTAGCTATTAACTCTGGTCAGAATAAATGCCAGTCTTAAAAGCTCTTTTGCAAACAGGAGATTTATTATTCTAATAAGCCTGACCATTATCTCTATCTCCATAGCGTGCAGTCTCTTATAAACTAAACGCCTCACATCCGTTTTTTCAGGCTGCAATTTCTTCAGAACAGGAATTCATAGTGGTTTTGGTTTTTTGAAGGTAATGAACACCTATCAACTCTATTTAGATAATAACACAGCCTGGTTTTAAAACAGTGTCTTTTTTTACAGAATGCTGGAAAAATGTTTGAATTTTGCTCTCTGGAAAGGAAGGCCGTTGCTTGAAAAGGAAAAAATGGGCTTCCAATTTGTTTGTTTGTAGGTTTGAAGACCCCCAAGTCTTTTAATCCTGGGTGATCGTAATAAATCTAATTAATAATAGAACACTACTGACTGTTGTTGAAAGTGTAAAGCTTTCATAGTCAAGGATGTTATTTGCTGCTTCAAAAGCAAAGTAAAACACTGCAGTATTCATGTGTCTTCATAAACAGAGTGGAAAGGTCCTGAGATTTTATTTTGTTTTAATTGAACATGGGACACAATGAAAGGCATAGATTGGGGCTGGGCCACCAACTTCCATAAAAGCTTCACTGGCTGCCAGCAAACTCAAGGACATTGCTGGGTATAATGATCTGAGGACAGACCCTCCCACACACACATCTCAGCCAAGAATCATAAAATAAAATGGGTGGGAGATCCTACAGCCATATAATCCTCAGACGGAGTCTTTCATTCTTTTATCAGCAAGTGAAGTATCAAAGAGATGCTGAGCCATCAATCTTGGAAACAACAGATCTGGCTGATAACAGCTTCCCTGTTGCAGTAAGGAGGAGTGGAAGAGGAAGCCTGCAATAATATTTAGAAGGAATCAGTAAACCACATCCCTTCCAAAACTGGCAGGGCAAGCCACACTGTATATAAACATGAAACAAACCCCACACTGATAACGTTACCAAAGAATCAGATTTATTGCTCAAGCCCAGTGGTGGAATACAAATAATTTACATCCAGCTCTCTGCTCTAATGATCAGCTGGGTGGGTGTGGCCATGGAGGGTGTGGCCAGGGGTTTGACAGGCAGCACTCGGCCTCCTGCACCCCCCTGGGAGGAAAAACGGGCCGTGGGGGGGGGCACACCACCACCCCGTCCCCCATTTTGGGCCTGGGAGGTGTCCCTGAAGCCTCCTGGGAGTCAAAACGGGGCGTGTGGGGATTCCTGGAAGGGCGGGGAGGGGAAGGGGTATGGTTAGCCAGAAATTTAACTACTGCTTCACCCAAACTGGCTGAATCCCACCACTGCTCAAGCCTGTTCACAAAAATATTTAACTTAAAGTTCAATAGTAAATTGGCGCCAGATAAGGGTCAACGGAATTAATGAGCCTGAGTGGCGTAGCAGGCTAATGCCTCCTACTAAGGCAGCATTTAACATCCAGATGCCTGCAATTACTGCGAGTTCAATTCTCACCAGGCTCAAGGTTGACTCAGCCTTCCATCCTTTCTAAGGTGGGTAAAATGAGGACCCAGTTTGTGGGGGCAATAAGCTGACTTTGTATAAAATATACAAAAGTATGAAGGCTATTGCTTAGCGCATTGTAAGCTGCCCTGAGTCTCCGGAGAAGGGCGGCATATAAATAAAAAAAAATTAAAAGCGGGGGGGGGGGGCTGAACTTAACGTAACCACGCTGTGTTGATGAGGTCTTAACTTCACCCTCTAGGTCTGCCTGCTCTTCTCTATACCTACCTAGGTAATGCAATGTCTGCAAGCAAATAACTAAGCTCAGAGAGCACCAAGGACTCGACAGCTATTTGTTTAGAAAGAGAGATTTTTCTGAAGCCATTGTTCTTCTGCTTCAGCCGTCTTCGGCTCTTGCAAATTCCAGAAATGAATCAAAGGCTAATGAGGAGATGGAATGCCCCATTTTTCCAGGCTTAGCCCATGGACTCCTATTGCATTATCTCTTTTATTTTAAACGGACTTGTTTCTATCTCTAGCAGAGGGAGGAACTGGATTAACCCATTATGTTCATGACTGACAGCCACGCCTTAGTTGTGGAGTCCTGTAAGTCTGAGGCTACAAAATAGTGTGCTGGATCCAGCTTGCCCGGCTTGCAAGTGACAGTTGTTAAATATATATGTTATATTTGTATATTGTTTGGGTAACAGACTTTCGGTTTCACGGGCTTTTCTGCTCTGTATTTCAATGGCTGACCTTGGCTAGCAGGTGCTCCTCGTTCCTCGACCGGCATGACTTGGTTTCTCTTCTCTGATATCTGATTGAGAATTTTTTGAGCTGGTAAACCTTATTTTATTCCTGCCATCTGGGGAGCTGGCTTTGCTTTTCAGGTTTACATCGTTTCCTGAGAAACGAGAACCTTCTCGTGAGAAAAGGTTTCCTTCTTTATTTAGCCAAGTTGAGATGATTAACTCTTTTTTTTTTCTTCTAGCCGCAACCATGTGCCATTTCCTGAAAGCCTATTCTCTGAAAGACAGTGTCAACCGTCCCAATCATTCACCTAGCAAAAAAAAAACCACACTCCTGGACCATTATTTTGCTGAGAGTATAATTTATTAGAGCTTAAATAGTTACAGAAGTAGCGAAGCTGGCTCTGGCAGTTTCCCGTGCAAACAATGCAATTAGCTTTTCCCTGGCCATTCCCTCCCCCCCACCAATTATCAACAAATGTCCAATTAGGTGTTTGTATATTGTTTGGGTAACAGACTTTCGGTTTCATGGGCTTTTCTCAGTGGTGGGTTGCTCCCGGTTCCGCCCGGTTCGGCCGAGCCTCTAGTGGTGACGATGTGATGTCACCGAACTGGTTTTCTTTGACTAGGAGATGGACCCTCCCACCCACCCCCACTTTATTCCTATCTTTATTTCTCAGTTTTTAGCCCAGCTGATAGGCGCGGCAGAGTGGATTGCCGCACTTCAGCTGGGCAGATACCTAATGCGCTTGCAAAGCGCGTGAGCGAAGAGAACCGGTGGTAACACTGGTTGGAACCCACCACTGGCTTTTCTGCTTTGTATTTCAATGGCTGACCTTGGCTAGCAGGTGCTCCTCATTCCACGACCGGCATGACTTGATTTCCCTTCTCCTCCCCATCCCCATCTCCTCCCTACGTTCCAATCCTCTTCCCTCCCCCCATTGCTACTGTCAGGCTGTCAGCGAAGCTTGCCTTGCAAAATGGCAGGCATAAGAGACAGGAGTATAATAATTGTCAATCATTCATATTTTTTTATTCATGGTAAACCTAACAGCAAGTGGAAGGAATATTTGAACTCAGAAGGGTGTGTTTGCGTCTGGTTTCCATATCTACAGCTGAAAGAAAGGTTTTACTTATCTTGTGGTTTTGAAGCGGTTAAAAATGAATTTGACATTGCATTGCGTTCTAAAGATGAACACCTTATTGCCAAAATTTCAAAAATGCTTCTGAAGTTAAATTGAGAAAGTGAACACTGTATGATTCAATACACCTAAAATTTTTGACTATAATACTTGAGCTGTGGGAAAATACGTGAACTAAATGACTGAAACTGACGTTAAACCGTAACATTAATTTCTATAAAATGAAGTACCATTGGTATTTAATGCCTGATAAATTGTCAGAGATGTGTAAAGGTGTTTCAAAGGTTTGCTGGAAATGTAATTGTAAAGAAAGTACTTTTTATCATGTGTGGTGGACTTGTGACAAGGTAAAGAAGTACTGGGACCAGATTTACATCCAGAAGATTCTTAAAATAAACATACAGTGAAAACCAGAAAGTTTTCTTTTAGGACTATTGTACAAAGAACTGAAAAAAAATTGTTCTTGTAATGTCAAGCGCAGGAAATCAGGAACCAAGACAGTTCAAAACAGTGCAGGTTTATTGCATGCTAACGTTCTCTACAAGAATCTGAACTACTAACAGTCAAAGCAAATTGGTGGTAGATAAAAATTCAAGGTGGGCTGGATTTAGATCTCTTGTGGGCATGAAAGGACTCAAGACTAATGAGGTGCTTGACCCCTCCCAGGGAGGGGCCAGCCTGGAGTGGGATTTGGGAGTTCTCCGAACTGCACACAATCTTTGCTAGAGGTTCTCCTGAACCTCTCCGAACCCCCAGCAGCCCACCCCTGCTGAACAAAAGTTCAGTTTTGTTGGTAATTAAACAAAACTGAACGAAACAGTTACCAACAAACATCCTGCTCAGGGGTGAAATCTACTTACCTTCCCAACCGGTTCGGAAGTGCACGCACCATATGCACACGTGTGCTTGCTTGGACCCTCTGTGCATGCACAAACCCTTCTGCGCATGCACAGAGGGTAAAGAATAGGTTACTCCTGGTTAAAACCAGGAAGTAACAACAATGTGGTGGGTGGGCAGAGCCTCGCATCGCCATCGCTACCAGTTCTCCAAACCACCGGTCGCCATCGCTACCAGTTCGGTCAAACCGGTCCAAACCGGGAGCATTTTATCCTTGCCCCTGCTCCATAGATCAACAGGGGCCTGAGAAGGGGCCTGCCGAGGAACACAAATAGACAAGGCTACAAAGGATGCTCAGACAGAGCATGGACAAAGAATGCTCTATGGATAAGGGGGCCATGGGCAAGACTTTGCCTACATTGGGTAATGAACTTTTGTCTCTGATTGGCTAATTGAGTGTATAAGATCTAGACACATCTTTTTTTAAAAAATTTGATTTATATGCCGCCCTTCTCCGGAGACTCAGGGCGGCTTACAATGCGCTAAGCAATAGTCTTCATACTTTTGTATATTTATACAAAGTCAGCTTATTGCCCCCACAAACTGGGTCCTCAATTTACCTACCTTAGAAAGGATGGAAGGCTGAGTCAACCTAGAGCCTGGTGAGATTCGAACCTGCAATAATTGCAGGCAGCTGGTGTTAATAACAGGGTGCTTTAGACCACTGTACTACCAAGGCTCTTCCTAGGTGTGGCTCTTTTCCTTGCATACTTTTTGTATATACAGTAGGACCTCTGGTCACGAACGCTTCTGACCATGACCAAATTGGGTTCCGACCAAAAAATTCACTTTTTTTTTTCACGGACGATTTCCCCTTCCGCACCATTTTTTTTGGAAGTGCCAAATTTCCAAAATTAGGTTCAGGTCACAACCAAATCAGGTTGCGGTCAAAGTTACGGAACGAATTATGGTCATGATCAGAGATTCTACTGCATGCATATGGAATAAGTTCACCCAGTTCTTCTTTGTACAAATAAAAGCTGTTATTTTCTACGCCTCTTCTTGGATCTTATTTTGGCATTCTGGTGACTCAAGTGCAGTCTGTCTGGACCTTCACAGAGGAACTCATTAACTTTGTAAGGAAGGAAGTTACATATTCTGGCCAGAAACATAAAGCACTAATTTTCAGGAAAAAGAAACAACTCATTTTCATTTTGTCACATGACACATTGCGTACTAAGTTTTGTTTTCTGACTATGAAACACTATTGGTTTTTAACTTCTAAGATTTTATTTCAATCACTGTCAAGTTTACGAATTTCTGAAATCCAAGGTTGACCTGTGTAGAAACAAGTTTCCTCTTTATTCTTTTAGACAGAACCAGCTGTTTCTTTTGTATCCTAATTTTTCAAAATATTATTTTAAAAAAAAGTTCAGAAGATTTTTCCTAATTCATATATTTGTCTTTTTCCCCCCATTTATCAGAAAACCAAAAGCAAAAAAACCCAAAAAATACTGGAAAAAATGGGGAAGAGCCAAAGGTTCCTGCCTCTCTCTCTCCCCAAATAATTCTTGCTTTCCCCACATGCTTTCAACTTTCTAGGCCACTATGTCTCTCTCTTTTTTTAAAAGTTTTTATTTATATCATATTAAAAAAGAAATTGGACATGGTACGACCATCCTGGCGTTATCTCCGCCACACACACTTAAAGAGCTTTGGTGGCACAGCAGACTAAAGTGCTAGTAAGTAACACCAGCTGCCTACAATTACTGCAAGTTCAAATCTCACCAGGCTCAAGGTTGACTCAGTCTTCCATCCTTTCGAGGTAGGTAAAATGAGGACCCGGATTGTGGGGGCAATAAGCTGACTTTGTTTAAAAAAAGAACACCGCTTGGGGGGGCTGAAAACCCTACTAAGCAGGTATATACAAAAAGTATGAAGGCTATTGCTTAACGCATTGTAAGCCGCCCTGAGTCTCCGGAGAAGGGCGGCATATAAATCGAACCAATAAATAAATAAATAAATAAATAAATAAAGTTTAACACAATAAAGTATCTTATAAACCCAGCATACCTTGCTAATTATATACACATATTTGACCCCCTATATACCTTTATATTTAGATAGATTACATCATCTTTTGGCCTACACTTCTTAGTTATTTCCTGTTCCGACTTCCATTTCTCAAATCCAACCATTGATAAAATCTATTCCAAATCTCATAGTATTCTGTCCCCCCTTTGTTTTTTACCTCTAGCGTCAATCTATCACATTCTGCACAGTCTAATATTTTCTTTATTATCTCCCTTTCTAGAGGTATATTCTCATTCTTCCACTGTTGGGCATATACATTCTCGCTACCATTATGATATGCAATATTAAGTATGTTAACCCTTTACTGTAATCTTCTGTTATGATTCCTAATAAAAATATTTCTGATTTAAATTCCAATCTTCGTCCAATCATTTTTTCCAGCCACATCTGAATCTTTCGCCAATACTCTTTTGCTTTTCTACATGTCCACCACATATGGTAGTAGGTGCCCGGTGATTGGTCACATTTCCAGCATTTCAGTGATTTTGGCCAATCTTGCTGGTGGTAAATGCCACCTATAGTACATTTTATATAAGTTTTCCGTGTATGATGTGGCCAAGATTAATTTCCTATTCCTTTCACAGTGTGAAAGTGTGTCTCAATCTCAGCAACTTTACAATGTGCGGACTTCAGCTCCCAGAATTCCCCAGTCATCATACTGGCTGTTTGAATTCTAGAAGCTGAAGTCCACACATCTTAAAGTAGCTAAGGTAGAGAAAGATTGTAACCAGGAATGATGGGCTGTCAATATCAGTAGTACCAGATAATTAATGGACAATTCTCACAAACTATTTAAAAAAAATAATTGTCTTTTTTCAATTACTGCCAGAAACTAATCAACTTTTAAACAAGCACAGACCAGGTGGGGAAGCAACAATCTGTAATGATTTAGCAAGCTGATCTATCAATCCTGAAAATAAATAAACTCATGACCTGTAAATAATTTCTCTACTTCTTAGAAAACCACAATTATAGTCAATGTGAAACTGGCTAAAAGCTGTGAAGATGCAAACTGTTTTCTTAGAAGTTGATTTAAGACCACATAAGACCAATTTCTTTTCTCATTTCTCAGTCATAAGACTCTCCAACCACTGCGGTTGGGTGAACATAATTTGACATTTTGAATGATAAGACACTAATGTGCCTCTAGAGCTGTTGGCTGCTGCTTCTTGAGCAGTGCCAGTAAAAGATGAGTGAAATTCTCTCTGCCATTTCCTTTAATTCAGTATCTGCTGCTTTCATTGCTGCATACAACAGACATCTGCTTTGAATCTGTCGTAGACCTACGATAAGAAAGTTTTGAAGTCTTTCAAAAGCTTAATGGCACTAGAGAAGATGGTTATCAAGAGACTTTGTCCAAATTCTGAGCTCTGATCTTGAACCATATCTCTGTTGATGAAGATAAGCAAATCATTGCAAATTAGAGATAATATTACAGTACTCACATTATTCAAAATGCAAGCTTCAGCTAGCTAATCATATGACGACACAGAGCCCTGGCTAAAGCAAAGCTTGCTGAGGAACTCTGGGAGTTGAAGTCCACAAGTCTTAAAAGTTGCCGAGGTTGGAGACCCCTGGGTCTAGATTGTGTTCTTAAAAAGCACCCATCACTTTAGAAGTTATTTGCTTCCACATAACTGCACTTTTCTGTAGCTCAAATGCCCAAAATACAGAGTTAGCAACCTCTGGTTAGCAACTCTTACAAAATGGCATAGACCAGTCTTCTATAGCACCTACAGCTAAGAGCACTCCCTGAATCCCAAATCACCATGCTGGATGAAGAGTTTGGGAACCTGTAATTTATCTGGAGGGTTTCAGATTGAGGAAAATTTGCCTAGTTCGGGTTTTTTAAAATGTTTTTCTGCCAATGAAGGATGTTTTGGAAGAAATGTCCATCTGGGTTCAGTTCCAAGTGGGGAGAAAGACACTGGAAACATGGTGGATGATTGAAAAGAAGGTTTATTGATGAACAGGATCACATGACTTGAGATTCTGGGCAAAAAAAAAAGGAAGAGATGCTGAGAGTCCCTGGGTTTTATGCCCTCTGTGGGCTTTTGAATTTGAGCTTGTATTCTGATTGGTTGTCAGACTCCAATGGGGACATGCAGGGGTAACTTTGTAGGTTGTCTGTGTCCCAGGCTTGGTTGAGCCTTGCTGGGTGATGATGTAATGAAGGGGCTTTGGGCAATTCCTACTATGGCTCTGCCTGAAGGAGGTAGATCTTTGTTATGTAGAATAGACAGGCCCAGGTTTTAATGGCCCATTGACAAAGTGAGGGGGCTGAGTATCTGCCTCCCTTTTAGGGGAAATATTCTGCCCTTTTAATATTTCCTAAAATATCACATTTTCCTAGGAGTGGGTGGGTGCTAACTTCCTACAATGTGTTGCAATAAAACAAAACCACTGAAATGGCATTGTATGAATGTTCAGCCCTTTAAATTTCTGTGCGTGCATGACTCACCGTTCTGTCTGTTTATTAGATCCATGTTGCTCAACCTTGGCCACTTGAAGATGTGTGAATTTCAACTCCCTGAATCCCCCAGCCGGCGTGCTCTGGGGATTATCCATATATCCATTTATCCATATATCTTCAAGTGGCCAAGGTTGAGAAACACTGCATAGATGCACATCCAATTGTCATTGAAGAACACAAGGCAACATATTAACACTCTCTTCTCCTAGTTTTCCCCATAGCAATAACTTTGTGAAGTAAGTTGAACTGAGACTGATCGATTGGCCTAAAGTCATCTAGAGGGTTTCCATGGCTGAAAACAAATGAGAACAAGTGTCTCCCTATTCCTTCATATTTACCTTTGCCATTCTACTTAGACTAGTTCTCAAAGCACCAAGACTGTTTGTAGATGACATAGCACCTCAGGTAGCGTTCCACTATGGCATTGGTTCTCTCCACAGCCCCATTGGTACTTGGGTGGAATGCCGAGCTTAACCCCTGAGATGACCCTAGCATCCTGATGAATTCCTGCCAAAACCTGGCCATGAACTGGACCCCCCCGATCCAAAATTATCCTCCGCAGTGCACCGTGGAGGCGATATATGTGTACGAGGAACAGTTTAGCCAGCTTCTGTGCTGATGTCAAGCCAGGGCAGGGTATAAAATGTGCCTGTTTTGAGAACAGATTGATGACTTTCCATATGACGGTTTGGCTGTTGCTCTCCAGTAAGTCCACAATGAAGTCCATGGCCATCTCCTTCCATGCCTGTATAAGGTCGGCCACAGACTGTAGGAGGCCAGGGGACTTCACTATGTGGGGTTTTGTGGTTGCATAGACCAGGCAGGTTTTTAATTAGTCCTCCATGTCATGTGGCATTCTGGGCCACCAGAACTGTCCAGAATTTTATTTTAAAATTCTGTAGAATCTAAAATTAGAGATCTAGTTATTCTTTTCGCACCTCGTGCTGCCAAACGCAAAAAATCAACTGCTGTTATTAGTGATTTGCCTCTGAATTTTGGGAGTGGAGGTGGAAAAAAGGAAGCAAAAAAAAACAGCGTATGGATCATGACATATAATTGGGGTAAATTGGATATGTTGTTTGTAACATTTTATTAACCACCCACATGGTAACTCTGGCTGGTTTACAATATAAAAAGCTAAACGTATATAATTTATAATTTATATAAATGCAATACTATAAATATTGTAAAATTAACTTACAGTGGGCGGAATATAATGAGAAGGGGAGAAGGTGGGATCTGTTCTTAATCAATCAACTACTCCCAGTATGGAGCCCCCCAATTGGTAAAAGTTGGGGGACCTTTTTTTTCCCAATATGCCGCATACTGAAAAATTGCATAATATTGCAATTGTGATATGTGCATATGAAATCAAACGGTGGTTTCTGTTTGGTTTCCAGTTAAGCATCTCAATTTTACGGTAAATGCTTTTAAGAATACTTGAAAATACAGAAAGGGCCATTTTCACCTACGGTTTCTGTATCCCTAGAGACCTTGTTCTCTTTTGATCTCTGTGGAACCTCTTTTCTTGCCAGTAAAGATTTGAATGGTGGAAATAATTTGAAAGTTTCAAAAACTCTGCTATTCACTCTGCGATCGAATGTGAGTTCTATTCTTATGCATAAGAATCAAGATTCCTTATTATTTATTTCTAGATGTCTATGATAGTGCTGGAAGCCTATTGTGGAATTTCAGGCCAATCATGTTCAATCAATATTTAATCCAAATGCCTGAAAATCTTCTCTCACAAAACAACTCAGAAGTAACCACCACTATCATCAGTCTTAGGTGGTTCTAGGTTTTAACCAGTACAAAGAATATGAAATCATCCCATCTAACCCAAGCGCTTTCTTCCTTTTGCATTCTGCTTATAATAGAATTTTTTATTGGCCAAGTGTGATTGGACACACAAGGAATTTGCCTTGGTGCCTATGCTCCCAGTGTACATAAAAGAAAAGATATGTTCATCAAGAATCATAAGGTACAACACTTAATGATAGTTATAGGGGACAAATGATACAAGCAACAAAATTACAGTCATACAGTCATAAGTGGAAGGAGATGGGTGATGGGAACGATGAGAAGATTAATAGTAATGCAGACTTAGTAGATAGTTTCACAGTGTTGAGGGAATTATTTGTTTAGCAGAGTGATGGCGTTCGGGAAAAAATTGTTATTGTGTCTAGTTGTTCTGGTGTGCAGTGTTCTATAGTGTCGTTTTGAGAGTAGGAGTTGAAACAGTTTATGTCCAGGATGCGAGGGGTCTATAAATATTTTCACAGCCCTCTTTTTGACTCGTGCAGTATACAGATCCTCAATGGAAGGCAGGTTGGTAGCAATTGTATATAAATTATAATTATATAAAATTACAATTAGAATAATCTTTCTCCAATGTTTCAATCAGCAATGTAAATATTCTACCCTTCATTATCATGCTAATTGCAAATTGATCCTGCTTAGGTAGGACCAGACAAAAATGGCCTTTTAAAGTTCCCCAACAGTTTTTTAGGCAGTGCAATTGAGTTTGAATTCTGTATCTTTTGCCATCCAGCAATTTATAACATCTTCTAGAGCAATGGCTGGCTGGGGAATTCTGGGAGTTGAAGTCCACCCATCTTAAAGTTGGTAAGGTAGAGGAGCTCTATTCTAAAGTTAGCCAATCATCGTGAAGTAACATGAATGAGGGCAGGCTTCCTATCACTAAATCTGGTTGGGTGATGCTATGAAGGTCCTATAAAACTTTAGTATGTAAATAGCCTACAATGTAGGCCCTACATCAATCAAAATAAGATAAAGAATATTTGAGAAGGGGAACCAAGAGTCATTTTCAAATAGGAGGTACAAATAATATAGTGATCAGGTATTATCTGAACCCATTTTGCACGCTGGGCATTGCCTAGTCATCAATCAGCAACTGATTAATTGAAATGCTGGTGTACAATTTAGGAGACTAATCACATGGAGATTTGCAGGGTCAATTTTATATCTTTATAAATTGACATTGACATTGTAATTCATCACCTCCAGTCCCTGGGGATCTGCAGGGAGTGATCAGTATCAATGAATAAAGATGCCAGAATATGCCAGAAGTTTCTCCTGGCTAGTTTACCAATTTTCAATGGGCGAGTAAATTTGAAGATCTCAGAAGCCAAATCTGCAATATCTTCTGGATTTAAGAGAGATCAGGTCTGGTTCCTCATTAAAAAAAAAGAACAAAAATATTCAACTTAAATTTTTTATGGTGTGCAACCAGCACAAAGAAGGTGATGTAGATGTAATAGGCCACCAATTTCATCAGTACAGGAAATCCCAGAATTCTTCAGCCACCATGCTGGCTGGGGTATTCTGGATGTTGAAGTCCACATTATCTTAAAGGGGCCAAGGCTGAGAAACATTGTACTTAGAGCATCTCGTAACAATGGTGGTTCAAATGGTGTTAAAATGTTATGGAATGAAGAGATTGAGAGTCATCTCAAAGGGCAAACAGAATCAGATTTTATTATTGCAATAAGGTTCAGAGTCCGATTCATACCTGGAAGTCTGAACAAAATTATGGGTCGGGGACCCTGGTCTTTATACAGTTTCAAACAAAGGATTCTGTGAACTCAGCAGTTTTCATTTAGAAACATTTGTTACATCAAAGAGACATTTCCTAATTACAAAAGTTCTTACATGTCTTGCCAAACAAATATAACTTTTCTGAAAATTATCTTTGGTGATAGAGACTCACTGTCTCATTTTGGTATCCTTGACATTTGTAACTTTCAAACAGTATGTCACCCAAGATATGGGTCTTTCTGACAGCGAGGGGTCCTCCCTTACAGAATGTTGCTTATACAGAGGAGTTTGGCTGGCTTTTGTATTTTTACACTGGATACATTTGGAAAGGAATACTAGAAAGATGTCCAGTGGTCATTTAGTAGGTCCCGCATTCATCATCATCATTATTATTAGAGAGGGCCCTTCAGTGGTCATCTAGCTGGACCCGCATTTCCTACTTTATAAAGACTTGCAGCAAAAGTCTTCACCCTCTAGGTTTTTCAGTCTTTGTGGAAGAAAATTGAGGCCATCACTGCCCATCCCAGGGTTGCTGGGGGATTAAGACACAGAACACAACCAATTAAACCATCTCTGGAATGGTTGGATGCCAAAATCAGGAATGATTAAGAATAAGTCAGTTAAGTCAGTATTTGTTTACTTAACAAATGCAAAAGGCACAAGTTTGCCAAAAATGAAATCTACCTACATCTGTCAACCTCTAGGTATAACTAGTGGTGAGATTCAGCCGGTTCACACCAGTTTGGCCAAGCCAGTTGTTAATTTTTTGCATAGTTCAGTGAACCAGTTGATCACACCACTGGCTGGCCCCGCCCCACCCTGCCCCGCCCCACCCTGCCCCGCCCCACCCCGCCCTGCCCACCGGGACTGCCATTCAAGGTGGGGAGGTTGCAGGGGCGTGCGTGGGAGCCACCCTGATCAGCTGGGAGGTGGTACATGGACCATCCGTGCTGATCAGCTGGGAGGCTCCCCCTCCCCATGGTCCATTTTTGGCAGGGACGGCCTCCTGCAAAATCCTACAGCAACCACCTGCAGGAAGCAAAATATTTCTTTTCTTATGGACTCTGTTTTATGCCCAGCTGTGTGGTTGTTAAAGAGGCAGCTTTTTATATCAGACAACGCTGAAAACCATAACTGGAGGAAATGAATTGTGGGCGGGAGGGGAGGTTAGGAAGAGGCATATCAAAGAATAGCAGAGTCAGAAGGGACCTTGGAGGTCTTCTAGTCCAACCTCTGCTCAAGTAAGAGGAAACCTTATACCAGTGATGGCTAACCTTTTTGCCATCGCGTGCCAAAAGCGGGGGGGCGCGGTGGGGTCACACGCACGCGTGCCCACATCCATAATTCTATGTGCCCTGCTCCCCCCGCTTTTGGCACACGATGGCATGGTGGGCCCGTTTTTTGCTCTCCTCAGGCTCCAGAGCCTTTCTAGGAGCCCGGGGAGGGCAAAAATGGCCTTCCCCACCCCACCAAAGGCCCTCCGGAGGCCGGTAACAGTGTGTTTTCTGACTTCTGGTGGGCCCAGAAGGCCTGAAAATCAACTGGCTGGTATACGCATGTGTGCCAGAGCTGAGCTCGTGTGCCCACTGATATGGCTCCGCGTGCCACCTGTGGCACCCGTGCCATAGGTTCGCCATCACGGCCTTATACAATTTCAGACAAATGGTTGTCCAATCTCTGTCACTGCGTTCTTGTATTTACCAGCTGAACTCTCATCTTCTGGACTATTACACTTGCCGTAGATGCTCACTCTTATCTCTCTAAGCTAACTGCGCATCCTCCACATTCCAATCCTCCTTCATCTTACTTCTTTTGTTCTCCCTGCCAGAGAGGTCCAGCAGGAACGCTGCCAAGATGTAGCTAATTAATTAGCAAGAATTATTTTTATTTTACTTTTACAATAAAATGAGTTTTCTTAGAAAATACTTCTTCGGGTTTGTTTTCTCAAAGTATATTTGTGAGGAGAAGCCACGGTCCAAACCTCTAACCAAGGTGTGATTGTCTCAGAGCCAGGATGGGATCAATCAACGCCCTGACAATCTCTTTTTGGAAACTTTCAGTGTTGGAGCACCCACAACTTCTGGAGGCAAATTGTTCCACTGATTAATTGCTCTAAAGAAATTTAACTACAGTTAAGATTTAATTTCAGGATGAAATCTTCTTCGGCAGAAGGTCCTTGGAGCAAATGCTGAAGTTGGGGAAAGCCCAAGGCTCAACTAGAGGACCGACTCGACCACACTCACCATATAAAGCAGAAGATCCTTGTACCAGCCTAAAACTCAAAATGGAGAGAGCAAAGCCAGGATGGCAACTCAACCATTGTATTTGGTCAGTGACTGTCTTGGCAGCAATAATAGACTGCTCCTTCCTGAAATGGTGCAGACCAGTCTGGATGTCCCAATGGTCTTCATTCAAATATCAGATTTGGCCCATTTTAGCTTCCAAGCCAGAAAAGGTTTGACTGTAGGGGTGTGAGTGGTTACAGGGATTTCCTGTGACAAACAAAGCACACAGATTGCAACACAGCTGTGGGAAAGATGTGAAGAGAAGAACTGAACATTGAAATCTGTCTCACACTATCTCCTCAAATCACCTCCTTTATTTCTTGAACAACGGAAAATTTTTTTTTTCCTGGTGATGTCATGTCCTATATAAAGAGAGGTTGTCTCCATTCGGAGGACAGTGTGAATTTGTTTCAGACTGTAGAAGCATCTGCACTCAGTTGGAAGTTGGTGATCATTTCAAAGAGGTGAGGAGGAACGGAAAAAGCCTTTATAGATATTTTGGTTTTCTGATTCAGGAGAAGAGGAAACTGAAGGGTTTGCTTAGCGTACTGAACGGAGCTTCAAGAGGTAGGATTTTCTGCAAAATTTCTTGATGAGAAAGAAAAAATGTAGGCAAGTAGACACGCCATGAAGTTCCTTCTTCCATTTATCTAGTCCCTCCCTGTAGCTTTTGAGTGAATGCCTCGTTTAATATCACTAATGAAACCAAAACATTTTTGCTTTCTAGAAAGAAACTAATTGTTGAATTCTTACTTCAGTTTTGACATTGTTGGGGGGGGGGGGGTTTCTGCTCAGTGATTTCTAACACTCCAGACGTGGTTATTTCTTAAATTTCTAAATATTTCATAGATCTCTATCAATATGGAAATTGTTCTGTACTCAGCAACATATGTTTTGTAAGACTTTGGTTAGCAAAATCTGTGAAACCAGCCAGCGTGGTTTGAAAACTGTTGGTTATGACATAACAAACTCACCCAATTTTATTTCATTCAACAAAATTTGAATTCAACAAATCACGGAGCAGCTCACAAATATGAACCTTGCTTTTTGAAGAAATTTAGCATTTCAAACGTGTCCCAAGACCTTTTTCTGACATATTTTAGAATTACTTCTGAATGGTGTGGTGGCCTAGTGGTGAAGAATCTTGCCTTTCACTCAGAAGGTTGAGAGTTTGATTCTATATAACACCAGATATTTCTCTCCTAAATCTCACACACACACACAAATCTGCTGTGAACACCTTAACGCTACCCCAAATTAAGGGATTACAGGGTTGTAAAAAGGGAGTTTTATTTTAGAATCAATATTAATTCCCGAATTGTTGCGAGTAGAGAAGAGACCAGGGGCTTTCTTTCATTGATATCAATGGGAAAGATCTAAAATTCATTCCTGGAATTTTATTTTCCTTGTATCCACAAAAGTTTTGAAATTACAGCACGTTTCATTCGTTAAAATAAAAATAATAGAGAAGATTGTGATTGTTCTTTTCACTGTAATTATGCATGATTTCTTTCATTACATTTTTATTAAATGGAAATAACATTAAATAGGCAACCCAAAGGGCTCTCTTTCTCATAGAAAGCAATTTGGTTTAGTGGTGAAGGCATCAGGCTAGAAGCTGGGAGACTGTGAATTCTAATCTCATGTTAGGCATTTAAGGCAGCTGGGTGAATTTGACCCAATCCCTCTGTCTCGGCCCAACCTAACTCACAGGGTTGTTGTTATAGGGAAAACAGGAGGGGTAAAGAATATTAGGCGAGTTCACTGCCTCAAGTTATTTATAAAAATAACAAAGGCGAGATTTAAACAAATCTATAAAGTAAACCTAATCTAAATATACCAGGATAGACAAAAAGCAATTGAATTTATTGGTAAATTAAACAACCTATGATCCATGGGGTGTCTTCCTTTACTAATATTAACTAAACTTGAGAGTTAAACAGGTGGGCAGAAAAGCAGTGAGAACGGGAAAGATTTCTGATTTTCTGTCAGATTTCCCTTTGACTTTCCTTATGGGAAACTGGCAGGGCTTACTGGAAAGGATGGTCACCGTTCATAGCTGACCACGTCAGGGTGATTGTGTAACAGCCTGGAAGCAGCCACGACTTTGCCGAATTTCAAACCAAACACATCCTTTAAGTTAGCCGATTTGAAGTACCTGGATTCAAAATTTGTTGCCCTATGTTACAGGGCACTCTTAGAGATAATTGAAGTTTCAAACAGACAGGAGAATTATAGTATTATATAGCTCTGAGTTTTTGCAGTAGATTGCACTAAATTCCTTAATTTCTGATTTTTAAAAAATATTTAACAAATAAGCCATCTCCAGCTTAAAGGGAATTGTACGCTGGAAGCATCATGAGTTCTGTTTCATTACAACAACTGGATTTAACATTTATTTATTCTGCACATCTGCCTCTCCCTGCGCTACTGTAGACCAGCTAGTTTTAAGGCAAGAATCAGCCAGGACTAAGAACATCATATCCACCCTGATGGGTTAAAAATAGCTACCATTCGTGTTCTGAAAAACTGATTTTGTGAATCAACTGGTTTCAGATACTCCCAAGAATTTTGCACTACCTGCAATGCTGCTCAGGAAAGAAAATGGATGGGGTTTTTATCTCCTCTGGATCTTTGCAATTACTGTTTCCGTTGCTGTTGCCTGTGACAATCAACCAAGTAAGTATTTGCTTCCAATTTCCATCACTAATGTACAAATCATCTTGGTTTTGTTACTGTGGCTTTTTCTAAGGATCTTTCTAGATGAGATACCAAGACTTGAATCTAGCAACTTCTCTTTAAAAGGAGAAGGAGAAGGAGCCTGAGTGGCATAGGAGGCTAATGCCTCCTACTAAGGCAGCATTTAACATCCAGCTGCCTGCAATTACTGCAAGTTCAAATCTCACCAGGCTCAAGGTTGACTCAGCCTCCCATCCTTTCTAAGGTGGGTAAAATGAGGACTCAGATTTTGAGGGCAATAAGCTGACTTTGTATAAAATATACAAAAGTATGAAGGCTATTGCTTAATGCATTGTAAGCCGCCCTGAGTCTCCGGAGAAGGGCGGCATAAATTAAAAAAAAAAAAGTGTAATGCAGTGTAGTGGTTAAGTGGATTCCTAGAAGGGAGGGGTGTGTATTCCAGAGGAATAAGACACAACTTGGCCCAAATCTCATGTGTAAGAAAAAGAAGGTGAAGACAGCTCCTCCTGTTTCATGTAGAGTAAGCAAGCACACTACAAGCCATCACTGTGCAGAAATAATTTTACTGGAGAGTGAGTAATACAACAGTAATATTCTTAAAGGAATATTACTCACAAAAAAAAATAAGAGAGTAAAAGATATAGGAATATAAAGTTCATAAAAGTATACACTGGGGAGTCACAGGAAGTGTCAGAAAAATCAAGAAGATAGCCCTCTTATAGAGAATTGCTAATTTACAAGTTATGACCAAGGTAAGGACCAGAATCTCCATTGATAACCAAGGC
This sequence comes from Ptyas mucosa, assembly GCA_012654045.1. Taxonomy (NCBI): domain Eukaryota; kingdom Metazoa; phylum Chordata; class Lepidosauria; order Squamata; family Colubridae; genus Ptyas; species Ptyas mucosa. The sequence continues at coordinate 585,675 of WNWU01000158.1, forward strand.
GGTTGTTAAATGAGTCGCACCCGATTTTACAACAAATCATGCAGTCATTAAATGACTCCAGCTTCTCACATTGACTTCATTTTTGGGAAATCTGCTGAGAAAGTCGCAAATGGTAATTACATGACCCCAGGACACTGCAACCATTGTTAGTTGTTGAGCATATAAATTTTGATGACTGTGCGGATAATGTAATGGTTATAAGTGTGAGGATTGATCATAAGTCATTTGGGGGGGGGGGGGGATGTTGTAACTTCAGTTACTAAATGAATGGTTATAAGTCAAGGACCACCTGTAATTAGTTGATTTCTCCTATCCTTAAATTATATAGATTATATCAGGGGTGAAATCTACTTACCTTCCCTACTGGTTTGGAAGTGCGTACGCCGTGCATGCGCCACCTTCATGTCTGATTTTGGACCCTTTGCGCATGCTCAGAGAGTCAAAAACAGGTTACTTCCTGGTTAATACCAGGAAGTAACGATGTCCTGGTGGGTGGGAGGAGCTCATGCTTCCGCCGCTACCAGTTCACCAAACCATGTGCCGCCGCTGCTACCGGTTCACCTGAACTAGTAGAATTTCACCCCTGCAGTATATTCAAGATTCTTTCCTGTGACATAAGGCTGAAAGCAGCAGAAAATCTGATATATTTCTTCTCTTCTTTCTTCCCATTCAATAGTATAAAAGCGCCAGGGGCGGATTGCCACTTAATTTTTAATTTTTAAAATCAATGTCCAGTTACCATTGTATCAAAATTTAAATTAGCCTGGAATTTATCTATATGTGTATCTATCTGTATCCCCAATTGCATCTTTCTATCTCCACCTCTATCTTTATCATCATTCTCCTGATCAATGTTTAATTAATGCTTCTTTTATCAAACTCAAAATTGCACTGGGATAATTCCTTTTGGAGGGGATCTCGACACCACATTCTAGTTTTTTTTTTTTATTTGATTTATATGCCGCCCTTCTCCGGAGACTCAGGGCAGCTTACAATGCGCTAAGCAATAGTTCTGAAACCACTTGCGGTTTTATTTATTGATAGTCTCTTATTCTGCGTTTCTGCCGTACAGAACTGTTACTTTTATTATATGCCTCCTCTTATACAGAATCCTATTGATCCATCCCTTCTGAGTTATTTTTCTCAAATATTAATTCATTGCTTTTTTTGACAAATTAATATAGGCATTGCAGTTTCGGGGCCAACAGCGGTATAATTTTGGCCCAAACAAACTTGCATGCTTGAGATGGTAGGTAACTGTGAATTTCTTCTTCTCTTAACAGGTGATCATGACTGTCCTCACAGGAACATATTTGTGGAGGAAGGAAAATCGGTGGAAGTACCCCTCCCTGCTTCTGAAACCGTTAGAGATATGTGTGTCTGGAACAATACAAAGTGGGAAGTTGCTTGCATGTTTTTTAACAAAAGTTGCAAAGCTTTTCTTTTTTCTTTCAAAGAGAATGTTACCACAGAAGGAAACAAATTTAAACTAAAACATGCCAGCCACAATTCCAGCGGGCTTTACAGGCTTCTGAATCAGTCTGCAAACTGTATGATGTCAATGCAGATCTCTGTACTAAGTAAGTTTGTATAGGTGCTATTTAAAGTGCAGATGTTGAGGTTGGGTCTGCGGGGAGAGGGGAGGGCACACGATGGATCCAACTCTCATTTTTTACAACCCCAGATTACCCAAAAATCATGGCACAAAGGTGAGAAGTGGCAGTCTGATTGCTAATTCTTTTCCTGTTAAATGTTTATTTTTTTTAATTTATATACTACTAAAACCCCTGTGTCTGTTTGATTGTTTGTAACCTTCAATCGGGCAAAACAGTGCATTATAAGGGAACAATTTTTGAATCAAGGCACCTCACATAGAACTAACTTTAAAAATATGTCCAAAATCCAGAAGCCATGACTCCTCTGGGACTGAAATTGGGCAAAGTTGTGGCTACTTCAAAGCTGTCATGCCGCCACACTGCCATGGTCAACTGCTGTATTGTGTTCATTATTTTCAATATTTCCTGCCAGCTTCATACTAGGAAAATCAATGGGGAAGATGCAGGAGCGGGTTCCAAATCCCATTGCTACTTATTCTCTTGTGCACGCATGCACGCTCATGCACGCGTGGGGCGCTTCTGCACATGCGCAGAAGCTTCTGTGCATGCGCAGAAGCATCCGGCGGGTGGGCAGAGCCTTCTGCTGCCGCCGCTACCAGCAGTGCAAACCAATCCGGTGTGAACCGGTAGCAACCTACCACTGGGAAGATGGCAGGAAGTCAAAAGTCGCTTTCACTGCTTTTTTAATTGTCTATAGTCATTCTGTTTTTTGTTTTGTTTTGTTTTGTTTTGTTTTGTTTTGTTTTGTTTTGTTTTGTT